>CM026558.1:14884534-14952679 GCA_015143295.1 Tetracentron sinense | reverse complement strand
TACTACAAGCCGTACCAACTAACGTTTTCTTATTCCATTGTTTTAAAAATACCAAAATAATTTTCGAAAGACAGTAAAACACCCTCGCGTAAAAATAAAGCTTTTATTCAATAGTCAATTATGTTAGTGAATAATTTCAAATAAAGGTCATTTATGTCATTTAAAAGTACAGACAGTGCAATCACTTTATACTTTAGAGCAGTCCTTTTCCTCTGTTCTTTGGCCCAAGGTCATAAATACCACTACTATTCAAATGCTTAATAAGGTGTCCCAAAAGGTCAACTTGCTTTTTTATTCCCATGTTCTTACACCAGTCCTCCCATGGCTATAGATTATGGTTTAAGAGCTTATTTATCAATAATCAGCTTAGTCATTATGATAGGTTTGATGTATAGCAGCCAAAAATATATGAAATTATCGATTATGATGACCGATTTTAGCGATATAAAAGGAGTAGAATAAAAATGTCATTTTCCTTACCTAAAAAATTTATTAGTGTCAATGGCGGAGCCAGGGTGAGGGGGCTAGTACCTAACTTTTGAGGGGAAAAACTAAGTTTAAATTATAATATTTTATTTAAGATGACACAGGAGAGAAAAAAAAATTAAATTTTTTTTTTAAAAAAAATGAATTTTGCTAACCCCAATCGCAAAATCTTCCATAGATGCAACTGGGTAGCAACAAATGTCAAAGATGCTCTGATTTTTTATTTTTTAAACTCTTAAATTATGAAAGATGTCTACGTGTTAGCCCCATTCTTGCGTCTATGGAAAAGTTTGTAATAAATGCGACTGGAGCTAACACTCCTAAAAAAAAAAATCTTTAGAAACAAACACAATAAACAAGATAACCCACGAAATTAACCCTCAAAAAATTTGGGGGCTATCCCTCGAACCCCCACACCCCAAATATTTTTTTATTAATCTAGTCGTTCTTCACAGACCCATCAATAATAATTACTAACATTATTCATCAACCATTGCTTGCCCCACATGAAAATCCTAGCTCCCCCTTGATCGGCGTCAATTATTTCTGTATCAAGACATGTATGATATGATTAGTGTAAAACTGTGATCGTTTGCAGTTTAGCGGAATAAAAGGTTTTCTTTTTAAGATATACAGGGTTCTTATTGAGCACACTGGGATGCATCAACAAGAAGAATAAACACGCATTGTATTCTTGCAAGTAGAGCAACATTGCTTTCAGGTCCCTCTCTACACGCAAGAGAAGCATGACCATAAACCCTAATTGGAGGATGTTTGGAGAACTAGGACCACAATAATAGCAATTTGAATTTGGGAGGAGGGGTTTCCTTACAAACAGGGCATCATGGGGACCGTATACTTTACTCAAATTGGGTAGACATCAAATCAAAAGAGGCCTGCGAAAAAGTAGGGTTGTAAACTTATTGGATTTGGATCGGATGCCATATCCGAATTCGATTATTTAAATTTGATTAATATTAAATTATAAAATTAAAGATGGTGTTAGGCGCACCCTAATATAATATAATTGCGCTCCTTTTTATATATTTTTCTCCTTTCGAAAGTCGCTAGTGGTGTTAGGCGCACCCCAGTTTTTACCTGCCATAACATGAAACAACTCTCGAATTGCTGCCGCAGCACGTCGCGATTCTCATGCCATCCCTGCTATATTGCTTAATGTTGATCCTATACTTACCTGCTAGATGCATTGTAGCTGAGTTGAATGATTTCAAATATGAATTACCTTTTTGCTAGCTGGCTTCACTTTATGAACTTGCAACACTTGACTAAATACTACATACCTAGGTCATCTTGTATGATCATTTTGTTAATGACTAAATTAGCACCATACATCACCTGAATTATTTTTGGGTAGTTGAAGTGATCGTTTCAACATTTTATTTTCATAAAATCACTTGAAGGACCAATATGGAAAACATGAACTTTCATCCAATCACTCGGCATTTCAGTTGGTCGAAAAGCCTTGAATGGTCCATCATATTGAGAATCAACCCTATTGTTGGGCTTAACATTATGATTGGTGTGTAGTTATTAAATTTATAGGTAAATTTTTTTTTAAAAAAAGTTTGTAAGAGAAATTTTATAAATTTAACGGTGTGTAGTAAATATTTTTTAATAATGAGGTGCAATCATCAAATAGCAGTGTGCTTAGTAGCATTAAAAATTAATTTTGAAGCATAAAAAGTTCGTACATTTTTTCATACATGGATCAAATAAAAGCATGAATAGTATTCTATGTATTTTACAAAAATAATAACTATAGATATATATTTTATTTTATTTTATTGGTGTCGGATATCATTTAGCTACGTTAGTAGGGTTAGTACGATCAGATGTTAGCTTGGGCATTGGAGCCCTTGCAACTCATACTCGGGGGATTGGATCCTAGACCTCCCTCCACTGAAGGCCACACCCCTACCACTCACGCAAGAGGCGGGGGTCAATATATATATATATATATATATATGAACACGTATTACACATATAATCGAATATGATATTAATCAGATTGAATCACACTAGATCTAAATTCAATCCGCGTACAATTAGGCCCGTAAAAAAACTTGCACACTTGGCCGTTGAGGGCATGATTAGGGCCTAGTCAATTTAGACCCTTGAAGGGTTAGGGCATGGTTAGGGTCTTGCCCTTATAAGTAAGGGCAGAGTTAGGGATGACTCCAATCCCTTCGAACCCTAATCCTAATCCCTTAAGACCCTAAGCCCCAAATTAACTAATTTCCTAACCCTAACACGATGACTATCCCTAACACTTTGATTACAACCTTAGTTGGTTGCCAAGATAGGTTTTGATTTATCACTTTTCTTTCCCGCCCTACCCTGCCCCTTGAGAGCAAGGCTAAGACCTAGTCAATCAAAGCCCTTGAAGGGCTAGGGCGGGGGTTAGGGTCTCACCCTTATAAGTAAGGACAGGGTTAGGGCTGACTCCTACCCTACCGTTGACTCATGACTTGCCCTGTCGTGTCCCGAGCACTTTGACAATCCTATTTACAATCGGATAAACAAAATAGATTTGTATACGATCTATCGAATCTAAAATCATATCAATATCTAAGTCTAATTTAGTTACAATCTGATCCATTGACAGCCCTAGCAAAACGTTAGGCGCATTGACTTGCATCACATTATCACATTATATTACACAACTACATGTCAATGATATTCAAACATAACTTTTTTTTTGTGGGTAGTCGATATCATTTACCTACGTCAATAGAGTCAGCCGATCAGAAGTTAGCATGGGCAGTGGAGCATCCACTCTTGCTGCTCGTATCCGAGGGGATTGGATCCTAGCCCTTCCCCTCGGAAGGCCACACCCCTACCACTCACGCAAGAGGCAGAGTGTCAAACATAACCATTTGGTATCACCATTTTTGGATATAACCGGAGCTTAATAAAAAGGAGGGAAACAAAGAGAGAGAAATTAACTTTAGTCGTAACGGGCAAGTGGGGCTTACTGTTATGAGAGATCCGCATGTGGGGTTGATTCTCATTATCTAAAATAATGTAATCGGGGTTTCCTTGCCCCTTAGTTTTGTCGGCTTTCCCACCCTTAGACTACCAAAGATAAAATAAAAAAAAGGAAGTGGGGTTTGTGGTTTGAATTTGTTTATGGTTTTAGAAGTCCCTAAATGGGATTTCTAGGGTTGGGTCCCAAATGTTTCTGAGTAATGGGGAATCAAAGGCCACAACATGATATGGGCAACTTGCGGAAATTGGAGTTCAAATATGGATAATGTTGTGGTTGTGAAGCGACGAACCGTGGCCATCATGAGGTGACTTAGACCAAATGGTTGGGCATAGAAGGGATCACTTGACACTAATACGTTAATAGTAAGAAACCAAAATTTAAAACGCAAACGACATCGCATGTGCGTATCATTTGAATCTTTCAAGGGTACCCCTTCTCCTTCTACTTGGCTGGTTGGCATTAAGTATAATGTCCCTAGGGGTGTCAATGTGTCGAGCCAGCTTGACTCGAAATAAACCAAGCTTGAGCTTTTACTTTGGGCTCGTTGAGCCGAGCCGAGCCTTAAAAGTGAGCTTGAAAAAAAACGAGCCGAGCCGAGTCTCAACAATAAGTGGCTCAGCTCGGCTCGGCTCGATTAATTTTATAATAATACCCTTTAAAAGTTAAATTTATATTCTATATTTAGTATACCTTTTTTTTGGTAAAATATATTTAGTATACATTAACATAATTATTTCCGTTTAAGTTTTAACTCAAGCTTTCATGTGAGTCACATGACACCAAAAAAAAAAAAAATCTTCAAATTTTTTTTTTATTGAATTTATTGCTTATCAATGTATTTTCAAGCCGAGCTCAAGCTCAACGATTTGTGGACGAGCTTAGCAGAGCCCGAGCAGTGCCCAGCTCTGTTCATTTACACCCCTAAAGGTCCCTCTTTTTTTTAATTAGTATTATCAGGCAATCTCCAATCGCAGTCTTCCCCGAATGCAAGGTGGTGGCAACAAGTGTCAGTTCATCTCTTTGTTATAGGGTAGTAACATCATGTGTTACACTCACATTGCGTCTTTGGAAAAAAAAATTGACTTGGTGTGTCTAGGACTAGCACTCCTCTATTATTATTATTATTATTGTTATTCTTATTGTTATTGTTATTGTTACAGGTCTAGTAGACATTCTTAGATGCATCGATTGCACTATTTATAACCAGTCATAGTAATTGATTGCATTATTTATAACTAGTGATCGTAATTGATTGCCTCAAAGAAATGGACCCATACTTATGTTTTGAAATGTTACAGAAATTTTGCAAACTCGTTCCAAAAAAAAAAAATGGCTTAAACACTATTTGGCATGATTTTGGCTGAAAATTCTATTTTTTCTTTTTGAATTTCGATAAAATTATATTTTGGAAAATATTTTCAAATATTTCAAGATTTAATTTTCAAAATCTTATATTTCTTTTATAAGTGTAAATCATATCATATATTAATTATAAACTATAAATTATATTATAAACTACTTAATATAATAATTATTCTATACTTAATAAAATAACTATAGACTATATAGTTTAATAAGTTTAAATCTCAAGTATTTTATAAAGTATCTTATAAACTGCATAACATCTTTTCTTTACTATTATAATGGGAGAACTAAATTTTCTGAAATTCCTAAACTACCCTTATATAAAACAAAACTTTAATCTAATGTTTTACTTCAATTCCCAAACTACCCTCATCTATTTATATCTATTTAAAGAATAGAATCACAATCAATCGTGATTGAACTCGGGGAGAGTTCAATTGCACCCGCGGGTTAACACGTCTCTTTAACTTCTATTAACTGTGGTTAACTCCTTCCCCTTGCTCTCACGTGCAACGCACGTGCTAGTTTATTATAATAAATATAAACAAAATATACTTTAAAAATCTGTAAGAAAATGTTGAAACTTGGGAGAAAAAAGTTGATTTATTTTGGACGAAATCCTGAAATTTCGGAGGCATATTTGAAATTAATAAAATATTTAAAAAATTCCCAAATTTCAGGCATTGAAAACCTTGGCCATACCGTGGAGAATATGGACTATGATAAACGATAGAAAAAATTCAACAGGGTCACAGAGACGCATTTACAGGGAAACAAAATAGGGAGGCAGACTAGCTGGCAAGCCTTGACCAAATAATCAGAGATGAGCAGAATTGGTACCAATAAAAGTAAAGGAAAACATCACATATGATGATGTTACTGGTCAATCTTCTTAAATATATCGTCTAGCAAGCTTCCGAGCTTATCTTCTGCTTATACCAAAAAGAAGGAGCCAACATATATCCATGAATTTAAGCGAAGATCTAAAATTTAAAACTTAGCATAAAATGACTGCAAAAAAGTTTAAGCAGATGAATTGAAATATCTTCATTCTCTGCATCCTTTAGAAAGCTACTAATACATCTAGGCCCTATCTAATAATTATTTTGGGGGTTAGATGGATGCATCCGAATGATAGTGGAAAGAAAACTTAATGGACCCATGATTTAAGTGTGACAAATTTGCCTGGTTGTCGCATAATTAGAGGTAAGTTATTTATTTATTTATTTATTTATTAAGTAAGAATTGCGAAAGTGGGTTTTTTACTATTAACCAAAAAAAAAAAAAGGGGGTTGCAAACCCAGGACTGTTGATATTCCAAAATGGCACAATCAGACTCCACCTGGACCTGTGATATTGGGGGATGTGGTATTCTTAGACATCTAGGCTTCCTTGTTCAATCTGGTGGTGTTTGGATCCTTTGTTAAAACTTAAAACCACCTACTTTTTTCTTTTTCTTGGATTGACTTTACCCTATGTTTGGTTGTCAAGAAAATAAGTGAAAACATGAAAAAGAAAAGAAAATTAGACAAATCATAACTACGAATTGTATTAGAAATCTGAAAATTTCTTTTCTTTTCCATGTTTTCACCTATTTTCTCGGCAACCAAACATAGCATAATTAGAGTTTGAAGAATATTGGAATACTCTGGGTCATGCTCCACTCTACAAAGACTCCACTCTACAAAGAGGTATCTAAAGATTTCCTAGAAGGTATAGTGCTGCAGTAGACATCTGTAGTATAGAATCAGGTTTTGTTGATAAAATAAAGACCTACTTCAAGGTTTTGATGGCAAAGATTTAGTACAATATTTGTGTTAGGTGTGGTTTGGTTTCGAAGATTTTTTTTATTTTTTTTTAATGTTATAGGATTTTTTTTTTTGGTCCGAAGGTATTTTGATAGGTACAAAAGAGTTCATAACTTTTCAACTTTACTGCTATTATTCAATTTTACTGTTACTATTATGGACTTGTAGGGCTGTAGCTTTTGCCCACGTCACTAAATCCTTAAGGCTCCGTTCTTTTGGTGGGACTTTTAAAGTTAGAATTTTCATTGTTTCATGCCTAATTTTACTTAATGTCTAGAACTATATTATTCCATAGAGTGCAAAAGTTTTACAAATATGCAACTTTCAAGTTCTACCAAAATTTTTGGATTATTTAAGTTCCATAGATGTGGAACTTCTAATTAAATTGAACTTGATAAATTTGAGATATCATTGAGGAAATGGGTTAGATACCCTCTCCTCTCTCTTCCTTGCCTCTTGTTCCAAAACACTAATGTTCCGGACTTTTAAAAGTTCCACCAAAAGAAGGGAGCCTAAGAGGCTTGAATAAAATCCTTTTTACCCCTCAAAACAAACTCTTTATAAGAAAACATTTGAATCTCATATTCTTGTTTCCTTTATTCACACGCAAGTTAAGGTGAATCCCACCTTTCCCTCCATCCAATTCCCTTCCCGTGAGTTGGGGCAAAGAATTCATCTCAATTTTCTCATTGACTTCTAGTGTAATCTTTTAATCATTCCAGACGTCTTTTACACTTGGTAGTAGTGGTGCTCGTGAAAAGAGTGTTTCCACCTAACCCTCCTTATATTTGCAAAAATAATTTCATCTAACTCAGTTTTCATTACATTCTTTAGTTTTTTGTAATAAATATTTTTTTATTAATTAAATTTGATTTTAAAGCCATTACAATGGTAAAAGAAGCTCAATCACGCCATATGTAGTCAAACATGGAGATCAATCGCTATAATTATCGTCGATTCAGCGCTAAAAATTGACAATCCAACATAAAAACAACTATTCAATCACTGGTTTAAAGATTGTCAAATTTTGGTGTTGGATTGTTGATTTCTACCTATTGATCAACACTTTTGATTATAAATGGCAATCTTCATGATTTTAGTTGGTTTTCTCTCTCTCCCCCTTTCTCTCTTTTAGACCTCTTCCTACCCCTCTTAGCACATCCCTCCTTTGTCTTTCCCTCTCCGATCCTCTCCCCCCTCTCTTCCTCTCCCCCCTCTCTTCAACCCTCTTCATCTCTCTCTCTAATCCCTCCTCATTGGTTTTCTCTCTCCCTGTCTTTCCCTCTCCGATCCCCCCCCCCTCTCTTCGACCCTCTCCATCTCTCTCTCATCCCTCTTTGTTGGTTCCCTCTCTCTCTCTCTCCCCCCTCTCTCTCCCTCTTTGACCCTCTCCATCTCTCTCTCTCCACCTCTCCCTCTCCGATCTTCTCTCTCAAAGTTGGTGCCCTTTGTACATACCAAAATACCTTGGGGCCGTTGTGAAAAAGATCCCTTCCAGAAACAATGAATTTTATAGAATATGAGATTCTGAGTGCTAATTGGGATTTATGGGTTAAGGTAGTTTTGGTATTAATTATCCATCTAATTACGTGAATAACCTTATCTTGTTGCTTAAAATAGTGTGGGTTCAGGTGTTAGATCTCATTTAGCACACTTTACATTAGACTTTTTTGTCTACTTTGGTGAAGCAATCAGTTATCAGATCCACATTCCAAAATCAAGCTAAAAGAAGTTCCTTACAATAAATCAAAGATTTGTGAAGTTGTAACTCTCTGGATAATAATTGAATTGGGTTGTTCTGTGCCAACTTAAACTCTGACATTCTCGACTGGTTCGAGACTTAGTATAAGTCGTCATTTGGAAAGATGAATTGGCTCTAAGCTTCTGATGACCATTTGAGGAAATGAATTTCCTGAACCAAATCAGAGGCACAATATGATCCATCTAACCAATAAATATGTTTTTAATCGGCCAAAATGACAAGGTCGGTAGTCTTTGTTTTTTGTTCATCCGATAGACCTAATCTTTTGTCAGAGAGGTCTCCCACACAGGACTGTTGTTGGACACTAACTTGATAAATTGTAGACCAGTTTTGTGACAGAATTGGTAGTACTACTAGTAGTGCTCAAACTGTTTAATTTTTCTCCTTAATCAAATAAAATCTCAATAACTTTTAGCAGCCATTATATTCAGCACAACCAATTCAACCGCTCAAACAGTCAGATCTAATTCTCACAAGTTCAAGTAAAATGTGCAAGAAAATGACAGAAAAAAACAATAAATCTAGAAGTAATCTTTTCCAATTTATTCATACAGGGTAAGAGATTATTTGATTCCAACATTATTTGCCAAATGCAGATCCAATAGCGCTTTGACATATAGCGTACTAATATAAATCCATTGCCACTGATATTACTGACCTTTGTTTCTGCAACAAGAAACTGAGAATAGAATACATTAATTTATCCCTTAAAACACCTAAAAATTATACTAGCTGCAGCAATAATGAATGGTTGGTATAACTTTTTCTTGCCTGTTGGGGTTTGAATTCATAGATCAGCTCGCAGTATCCGAACTGAGATATGATCAACGGTAGTAAGCCATGTGCCTGGATGATTTGAAAGGAGAAGTATCAAAAGGAGAGGCCTTTCTGAATTGGGCAGGGGGATTGATAAGCTTCTTTTTCTCCTGTTTGGTTTCAGATCGGAGCCAGGACTCAACCACAGAAAGCAAGTTGGATGCCTTCTTCAACTCATGGAGCTCGGACAACTTCTCTGTCCTCCTCAACTCGCCATCCTGGATGTATGCCAGATCTGTAGCCCATGTCTCCAGCCCATCAAATATATGGGTTGCATAAACAATTGTTGCTCCCCTCTATAATAACACAAGCAATTAGTAAAAATTATACAATAATTTGCAAGATAAATAGACTTTTTTTTTTGAATTGATGATACAATTTATGAAACATGCTCACACCTGATTACATTCTTCCTTAAAGAAGTCAAGTAAATCCATTCTTGCGACGACATCTAGGTCAACTGTGACCTCATCCAGCAAAAGTACCTGCGGTTGTCATAAAGGTGGTCTATGGTTATTACAAAAGTGAACACTAACTGAGCTCTAACTGAGCTTACAACCATGCATGGCTCATAGATCCATCATCCAAGTACACTAACCTATACATGCATTAAATATGAATATTTGAAATACCAGGTTGTTTCACTGCCATGTTCACTACAGACAGGTCTCAAATGCAAAAATATGGCTAAAGGGTACACAGACATGCACTTACACAACTAAAGAGATACTGTAATGAACATACATAATTGAACACACATACATGGACAGCACACAGAATACATATCTACAAATCTATCTACCCGACTCCAGAGTTGACTTGTAACTCCTGTGAAACAGTCTTGTCTTGGCCAAGTCAGTCATGTCGTTTTCTGGCAGAAAACTGAAACTTGTAGGTGAGTTTTATGTTTTTTCGCTTAAGAAAGAGGTGTTTAGGAGACTATCCATTTCTCATCCATCTACCTGACTCCAGAGTCAACCTGTGGTCTGGTCACTCCTGTGAAACAGTCCTAGTATTGTGTTGGCCAAGTCAGTCATGTCGCTTTATGGCAGAAAACTGAAACTCGTTGGAGAGTTATATGGTTTTTCGCTTAAGAAAGAGGTGTCTAGGAGACCATACATCCCTGGCATTTCATCTCTTAATCTTTATAAAACCAAAGATTAATTGTTATATGCCATAATGGACCATCTAAATAAGTCCATCAACACTTTATTATCTAGTTACTTTATTATGTTTTAATGTCTATTGTCTTTTATGTAATTAAGGGCATTTATGTCCTTTCATTTTATTAGTAATATAAAAGAATAACTAAAGGGATTGATAAATTAATTTTCCATACCCTATTTTGCTTCCTTCTTCCTCCTCTCCTCTTTCTCTCTTCCACAAACCCTAGTTTACTATTCCTAATTTTCTACTTGGTATCATAGCAAGAAATCAAGGCTTGCATTTTTCTTTTTTCATTTTTTTTATGGCATGAATAGTGTCCCGTGAATAGTGCTGCATGAATAGTGCCGCGTGAATATGGTATAGTTTAATATTTTTGGAGTTCAGGTTGATTTTATTCTGAGTTTCTGGAGTATCTAAGTTGATGTTTCGTGCTCTCGAAAGATTTTATGGAAAAAATCGGATATACATCATTCGAGTTTAAATGGTTTTTGGGATTGTTGATGGACATCTAGATCTACTATGAATCATTAGATCTAGAGTTATAAATATGTAGATTCATTAGCTTTAACAAAGCAATAGTTGTTTAGAGTTTTTTTGGTGAAAGGGTGTGATTCCAAGAACCCTAAAGTTATTTTGTAAGTTGATTTTGTGAAAAACAATCATATTTAACCTCCGTAAGAGGCGTTGGCAGTGTTTATTGTTGTTTTTTTTGTGTTGAAAAAGTTGTTATTGACCTTGTGCGATAGCCGGCCCGGGTCGATCCCCTCCTCACATCCGTGTTTTTCAACCGATGTGAAGCCGAGATCTGTTAGAGTCGCCACCAATCAACATTCTGGGTGTGATTGGTCACCCACAATTAAGAACCCTCGATTAAATAAAAAACCGAGAATGGGTCCGGGGATTCTTTTATGAGTTGGGGAAGGTGTTAGGCACCCCACCTCATCCGTCGAGCGGCGGTTACCTCTTAACTTTCTCCATTAAATTAATTCGAAATTATTTTCTATTTTTTTATTATTATTTCGAGAAAAAACCACCCCTCCTCGACCGAGTTAAGGCGATTTCATCCCTACTTGTTTTCTTTTATTTCGAGATTGGAAAGCCACCCCTCCTCGACCGAGTTAGGGTGAGTTTCTCTCTACTTGCGCGGCAAAATCCCTTTTTCCTAAATCGGCGAACGGCCACACATCCCTCCTCAACCGAGTTAAGAGGGGCCCCGCCTACATTTGGATGGAAAAGAGACAAAACTACTAACAATAATAAAGAAAAGCTTAAAAAGAAGTCGAAGATTTGGTCTTCCGGCCCTTTCCTTCACCTGGATTTCCTCGTCCGCACAACTGTGAAGAGGGAAATCTCCGAGCTACTCAGAGAAAGTGAGGGAAGAAGAGACTTGGACCGGTAGAAACAGAGGATGAGGATGTGGCATACCTTTTCCCTTTATAGATGCTCCAAGTGGTTGAAGAGAAGAGAATGCTTTGACGAGATTCGAACTCCCAAGATTTCCCCCCCAAAGTTGGTGAAGATCCCTCCTAGGTTGATGGCTGGAATTTCAAGGATTCGAGGGCTAAGCTAGGCTTTTTCAGAGTTCTCCTAGGTTTCAAGTTGAAAGCCTAAAGGATTCTCCTCCGATTCTCAAGAGTTCTCCTCTGGATTTTTCAAGATGAGTTATGGGTTTGGGGTGAGGCTCCTTTTATAGGATGAAAAAGAAGGATTTTCATGTTTTTTTCCGATGTGGGACTAAAAAAAATAACCCAAAACACGAAAACGAAGTAGCACGGAAACCGAAGACCAATAAGGGTTTCCGTACCGCGCCTTTTTAAAGGCCGCGGGAAGGATTCTTGGGCATAATAGGTGGCGCGCCCTTCTAAAGGGCGCGGGCCTACTGCTATGCTTGACGGGCCCCTATCCCTTGGGTCTTGGTTGGTTTGGTTCGGTTTGGCTCGGTTTGGGCTTTGACTTTTACCTTGGATCTTCGGGTTATTTGGAGTCCGGATCTCGTCATTTGAAGCTCGCCTTTCGACACTTGGAGTTAAATCATCGGGGCGTGCAAAAATGGGGTGTCTACAGACCTAATTGGTCTTTTTGCGGGAGAGGTGTTTTCTTTTGAAGTGTTGAAATTGTTTGGGTGATTTTTTAAGGCGTTGTTGGTGGAAGGTTATGAAGTGTGTGAGTTGCTAATATGTATAAATAAGAATTGATTTAGACCTCTAGTTGAGGAGTTGTTGGTGTTTGAGAGATCCGGTTTGTTTACTTGTTTGGTTTTTCAATCCCTAAGTAAGATGTATGTCTGGGATTAGTGGTATGGAGGAACATCCAAGCATGCAGATCAGTACGCATAGTGCCTCCTTCGCTGATATTGCCTCTTTTGGAGTATTTTCTGTTATGCTACCTCATTTTCAATAGTCCTCTAAAGACACCCTTCCAGTATCCAAAGAGGAACTTGAGCGCTTCAGTTCGTTACTTTCACAGATGGAGTTGTCTTCTAGATTCCCCACTTTTGTTGCTTAGACAAATACTCATGCATCTACCCATTAGGTATTTTTATTAACCTCGCATGGCATTCCTTGGATCATCGATTCAGAAGCCTTAGATCATATGTCTGATACGTCCACAATTTTCTCGTCTTACACCTCTTGCTCTAGTCCATTGAGAGTGAAAATCGCTGATCGTTCATTTGCATATGTGTCTGGAAAATAAAGCATCCATGTCACCCCTACTCTCTCATTGTCATATGTATTACATGTTCCTAGGTTTTCTATTAACCTCATTTATAATAGTAGTTTAACTAAGCATCTGCATTGCAGTATAACATTTTTTCCATCTTATTGTTTATTTCAAGATCTGGTGACACAACAGTAGATTGGGAGTGAACGTAAAGTGGATGTGCTTTACATCTTGGATCAGTCTCTTGCTCCTATCTCTAGTGTTTTTCAGTCTCGTAGTACTATTAATAAAGACTAGATTTTTCTCTGGTATCGTCGGTTGGGTCACTTGTCGTTTCAATTATAAAAAAAATTGTTTCCTCATTTATTTGAACGTCAATTTACAAAGTTTGCAGTGTGAAACTTGTGAATTGGCAAAACATAGTCGTGTTTCCTTTTCCCCCAGTGCTAATAGAAGTTCATTTCCGTTTAAAATTGTCCATTCAGATGTATGAGACCCTCTCCTACTCTATCCTTATTTGGATTTCGATATTTTATTTCGTTTATTAATGATTATCCCCGCTACACTTGGTTGTACCTGTTAAAAACTCGAGATGAGGTGCCCAATACTATTCTCACATTTCATAACATGATCAAAAATCAATTTGAAAAGAATGTTAAGATATTTCGCTCTGATCATGGTCGCGAATACCTTCAAGGATCACTCAGAGCTTACTTTGCTGAACATGGAATTATTCATCAAAACAGTTGTGTATACATGCCACAACAGAATGAAGCTAAGTTGCGGAACGAAAGAACAGCCATTTGCTTGAGGTTGTTTAAAGTTTGTTATTACAGATGAAAGTTAAAAAATAAAAAAAATTGGTCTGAGGCAGTGCTTACAGCAGCATATTTGATTAACCAGATGCTCCACCATATTTTGGATTTTAAGCTCCACATCAGTTATTGCGTCATGAGAGTCCTCTTTTTAGTTTTTCACTTCGTGTCTTTGGTTATACTTGCTTTCTTCATATCTTGGGTCCAAACCGTTCTAAGTTGGATATTAAGTCCATCAAATGTCTCTTCTTAGGGTATTCCTCTACACATAAGGGGTATAAGGTGTTTGATCTCCTGACAGGTAAAATGTTTATTTCTAAGGATGTTTTTTTCTTTGAGTTGGTTCCATTTTTTCCTAGGGTTTTTCTTCAGGGGGAGAGTGTTAAGGAAAAGATACCCCTTCCAGTACCCCTCCCAGTTCCTATTATAGGAGAAACTTCTTTAGTGTCATTGTTGTCATCTTTTGATGACATTAGAGAGAAGGAAAAGGAGTTGAAGACATACTCAAGACATTCCAAGGTGAGCCTCGATCAACTGAACAACACTCTCATCATACTTCTGTGGACCCAAATCCATCTACTTCTCTGGTTGCTCTCAGTTCAGGTAATTCTTCATCTTTACCCAACACTACTAATATTGATGCTCCAATTGTCTTACGCAAAGGGAAACGTACTTGCACATCTCATCTTATTTTTAACTTAATTTCTTATTAATCTCGTTCTCCATTTATTCGTGGTTGTCTTATCTTTGTCTTCAATATCTATTTCATCTAGAGTCATAGATGCAATGCAGCACTCTAAGTGGAATGAAGTAATGTGAGAGGAAATGAAGACAATCACAAAAATAATACATCAGAACTTGTTGATGCTCCTAAGGACATGAAGCTAGTTGGATGGAAGTAGGTTTATACCGTAAAATACAAGGCTGATGGTACTGTTGACAGATACAAAGTAAGGTTGGTCGCTAAGGGATTCACACAGACCTATGAGATCGATTATCAAGAAACATTTGCTCATGTAGCCAAAATGAATACAATCTTAATTCTTCTTTCAGTAGTAGCAAATCAGTCATGACATCTCTTTCAACTGGATGTGAAGAACGGTTTTCTTCATAGAGATCTCTAAAAAGAAGTTTATATGGCTTTACTTCCTGGGTTTAATGTTTATAATTAGAAGGGTAAGGTTTATCATCTGAAAAAAGGCAATTTATGGCTTTAAACAGTCCCCTAGGACTTGTTTTGAAAGATTTAGTGGAACTGTAAAGAAGTTTGGGTATACTCAAGTCACTCAGATCATACGTTGATTGTGAAGCATTTGGGAAACACGACTACTGCATTTTAGTATATGTAAATGATATTGTTGTAACTGGAGATAACCCAATAAGAGATACATAATCTTAAAGATCTTCTGGCCAAAGAGTTTGAGATTAAAGATTTGGGTTTACTCAAGTATTTCCTTAGGGTTGAAGTTGCCCACTCAAGGAAGGGCATCTTCATATCTCAGAGAAAATATATCCTTGATATGTTGGAAGACACAGTAAAGCTTGGCTCGAAACCTGTGGCAACTCTTATGGAAGCTAATGTTAAGCTTGACTATGAGAGTGGCGAGTTGCTTGAAGATGTTGGTATATTCCAGAGACTTGTTGGTAAGCTGATTTACTTATCCTTGACTCATCCAGATATTGCTTGTGCAGTGAGTGTAATTAGTCAGTTCATGCACAGTCTTAAGACTGTACACCTCGAGGCTACAAAACGAATTTTGAGATGCTTAAAGTCTTCACTAGGTCGAGGGTTATTATTCAGACATAATGGACACTTGAAGGTAGAGGCGTACGCAGATGATGATTAAGTTAGGTTAGTCACGGATCGCTGATCTACGTCAGACTATTGCATCATGGTTGGTAGAAATTTGGTTACTGGAGAAGTAAGAAGCAGTATGTGGCTGCACGGTCTAGCGCCAAAACAAAGTACAGAGTTATAGCTCATGGAGCCTGTGAGTTATTGTGGATCAAGACCTTGATGACAGAACTAAATTTCTCAAACCCATAGGAGATGACACTCTATTGTGATAATAGAGCTACAATTAGCAATGCACATAACCTAGTGCAAGATAACAGGATTAGGGTTGTCAACGGAGCGGATACGAAGCGGATAGTGGTATATCCGAATCCGCTCCGATATCTAGCAGATATTAGATTCAAGTATCCGAATTCAAATTTGTTTAACTATTCGAATTCGGATAATATCCGAATCCGACCGATTGTTCCAATCGAATTCAAAAATGGCGACGATTTTAGGGTTTTCTTCATCCACTAATTCATCTGAAACCAGATTGTTTCTGCAAAAGCCATAATCCCTAAACTGTTCTGCTTATCCAAAATCTTCATTCTGCCTATCCAAATCCACATATGTTCTTTGGCTCCAAAATCCTTTTTTCCAAAACTATGGCTCGGGAATTCAACATCAAACAACTTTAGGCCATGGGAAGGAGGAAGGATTTATGTAAGAGTAAAGCAGACCCGTGAAGCCCTGAGCAAGTCGATCTGCAAAATCGTGGCCATGAAGGTGCATCTCTTCCCATGCTTCAAACGATCTCTCTACTGACATTTGGTGAAGATTAAGGTTTCTTCTTCTTCTCTTCAGTACTCTGCCTTTCCCTCTGGGAAAAAAAAGAGAGTCGTAATAGATGAAACCACAAGAACACACAAAAACCAATAGAATACAAGAAAGAGGGCTTACGGCGAAGAGACTTGAGATGCCGTCGTCGGTGAAGAGACTAGGAATGTCGTCGTCGGTGAAGAGGAAGTGGGCTTATAGCGGCTTGAAACTTGAGAGAAAGTGATCAGAGTGTGCTTTAGGGTTTTCTTTAGATATTTATAATACGTTGGCAATTACAAAAATGTCCTCCTATATTAGGAGAATTACACATAGAACCTAAGAGTTTGCAATAGCCTTAAAACTAATAAGTGGGTAGAATTGGTATTTAAAAACTATGTATACTTAATTGAATCCGGATATTTAGCAGAGCGGATAGTATACTATCCGTATCCGCTCCATTTATAAATGGATACCCCTAATAACTATCCAAATCTGGTCCTTCGGATACCTATTCGGATAAAAATCCGCTTAAACGAATACGGATTCAGAGCGGATTCGAGCTTTATCCGGTCCGTTGACAGCCCTAGACAGGATCAAACATATTGAGGTTGACAAACATTTCATAAGAGAGAAGATAGCTTCAAAGATAATTAGTCTGGCCTTTGTAAGAACAAAAGATCAGTTGGCAGATGTTCTTACTAAGGTGGTTGCTTCATCACATCATCATGGGTTTATCGGCAAGCTTGGCATGCTGGACATTTATGCCCCGCTAATGGGTCATCTAAATAAGCTCATCACAATTTTATTATCTAGTTACTTTATTATGTTTTAGTGTATATTGTCTTTTATGTAATTAAAGGCATTTATGTTCTTTCATTCTATTAGTAATATAAAAGAAGAACTAAAGGGATGGCGAAATTAATTTTTCATACCCTATTTTCCTTCCTTCTTCCTCTTCTCCTCTTTCTCTTTTCCACAAAACCTAGTTTACGATTCCTAATTTGCTACCCTATATTTTAAAAGAGGGAAAATGGATAAGTAAATTTAATGGGAGGAATTGTTTCCGATATGAAATCCTAAATAATTTAGTCATAGTAATTAGTAACAAAGTTTTTCCCGATTTTTCAAGAAGTCCCGAATAATTCACTGACTTTTTCAATTTGATTATTAATCCACAAAGTAATTGCAACCTTTCGAAAAAATCACAACTTTTTCACGAAGTTGCGAATTTTGAGAAATAAACGCGAAGTCGTAAATAAATATACAATATATGAAAAATATTTTTACATGTCTTTAATAACTAGTTTTTTACTTTTTATTTTATCTGAATTTTATCGATTTTTTCTCTCCGAATTTTACGTATTTTGCTGCTTAATTTTTCCAAACTTTCCCCAGCCGAATAATTCCTTAACTCCAACTTGATTACTATGGGTTTAGGGTGTAGAATCACATAGGTTTAAGACATACACAAGTTATTAAGCAATAAGCATACATACATCAGACAACTGGCTTTGACATTCGGACACATGTTTGACTTCTGCGTTTCAACAGTATAAATGCAGCTTTTATGGAAGACCTCTTAGAAAGCAACTTATGACCCAACACCTGGCCACGAAATTTTACATCCACAAAAATATACACTCCATATCTAAGCACGACCACAAATACACACCTGGTTGCATGTACAAACTCATACAAACAAGCTTACTTGTATACACACACACATGCCCATTCACCCACTCATATGTAATGTCATGAACTCGAATAGAATCACATGCGTATTCCTGTAGTATCCCGGGCTCCCAGCAGACATTTGTATGTACATCTTTACCATGCAATGCACATGCTTAGCCAGAAAATTTCAAAAAATAAAGGAAGAATGTATAATAGAAAGAAAAATGTATAGCAACTAAGAAAAACCGAGTCTGTTTCCTTCTGGTTGAATATACGTTAGTGTGGTTCTCCCCCGTCCCACCAGACTAGACTAAAACAAAACAAGGTCTTCTTACTTCTGCTTTAGAAGACAACAAATTATTTCTAGAAATTTGAAAAAGGAAAGAAATTGTTTTGTTATTTTGATATTTGAGTTGGTCCAAGGTCAGCCCAATCCAGCCCCGACTGATGCAGGCACAAGCAACATGGGCCCAATCCCAACCAAAGTGACGAATCATGCTAGATTGACTTGGGCTGGGCCTAAGATAATTCTAAGTTGAAACTCAGGCACAATCTGGTGTACTTACCTATAGCTATAAGGCCTTGTAAGCACTCAGTATATAACCGTGTATGCCTAGAACAAGACCCAGAGAGAGCATGGCTCAGTGTTCACACTAGTCTGGCCCAATTGCACCCCTAACAAAAGCATACACTCACCATATGTTTTTAATAGACTTGTGAGCTCTATGGAAGGAAAACTACCTGGAAAGGATGAAGAAGACCCATGCATATTTGAACTCGACGTCGCTGCCCATCAGATACTTTATGCATCCGCCACTGCAGATCAATATCTAGCAGCTCGATCAACATCTCTATCCTGACAGGATCACTCCCTTCGACTGCGAAAAATTGAAAAAGAAAGCAAAATGAAAGAACCTAAATTTGATGACGAAATCTCATGATTCTGTTGGATTTCAATAAGGCAAGAAAGTTTCATGCAGAGAGAATATGCAACATAACGTTTCAATTGCTCCAAAGATTGGCACTTGAATGCTAGGAAGTTTTGGAATTTCCTTTTAAGAGATCCTCCACAATTTCTATTGCATAGTTTCATATATCCATGTTTTATAGCACTCCATCACTACCAACTGTTTATCAGAACTAAGAAGAGCTGCAAAAAGTTAAGAACGCAGATACACAACAGGAACTAACAACATCAAAGAAGGAAATATTTTGTACTGTTCATAAAAACAAAAACAAAATGAGAAGGGAAGGGAAGGGAAGGGAAGAAAATAGAGAAAACATGAATAAACTGTAGCTTTGTAGATTAGAAGCTACCTCCAAATATCATGTGTTCAGCAGAGAAGTCTCCCTGTAGTGGAATCTCCCCCTGAAGTATACAAAAACCAGAGTTTATTTTTGAATGAACTTCTAGAAAGCACATGCGATGCAAGTGACTGAAAAACAAAAAAGTAAATTAATAACCATTGGGGAAATTCTACAATCAGATGGTTCTGATAATCCAATAATATTTATGCAAACAATCAAACCCAAAGACTGGCATCTCAGGAATGACATTCTTATCAAAGGCTAACACAGACTCCTAGCCATAGGACAAAAAATATTGAATATTGAAAGTTGAAACATTAGTGGGAGTATAGCCTGTAGTGACATAGTTGTCCTTCCAATAGGTTGGATGACTTATCATTATATAAAAAAAAAAACCTCTATCTTGACTTCATAACCTGCATAAGGAAGACCTGAAACTAGAGAACAAGCAGATGCTCAGTCTTTCCCCAGTGAGATCGTTGACTCTACATAGCATATAGCTAGTCTGACGTAACCAATTGATTTGTGTATTGGATTACAAATTGGGGGGGATCAATAAGAAAGGACAAAAAAAATACGAAATTTGAATGATTTAAAGCATAAAAAGGCTATATAGATTTATGTTATAGTTTGCAATTGATCTAATGTCAACTATACTACATGTAAAAGGCGCTCTACAATAAACTCTGGTCCACATTGGAATTATATCATTGGAGAAAATGAGTGGAGTCATTAAATTTCTCAAGGATCTTATTGGATTATAAAAGAGCAAGTAGTAAGCAACTTCTACAAAATACAGTTGGGAAAATGCTTATTTAGTATTTTTAAATTATGTAATACCTTGAAGACCCCTGAATTATAATCATTGTAGAATAATTAAGATAGATTAGGTGCAAATGTGGGAAAACGGGTTAAAATGGGTCACCCTAATTTGGAAGCTACCAAAAACTTTGCCTCCATTAACATGTAACTATAGATCTACTTTTGAGAATAGCATGAAATGAGGGTGATTACTCTAAAATTATGGTTAAGAAATTAAAAATATATATCCGAAAAATCTAACTAAAAGTAAGGGCCAATAGATTTAAAGACATTAAGGTCATTCGATATGAAGTATTGAGTCATCGTTCGGTATTGTCACTCGCACCTCTATAACCTAGACATGGACAAGTGTTAGTATTAGAGATGGATAGCGAGTGTAACACACATTAACCCCAATACAGCAACACATCTATACAGTTTATACCATATATCATGAGATGCATTCACTTAATAATTTAAATCATAAAAGTATATTCTCATTATTTCCAATACAACCCCGGTATCACAGGGGTGTAAAATATCCCTTACATGTAGTAGTTTTTTTAATACAAAATATCTTTAAATATCTTCGATATATCGCACGATATTTCCGATATATCTTTTATAAGTTAGGGATATTTTGGCCTTTAGTCTATAAAAGAAGGAAATATCAACCAAAGATTATGGATTTAAGAGATTGTGAAGGAGTTTGAGGAAATGTTTCATTTTCTAGCGAAATCACCCACTTTAGTACCCATATTTATTTACATTAGTCATTCAGAGTCAAAGTGCACCCTATTTGCACTACCTTTGGCGAAATTTTTCTAAAAAATAAGAATTTCCTTCAAATTAGAATGAAGTTTTGTATAATTAGTGTCAATAGTTCTAAACTAATGCAAATTCATCAATTTAATGCATTTACACTAAATTTCTAAGTTCAAAATTAGAATTCTTTACTTTGGGTTTTCTAAAATGTAAGAATTTTCTTCAAATTAGAATGAGGTTTTGCATAATTAGTGTCATTCGTCCTAAACTAGTGAAAATGCATCAATTTGATGCATTTACACTAGATTTCTAAGTTTAAAATTAAAATTTCATACTTTAGAGAGGGAAAATTAGGGAGAACTCTATTTTTTTTATTTTTTTAGCTTAACTTCATGTGATTCTGATTGTAGTTCTTGGGGTGGGGGATGGATCATAGACATTATGTATGAAACTCTAATTGTGTATTTTTATTGTTCATATTGATTGAAATTTGAAGGATAATGAGATATTTTATGTAAGTTATATTAATATTAGTCAATCATACATTGTTGTCAACACACATCTCTACCCCTTTCCCGTTGCATATCTTATGTACATTATTTTATTTTTTTTCAATTTTTGATTCTCAAATGTGTATTAATATCTATTTTAACATTTCCTAAAGTTTCATTGAGAATTTCTATACATTTCCAATTTTTTCCTTAACGTGCGATATATTCCTCGCAAAACGATATATCTTTTTTCCAAGGTGCAACATATCCCATTATATCAACATCCAGAACCTTGCTATATAGAATGACTGCATTTATATTGCATACATACATGGAAACTGATGCCATAGAAAAAGAGTACTTGAAAATCATACATCAGAAAATATATCCATAAAATCGAATAGAATAATTATAGGAACACGATTTTCTATATTTTAATTTTTTCAAGAAGAAGAGTGTTGCTTCATTACCAACGGGGCCAATATTCAGAAAGTAGAATGCCTTTGTTATGTAGATCTACATCAAGGAAGTTTTATGTCACTTAAAATAGCGTAGTTCATATATGTAATATGCAATCAGATGAGATGTGAGAGTGAACTCGTAGGGAGATTTTGTTCACTGACATTGTAGCATAAACCCATATTTCATTCCAAATACTCTTTGTGCCATATATTTTAAAAAACAGACTTTAACTCTTTGAGTACTCCCACTATCACCAACAGTGTTCAATTAATAGTCCCTTTTGAAGAATTGTTCATTGGCATTCTCCTAGTACGCAGTGTATCCTTACTTATTTAAGGATTTAAGACATTATCCAACATCAACACTTTCCGCCATTCCTCATGGAAATGTAGGAGATCTTAATTACGATGTCATCATGCGAAGATATGTTTAGCTGCAAGGGATCCTCTTTCCTGGTCAAGGATATGAACTAACCAACTGTTCAATTTGCACGAGCATAAGCGATGAGCCGATGAGGCATGCACTATTCACATAACCACACTATCTTAGAAAAATTGTTTTTTGGTCAATTACGTTTCCAAAGACACCAATTTTCTGCTTTCCACACTGCATCCAAACACAGTTTGTCTTCTTTGTAGGCTTCGAAAAAGTTGGAAATATGTTCAGATGGGTTTGATCTGCTGCTATTATAGTGGCATTGTGTGGGCAATTGGTTTGGGAGATACATGGGTCAATTTAATGAGTTTATATGAAGACAGTATAATGGTCAAGTAACTAAGAAAAAGAAAACCAACAAGTTGTTTTAGCTTATAAATTATAACATTTGATATGAATAATGCGATTCCTTAGTCGAAGAAGCAAAATGACATGCAAAAGATATCTATGAATCCATGAATCACTAATATAAATGCATGTGTATGACATATTGTCCACATTATACACATAAGCTTGGGTTAATCTACATTCTTAATGCTACACCAATAAATCACATTAACTGTCTGATTCTTGCAAGAGATGTCTTAACTCATTAGTTTTTTTCTGTTTATGCATGTATTTCGTATGTTATGAGCAGGAGAAACAAACTCACAGCACATCCAACGGTTTTACTCCAAGAGCCTCCCAAATAAGCTAAGTCGCCATTACAGACCAGTTGTGTATCATGAAAAGCTGAACAGTTCAGCACTCTTACTACATCTCTTCCTCCGACCATATGCTTACCAGCCAAAATCTTTAGCAAAGTGGTCTTCCCTGCACAAGCATTGAATAACATAAGAGCAATGAGAGAAAAGGGAAAAAAAAACTATGAACTGTATCCATCAAATTTAATTGGGTTTACAGTCACAAGCATTTGGTATCAACAAGAGAAGAATTATAGATCCACCAAAACAAGCATGACCAAGGAGTTTAAACATCTGGGGTTTGTGTAACAAGTCAAAAGAATCTCATTAGTTGCAACAGAAGAGATATGTAAATAGATCATACAAGTTAAAATTCGTGCATTGTAAAATGTAAATGATTTGTCTATTCTGCCCAATAACCTACCAACAATAGCCGCTTAGTGAATAAACAAAGGGTCTAGGCCAACATAAACAGAAGACTAACCAATCAATCTGAGATATATATATATATATATATATATATCATGGAATGAACTCAGCTTCAGTGAGAAAATTTAGGTATCTATGAAATAATTTTAATAGATAGAACACTTCGAACACAAGTTGCTTTATTCGTTTCAGAATTTCTTTATTTGACAGATCTCCGCCATAAATAGAAATCAATAACAAAACTAGAGGAAAAAGAAAAGCAAGATCACAGAATCTTCGCAAAAAAAAAAATAAAAAAATCCAACACAACTGTATCTTAGCACAGAATCCAAACACGGGAAATTAGGGCATTTAAAGCTAACAAAAACCTAAAAAAGTTAGCTGGATCTGAAAAATTAGTGCTTTTAACCAGAAATACTCAAAATTACGCTAAAAAAAGGGGGGGAATCATGGAATTAGAGAAATAGATTCAACAATACCAGATCCGTTGGCGCCGATTAGAAGACATCGAGATCCAGGAGAAATTTCGAGATTGAAATTGGCGAAAAATGAAGGTTGGCCTTCATAGGCGAAATGCAAACCAGAGACTTCAATGCTGCTTGAACTCTCCTCTTTTCCCATTTTTTTGCTTACAGCGTTTCTTCTGCTACTCTACTGCGAGTAACACTTCCATACCCTTAGGGTACCAAAGTGTTAAGTACCTAAGAATTGTGGCCGTTCATCTAGCCACGATTTCTCCTTGTGACTGGCAGTAGTAGCAGGTCTCAACTCTCACCCAACCCCCTGCTCTCTCTCTCTCTCTCTTTCTACCTACGATTTGGAAACCCCTCCTCTCACAGCTCTCTCTCATCACTCTACTCTCACGGCTCTCTCTCTCACCATCTCGCCCTCTTCACCATCTCGAGATCAAGCAATAGTAGCACCCCTCTTTGTCCCTGCAACACGAAAGCTCTCCTGGATGTGGATGTGAAACCGTAAGAAAATTTCCTCTCTCAATTCTTCACATCATTCTCTGAAGTGGGAAAGATAGGTTTTGTTTCCTGCCATTACCACATGAAGCTCTGGTATTTTTTTTCTTTATCTCTTTCCATCTTTTATGGCTGCCAAATATAATGTGCATTAAGGTTTAATCCAGAATTTTTAAGGCTTTGCAAGCCCGGAAACTGATATGATCTAAGGGCTGAAAATCTAAACTTTTAATGGTGAGGTTAGGCCTAAAATTGTGGCTGTTTTTGAGACTTATTTTGGACTTTTATAAGAATTTTCAAAGACAGTTTGTTTTAATGGCTTTTGAACCTTAATTTTGGACTGTCATATGGGTGGTATAGGAGTTAAAACCCAGTTTTTTTGGGGTTGTTGCATGCCCGAACTAAACTGTTAAATCCCAGATTTTTGAAGTTGTTTTAACGGCCAAAATTTAGCAAATTATGGGTTGTGTTATGGTTTGACTCCAAATTAATTTACAACCCAGAATTCAAAGGTTTTCAACTTACAAGGTTTTGACGACTTAATTTTGGACTATATTGTGTGGTCATTGTAGGAATATGCACACCCATGTCTGAGTAATGAACTGTTTTACAACCCCGAATTTGACCCTTCTAGATTTTAGGTTTATCAAGAGTCTTAGTTTAATCCAAATGAATACATACATGCCATTGTTGCAGGAATATTGAGATTCCTTTACTTGGAATGCTAGTCTTCAACTCTCTAGTCTCTCCCCTTCTAGGCCGCTAGATGGAGAGCTTTCCTTATGCCTCTTTAATGTTTAAGGTATAAGGGAGTGTTGGGATTTACTCCCATATATATATAAACTCTCAATAAAATCCTAGCCCATCAAAGACTCTAGGTCCACAATAATGGAATGTGATTATGCTACCTAACTTGATACTTACAATTCACATCTAAGTGGGTATGTCCAATGAACCTTAATGATCACCGATCCCTCTCCACAGTTTCAACATTTTCTTCATTTTTTACTAGAGCTCTTTCATGTTGGACCTTAATTGCACCCTCTTTCACCATGTTGCACTTATGGTTTTATTGATTATAAAACTTCTTATTAGTGTTTTACCTAAGAAAAGTGGCCAATAGTCAGTTCTTATAAGGTAAGAACCTCATTTCCCCTAGTTTTCTCAGTTCTCTACTAGTGCTCTTTCTTGTTGCAGTATAATTACACCCTCTTACATTATGTTGCACTTATGATTTTCTTTTTTATTATAAAACCTCTAAGTAGTATTTCTCCAAAGAAAAGTGGCCAATTTTCTATAGTTTGAGTTACATCATTTCTTCTCTCTTCTTTGTATTTCATTTGTTCTCTCTAATTCAAATTTTAGATTTGTCATCCTTGGGTTGTGATATTAATTTAAATTTCTTGTTGCATCACTTATTTGCAGACTATATCAAAATGTTTTTCATATTGATGTGTTTGAATTGTGACTCAGGAAAGAAGACTAGTCATCCTGGAGTGTTGCTTGCTTCTAATGGTAGTCTAGGAGCGAAGGCATGAAGGAAAACATAGGGAGCATGGAGAGAGGAGGGGTGTTGCATCTAATGGTAGCCTGGGGCTCAAAGAAATGATTGGCTGTATAAGAATTTTGGGGAAAGAAACGAATGACTCTATATGAATAGCTCTATTTTTTTAGAACTCTTGTAAACTTGAATTTAACATTAAGGATTATGTGATTTTGTAATTGGTGAGAATTGCTTAAATGTTATTTGTTGGGATTGGCACCTGTGTTACACAATAACAAAATGGCTCTCAGGTAGATGTATGAACTTTTTAATGTAATAAACTACAGCTTTCCGATACAATCTCATTGTACCTTTTAGCAACTATAAAATGATATACTGGATTAACAAATATAGCTAGTATGGATTGTTGGTCACCCGAAAGCAAACATGGGGCTATAATGTAGGTGCTGAAACTGAAAGCAGCTATATCATCATCAAGATATGTCGCTCGAGTGGTTTAAGACTACATCATAATGACCCTAGAAGTCTAAATTTCATTTCTCCTTAAAAAAGAATCCATTTTTTTTTCATGAAAAGACTTAAATGTACCCCTTCGAGTAATAATAACCTTGGGTGCAACTCTTTCGAGGAGGGGATCATCTATGAGTAAAAATTGAGATACATTTAAGCCTTTCATAAGAAAAAATTGGATCATCTTTGAGTAAAATTGAATTTTGGACTCTTCGAGCCAACTTCGGTCTGTTTCCGAGGCCTCAGGGCTAATTGGAGTTGCACCTCAGTTGCATCGTCCTCAATAGAGTTGCACCCAAGGTTTCTTTTATTTATTGTGATACATTTAAGCATTTTATCAAAAAAAATAGGATCATCTTTGAGTAAAATTGGATTTTGGCTTCTTAGGGCAAACTTCGGTCTGTTTCGGAGGCCTCAGGGATAGTTGGAGTTGTACCTCAGTTGCACCCTCCTTAATAGAGTTGCACCCAAGATTTTTCTCACTCATTGGGATATGTTTAAGCCTTTCATAAAAAAAATAGGGTCATTTTTTAGGAAAATTAGATTTTGGACTCTTAAGGGAAACTTCGGTTTGTTTCGGAGGCCTCAGGGCTAGTTGGAGTTGCAACTCAGTTGCACATTCCTCAATAGAGTTGCACCCAAGGTTTTTTATACTCATTGAGATAAATTTAAGTCTTTCATAAGAAAAAATAGGATCATTTTTGAGTAAAATTGGATTTTGGACTCTTAGGATAAACTTCGGTCTGTTTTGGAGGCCTTAGGGCTAGTTGGAGTTGCACCTCAGTTGCACTCTCCTCAATAAGTTGCACCCAAGGTTTTTTTTACTCATTGGGATACATTTAAGCCTTTAATCTAAAAAAATATGGTAATCTTGAAGGAAAATCTGAATTTGGTCCCTTAATGTCAACTTCGATCTATTTTCGAGGCCTCAAGGCTTGTTGGAGTTGCACCTCAGTTACACTGCCCTCAATAGAGTTGCACTCAAGGTTTTCTTCACTCATTAGGATACGTTTAAGCCTTTCATCAGAAAAAATGGGATCATCTTTGAGTAAAATTGGATTTTGGACTCTTAGAGCCAACTTCGGTTTGTTTTCGAGGCCACAAGGTTAGTTGAAGTTGTACCTCAGTTGCACCGTCTTCAATAGAGTTGCACCCAAGGTTTTTTTTACTCATTGGTATATATTTAAGCATTTCATCAGAAAAAATGAGATCATCTTTAAGTAAAATTATATTTTGGAATCTTAGAGCCAACTACGGTCTTTTTTCGAGGCCTCAGGGCTAGTTGGAGTTGCAACTCAGTTGCACCGTCCTCAATAGAGTTGCACCCAAGGTTTTTTTTCACTAGTTGTGATACATTTAAGACTTTCATTAGAAAAAATGGGATCATCTTTTTAGTAAAATTGGATTTTAGACTTTTAAATCCAACTTCGGTCTGTTTCCATGGCCTCGGGGCTAGTTGGAGTTGCACCCTCCTTAATACAGTTGTACTTAATATTTTTTTTACTCTTTGTGATACATTTAATTCTTTCATCAGAAAAAATGAGGTCATATTTAAGGAAAATCCGAATTTGGACTCTTAATGTCAACTTTGGTCCGTTTTTTAGGGCTCAGGGCTAGTTGGAGTTGCACCTTAGTAGCACTCTTATAAATAGAGTTGCACCCAAGGTTTTTTTCACTCATTGTGATACATTTAAATCTTTCATAAGAAAAAATGAGATCATATTTAAGGAAAATCCGAATTTGGACTCTTAATGTTAACTTCGGTTTGTTTCCGAGGCCTGAAGGCTATTTTGAGTGGCACCTCAGTTCTACCCTTCTCAATGGAGTTGCAACCAAGGTTTTTTTCACTCCTTGAGATACATTGAAGCCTTTTATCTTAAAAAATGAGATCATCTTTTAGAAAAATCTGAATTTGGTCTCTTAATGTCAATTTCGGTTTGATTCTAAGGTCTTAGGGCTTGTTGGAGTTGCACCTCAATTGCACCGTTCTCAATAAAGTTGTACCCAAGGTTTTTTTCACTCATTGGGATACATTTAAGCCTTTCATCAGAAAAAATGGGATCATCGTTGAGTAAAATTGGATTTTGGACTCTTAGAGCCAACTTCGGTCTGTTTCCGAGGCCTTGGGGCTAGTTGGAGTTGCACCGTCTTCAATAGAGTTGCACCCAATGTTTTTTTCACTCTTTGTGATACATTTAAGCCATTTATAAGAAAAAATGAGATCATATTTGAGTAAAATTCGATTTTGGACTCTTAGAGCCAACTTCGGTCTGTTTCTGAGGCCTCAGGGCTAGTTGAAGTTGCACCTCAGTTGCACCGTCCTCAATAGAGTTGCACCTAAGGTTTTTTTCACTCTTTGGGATACATTTAAGACTATCATTAGAAAAAATGGGATCATCTTTTAGTAAAATTGGATTTTAGACTTTTAGAGCCAACTTCGGTCTATTTCCAAGGCCTCGGGGCTAGTTGGAGTTGCACCTCACTTGCACCCTCCTCAATAGAGTTGCATATAATATTTTTTCACTCCTTGTGATACATTTAATCATTTCATCAGAAAAAATAGGGTCATATTTAAGGAAAATCCGAATTTGGACTCTTAATGTCAACTTCGGTATGTTTTTGAGGCCTCAGGGCTAGTTGGAGTTCCACCTTAGTAGCACCCTCATCAATAGAGTTACACCTAAGGTTTCTTTCACTCCTTGGGATACATTTAAGCCTTTCGTCAGAAAAAATGGGGTCTTATTTAAGGAAAATCCGAATTTGGACTTTTAATATCAACTTCGGTCTGTTTCCGAGGCCTGAGGGCTACTTGGAGTTGCACCTTCCTCAATAGAGTTACACCCAAAGTTTTTCTCACTCCTTGAGATACATTTAAGCTATTTATTTAAAAAAATGAGGTCATCTTTAAGGAAAATCCGAATTTGGTCTCTTAATGTCAACTTCGGTCTGTTTTCGAGACCTCAGGGCTTGTTGGAGTTGCACCTCAGTTGCACCGTCCTCAATAGAGTTGCACCCAAGGTTTTTTTCATTCATTGGGATACGTTTAAGCCTTTCATCAGAAAAAATATGATAATCTTTGAGTAAAATTGGATTTTGAAATCTTAGAGCCAACTTCGGTCTGTTTCCAAGGCCTCAGGGCTAGTTGGAGTTTGCACCTCAGTTGCACCGTCCTCAATAGAGTTGCACCCAAGGTTTTTTTCACTCATTGGGATATATTTAAGCCTTTCATCAAAACAAATGGAAACAGACCCTAAATTGCTCCTAATACTCCAAATTCGGATTTTCCTTAAAGATAACCTCATTTTTTATGATGAAAGGGTTAAATGTATCCCAATGAGTGAAAAAACCTTTGGGTGCAACTCTATTGAGGAAGGTGCAACTGAGGTGCAACTCGAACTAGCCTTATGGCCTCGTAAACACACCCAAGTTGACATTAAGGGTACAAATTTGGATTTTCCTTAAAGATGACACTGATTTTTTCGGATGAAAGTGTTAAATGTGTCCCAAGGAGTCAAAAAAACCTTGGGTGCAACTCTATTGAGGAGGGTGCAACTGGGGTGCAACTGAGGTGCAACTCGAACTAGCCTTATGACCTCGTAAACACACCCAAGTTGACATTAAGGGTACAAATTCGGATTTTCCTTAAAGATGACCCCATTTTTTCGGATGAAAGTGTTAAATGTGTCCCAATGAGTCAAAAAAACCTTGGGTGCAACTCTATTGAGGAGGGTGCAACTGAGGTGCAACACGAACTAGCTCCATGGCCTCGTAAACACACCCAAGTTGACATTAAGGGTACAAATTCGGATTTTCGTCAAAGATGACCCCATTTTTTCGGATGAAAGTTTAAATGTGTCCCAAGGAGTCAAAAAAACCTTGGGTGCAACTCTATTGAGGAGGGTGCAATTGAGGTGCAACACGAACTAACTCCATGGCCTCGTAAACACACCCAAGTTGACATTAAGGGTACAAATTCGAATTTTCCTTAAAGATGACCCCCATTTTTTCGGATGAAAGTGTTAAATGTGTCCCAAGGAGTCATAAAAACCTTGGGTGCAACTCTATTGAGGAGGGTGCAACTGAGGTCCAACACGAACTAGCCTTATGGCCTCGTAAACACACCCAAGTTGACATTAAGGGTCCAAATTCGGATTTTCCTTAAAGATGACCCCATGTTTTTTGATGAAAGGGTTAAATGTTTACCAAGGAGTGAAAAAAACCTTGGGTGCAACTCTATTGAGGAGGGTGCAACTGAGGTGCAACTCGAACTAGCCCTAAGACCTCTTAAACACACCAAAGTTCACATTAATGTTCCAAATTCGGATTTTCCTGAAAGATGACCCCATTTTCTTTGATGAAAGACTTTAATATATCGCAATGAGTGAAAAAAACCTTTGGTGCAACTCTATTGAGGAGGGTGCAACTGAGATGCAACTCAAAATAGCCCTAAGCCCTCGTAAACACACCCAAATTGCTCCTAATACTCCAAATTCGGATTTTCCTTAAAGAGGACCTCATTTTTTATGATGAAAGTGTTAAATGTATCCCAATGAGTGAAAAAACCATTTGGTGCAACTCTATTGAGGAGGGTGCAACTAAGGTGCAACTCGAACTAGCTTCATGGGCTCGTAAACACACCGAAGTTGACATTAAGGGTCCAAATTCGGATTTTCCTTAAAGATGACCCCATTTTTTCGGATGAACGTGTTAAATGTGTCCCAATGAGTGAAAAACACCTTGTGTGCAACTCTATTGAGGAGGGTGCAACTAAGGTGCAACTTGAACTAGCTCCATAGGCTCGTAAACACACCGAAGTTGACATTAAGGGTCCAAATTCGGATTTTCCTTAAAGATGACCCCATTTTTTCGGATGAAAGTGTTAAATGTATCCTATGGAGTCAAAAAAACCTTGGGTGCAACTCTATTGAGGAGGGTGCAACTGAGGTGCAACACGAACTAGCTCCATGGCCTCGTAAACACACCCAAGTTGACATTAAGGGTACAAATTCGGATTTTCCTTAAAGATGACTCCCATTTTTTCGGATGAAAGTGTTAAATGTGTCCCAATGAGTCATAAAAACCTTGGGTGCAACTCTATTGAGGAGGGTGCAACTGAGGTGCAACACGAACTAACCTTATGGCCTCGTAAACACACCAAAGTTGACATTAAGGGTCCAAATTCGGATTTTCCTTAAAGATAACCCCATGTTTTTTGATGAAAGGGTTAAATGTTTACCAAGGAGTGAAAAAAACTTGGGTGCAACTCTATTGAGGAGGGTGCAACTGAGGTGCAACTCGAACTAGCCCTAAGACCTCTTAAACACACCGAAGTTCACATTAATGTTCCAAATTCGGATTTTCCTGAAAGATGACCCCATTTTCTTTGATGAAAGGCTTTAATATATCGCAATGAGTGAAAAAAACCTTGGGTGCAACTCTATTGAGGAGGGTGCAACTGAGATGCAACTCAAAATAGCCCTAAGCCCTCGTAAACACACCCAAATTGCTCCTAATACTCCAAATTCGGATTTTCCTTAAAGAGGACCTCATTTTTTATGATGAAAGTGTTAAATGTATCCCAATGAATGAAAAAACCCTTTGGTGCAACTCTATTGAGGAGGGTGCAACTAAGGTGCAACTCGAACTAGCTCCATGGGCTCGTAAACACACCGAAGTTGACATTAAGGGTCCAAATTCGGATTTTCCTTAAAGATGACCCAATTTTTTCGGATGAAAGTGTTAAATGTGTCCCAATGAGTGAAAAACACCTTGGGTGCAACTCTATTGAGGAGGGTACAACTAAGGTGCAACTCGAACTAGCTCCATGGCCTCGTAAACACACCGAAGTTGACATTAAGGGTCCAAATTCGGATTTTCCTTAAAGATGACCCCATTTTTTCGGATGAAAGTGTTAAATGTGTCCCAAGGAGTCAAAAAAACCTTGGGTGCAACTCTATTGAGGAGGGTGCAACTGAGGTGCAACACGAACTAGCTCCATGGCCTCGTAAACACACCTAAGTTGACATTAAGGGTACAAATTCGGATTTTCCTTAAAGATGACCCTCATTTTTTCGGATGAAAGTGTTAAATGTGTCCCAAAGAGTCATAAAAACCTTGGGTGCAACTCTATTGAGGAGGGTGCAACTGAGGTGCAACACGAACTAGCCTTATGGCCTCGTAAACACACCTAAGTTGACATTAAGGGTACAAATTCGGATTTTCCTTAAAGATGACGCTGATTTTTTCGGATGAAAGTGTTAAATGTGTCCCAAGGAGTCATAAAAACCTTGGGTGCAACTCTATTGAGGAGGGTTAAATGTTCCTTAAAAAATGGCACCCAAGGTTTTTTTTACTCCAATGGATATATTTAAGCATTTTATGAAAAAAATGAGGTCATTGTTAAGGAAAATTTTAATTTAGACTCTTAGTGTCCACTTTGGTCTGTTTCCGGGGCCTGAGGACTAGTTGGAGTTCCACCTTAGTTGCACTTTCCTCAATAAAGTTGCAGAGATAAGCATTCCTACCTTGCTCATTTGAGAGAGAAGATTGAGAGATGGGGTTGAGTTAGGTTACATTTTGAGAATATCCAGAGAGGGAGGGAGTTCCTTGAGAGAGAGGAAGGAGATACCCACGTTTTTAGGGAGAAGAGAGAGTTGGGAGAGAGGAAGGAGATAACCGACTCTCACCGGTTACCTATTGGGTGTCTTTTCTTAGAAGAAACTATTAAAATAACTATTTTAAGTGTCTCATCATAAGAATCAATCTAAACCATCCATCTTTAAATTGGACAGTTTAGATCAATGGGTATTGTATGTTTCAATACCCCAAGTGTATTGAAAAAAAATCCCTCTACTGCCCATATACACGTATCTGTGTATCCACTTCAAACAGTAAGATGTTGACACGTGCCTTACTTAGACTTGGCCTACTTGGATCTTCTTGCTACTTACACGTGTCTATCTCTTTTGGCTGAATTTTTTTTTTTTTTTTTTTTTTGAACACAATATAACACTACCACACACTATACCTAACACATACACCTAGACCACTAGGCCATTACACCTACACACCCTAAATGTAGTTTTCTCAATTACCCCTCAAATTTGAGGTTATTTCTCAAATACTCAAAATTATTTTCTGAATGCTCCCACACTGAGTTTGCATATGCGAATTTTTTTCCATTTTAGATTATTTTATCAAAACCATTTTAAGGAAAGATATTTATGCTCTTCATTTTTTATCAATCATGCATGGCTCTTTTTGTTCCTCATCATAAATGGGAGCCCCTTCGTTGATCAAGAAGAGTCCTCAAACATTATATTATTGACATTTTTCGACTGAGATTTTCATAAGAGAGTTTTGTTTCGCTAAACTAGTAACTACGACATTGTATTTATGATTTGAAACCTTAAATTTCATGTTATATGAATTCACGTATGTGTTCTTTACATTTTTTGTGATTGCATTGTGTGGTCAAACTCAACAAGTCGGGTAGATACTTCGTATCGATACTGATTGTGTTTCAAGGTTGAATATGATCTATATCGATATGCATTGATACAAGGTGTGTCAACGACGAGGTGTATCGATAATGAAGGCAAATTACGAAAATGTCACTGGAACTAAAAAAAGTTCCTCAAAAACCAAATAAAAATTTGAAAGTCAAAAGTAACACTTTAGAAATTTAACTTGGCTCCATCTCGCCAAGCCATCCCAGATTCATATATTATAAGAAAATTGAAAACGGACCAGAGGGTCTTCTTTCATATTAATCACCTAGTTGCAAATTGACATGTGACAGTGAAACTATTATTTTGTTTTAACTTTATTTATCTTTCCTTGTGTTGAAATTTGATTGATGTGGTTCGCTTAGAAGAGGACCTTGTGATCCTCTATTCAGAACTTATAATAATCATCAATATGAGTATCGATATGGGGCAGGTGTATCGACCACGTGTATCAACCGATATCAATATATATCGACCTTGCACACAAAAAACTTTGTTAAAATCCAGAGTTCTGTGGATTTTTCGTATTTTTTCGAGAACACTTCTATTAAGTTTGTACTAAAACACCCATTAAATAAAAAATGAGAAAAAAGTGAGGAACTCTGTGAGACGAAGAGAATGAGAAGTTTCTATAATCTCATGTTAAATACAAAATGAGAAAGGAGTGAGGAACTCTATGAGATGAGAAGATGAGAAGTTTCTACAATCTCCTCCGCACATACATAATTCCCTATTTTCCTCCTATTGTTTCAAAAGTATTATTTAAAGTGTTGGTAGTATATAAGCCTATTGTGGGTAGGGATGGCAACGGGCCGGGTAAATCAGGTTTAGGAAAGTCTTAAACGGGGTAGGGGTGGGTTTGGGAAGGAAGGGATAAACCCGACTTGAGTTCGGGCCAGGAATGGTTTTAAGCCACCCCACCCCGCGCCCTTTTATAACATGCAATTACGATTTTAACCTTGTGCTAATTTTACAATAACATTGTAAATACTGGAATTTAGGGTTAGGCTCGCATATCACAACTCACTTTCCCTTTGTCATCGTCGTCGCCGTTAGCAGTCACCTCCCTTGTCGCCGTCTCCGATCGCCTCCCTTGCCACCTTCTCCGGTCGCCTCCCTCACTGCCGTGTTTGTTCTATTTTTCCTCTTTGTCCTTTTTTATTCTCTACAGATCCTTTGTAAAATCCATTTGCTTTAATAATCCTCTGCAGCTCAGGCCTTCTGTTTGCTCCGTTTTTCCCCTCTGCCATTTTTTATTCTCCTTTTCTTCTATATTCTCAGTAATCTAAAGTTTAGAGACCTTAAAGCATAGGTTTATTCCAATATCATCAATCTGCTTTTCAGTCAGATGATTAATTTATCTCCTTACTCTTTTTTTTTTTTTGACTTTTTTTCTCAGTTTTTCCTTATGGGTTAATGATTTTGCTCTATTTAATCTTTTTTCGCATCTGGGTATTTTTAGTTTATGATTTTTCTTCTTTGTTTGGCTCAATGGAGGTGAAATATTATTACTTGTAATAAATAAAATGGGGTTTTTGCATATTAGCTGTTGTGTTATACATTCTTTGCAAATACACTGATATGTGGAACAACTTTGCAAATTAACTCATGGCTTTGCAATAGTTAGACAAACTACCTCAATCCTTATTTTCGTTAGCCTTCTTTTGGTCATTGGTAGGAATATGACTATTATGCCCTTGTGATATTTCTTAACCTCACATTCTCACAAAGCCTTTAACTATCCTTAAACTATGGTTAATAAGCTTCAACCCTTGTGATTAAGATTCACATCCTTAGGGATAAAACATCTAACCCTGGTTTAAAAAATATATATTTCCCATTTTTAATTCCCTTTAACTTAGGTTAAAATACACTAACCCTTAGTTAAAGCATCTAACCTTGGTTTTAAAAGAAAAAAAATTAACATGTCTTGAACTCCCTTTGACTGTGGTTAATATCTATTAAACCATATCTAACCATGATTTAGTAAAAATTCACGTGCCCCTTTTTAACTTCCTTTAACTATGGTTAATATTCACTCACCCTTAGGGTTAAAGCATCTAACTTTGGTTTTTAGGAAAAAAATAAAAAAATTAAGGTGTCCCCTTTTAACTCCCTTTAACTATGGTTAAGATCAACTAACCCTTAAGATTAAAACATCTAACCTTGGTTCTTAGAAAACAAATTAAAATAATTTAATCTATTTTTTAACACCCTTTAACTTTGGTTAGGGTTCACTAACCCTTATGGAAGGGGACATGTTAATTTATTTTTAAATACCAAGGACCAAGGTTAGATGCTTTAACCCTAAGGGTTAGTTGATCTTAACCACAGTTAAAGGGAGTAAAAAGGGGATAACATAAATTTTTTATTATTTTTTTCTAAAAACCAATGTTAGATGCTTTAACCCTAATGGTGAGTGAATCTTAACCACAATTAAAGGGAGTTACAAAGGGACACATTAATTTTTTCTAATTTTTTTCCTAAAAATTAAGGTTGGATGTTTTAACCTTTAAGGGTTAATGAATCTTAACCATAGTTAAAGAGAGTTCAAAGAGGGACACGTTAATTATTTTCTTTTAAAACCAATGTTAGATGCTTTAACTCTTAGGGTTAATTTATCTTAACATAAGTTAAAGAGAGTTAAAAAAGGACTCGTTAATTTTTTTTAAAAGAAAACCGAGTGTGAATCTTAATCACAAGGGTCAAACCTTATTGACCATAGTTTTGGGTAATTAAAGGCTTTGTGAGATTAAAAAGTATCATAAGTGCATAATAGTCATATTCCTATCAATAACAAACAGAATCCTAACGAAATTAGGGTTTGAGGTTGTACGACTAACGGTTGCAAAACCATGAGTTAATTTGCAAAACTATTATTTTATAAAACAAAAAAGCTGATTTGCAAAAACCCTGAATAAAATTTATCTTTGGTATTTTCTAAATTTCATTATTTGTAAAAGATAAGATTGGAGATCTCTCTCCCCCTCTCTGATATTTATTTGTTTATTGTTCTCAGGAAGATAAAGAAGGAAGGTGGATGAGTGACAAGCATAAAGCTGATATTTTTCTTCACCTGGTTGAAGTTCGTTTGTAAATACGTCTTCTGCTTCTTGGATTGTTCACATCCCTCACATGTTCGAGCTCTATTATTATTATTATTTTTGGTTATGAGATATTCGTTTAGGCCGCAACGCCGGGTTAAGTGTTAGTATCTGTTCGGTTAGTAGGCAGGTGGAGAGTATAAACGACTCCCACCCTCGTAGGAATTGAACCCCGGACCTCCCCCTAAAGCAGGGGATACACTACCATTGGACAAAGCCTTGACGTGTTTCGAGCTCTATTATTCAATCCTTAGATAACACTTCTTCTCTCTATCATCTGTCATATTTCAATGGCTGCGATTCATCTTCCTCTCCGACCCGGTCCAACCCGACCTGTTCTGTGCTTAACGGGACGGGCTAGAAAGAAATTAAATAAATGGGGATGGGGTCTTTGGGACAAACCCGCCCCGGGTTTGGGACGGGAATGGTGAGGATTTTAAGAGGTATGGGTAGGTTGAGAACAAACTCAGTCTCCCCACCTAGAATAGATGGTGTATACACAGAGTTTCAGTATGTTTTTTGTACACAGGATCGTTTTAGAAGTCTTCTACGACGGGGTTCAAGACTTCAAGGATATGCGTAGGTTAAGAAACGTTGGCCCTATAGACATGTTAGAGAAATTCCCTTTGGAGAAGTTATCTGCCATGAACGATCGATGTCGCACGAGCGAGAACAAATAGAAGCTGAAAACAAGAGAGAGAGAGAGGAACCTGTCCTAAGAGCGTGAATCTAGGGTTTGTGTTGATTGAAATTTCCTATTGAAACGTTTTTTCATCCGAGATATCACATAGAAAGACTGGGATTTGAACGAACTTCTTCGAAGGAATTCAATTACAGGTCTCGGTAATGAATCGTCTTTCTGTAATCATGAATTTCACCTTAATTTGCTCCATGGATCTATTCGGATTCAATTATTTTGTTTTTTTTTATAGTGTTTTCTTATCCCCAATCATTGTTTGTTATTGAATCTGCATTGAAAGTGTGAATTTTTTTTATTAGTATTTTTTTTTTCTTTTGCTTTAGTTTACCTTTCAATGAAGCAACAAGAACAATCAGAGTAGCAGAAATATTGATTAATATTATTTTAATGAATAGCGGAGAGATAGTATTGTTTCTCATTTGGGTTTTGGGGGAATACTTTATAATTTACAAGGATAGGATAGAATAACATAATGAATATTGTACGATGCCTTTTCTTTTTACAATATACATACATGAATTTTATTATGGTTGTATGATCAATTAAATCACGACATATAATATAATTATCATTTTTTTTGATCGGTATATAACATAATGGTCATAAGAAGAAAATTGGGAGAAGTCATCTTTTCGTGGCGGAATTCAGGTTCATATATGTTAACTGAAGGAGACCCAAATGGGTTTTTGTGGATACTTGATTGTGCTTCAACTGGAAAAGTAAGACATGAGTATTTGTTTTCATAAGTGAGTTGCTTATGTGGTATTTTTCTGTTTCAATATTTGGTTTTATTAAATTCAAATGTTGTCTTCATTTTGTATTTGTACTACATTCGCATTGAAGTATTGAACATATTATTTCAAAGAAAATGCCAGCTGAGTTTCCTGTCGTGGTTATTTTCTATTGTTCTTGTTTTCATGAGAAATAAGGCGTGTTCAGTCACCACGTAAACCCCATATGCCTAAATTTACTTGCTCAAGTTAAAACTATGTTTTTCCTTTAGTGAATTACTATTTTATTAAAATTAAAGTAAGCTTTCCATGCGCCTTCCGGTTGTGGATAGAAATAGATAGATCGCATGTAACCACACTCATTGATATTTAGGGGCGGAGCCAGGAATTTTTAGTAGTGGGGGCACACCATGGTTGATGGAAATGGTAATAGTTGTTGATGAATTTGTGGAGAATTATTGGGTTGGTATGAAATATTCTGTGTCTAAGGGGTGGGGGTTATGGGGGCATAGCCCCCAAAATTTTTTGATGACTAAAATTTTGGGCAATTTTGTCCATATACATTGTACATATCTTACAGGTATTGTTTCTCATTGTTTATTGGACAACTATCCCCTTGCCCCCATGGCTCCCATTAAATAATTAAATAACCTGATATAATTGTTTTCACTAGTTCAGGGAATGTTGCCTCCTTGCCCAATGGCTATACTAGTTAAATAAGTAAATAATATAGTATACATTTTTAGGACAACTATCCTTTACCATAGTTATGCCCAATAAAATAATTAAGCAAATGAAAATATATTTTTTAGTTGCACTTGCATGGAGATCGGATCACAGTCAATTGCGATTGAACTCAGGGAGCTATTGGGGTTCAATGATATACGTATAACCTTGGTTTTTAGAATAAAAAATATTATAAAATATTTAACTTTGGTTAAGAATTTTAAATCTCAGAACTAATATATATATATAAATAAGGTTGTAATGTTGAACCCCATGGAGTAGCAAGGTATTAAACTTCGGTTTCGGTATAAACTTCGGTCGCTAAGGAAGTTGACACGTTTCGAGGAAGTTTAAGGAAGTCCAAGGAAGTTATGTAAATAAAAATTACAGAAGTTTAGGAAACTTTAAGGAAACATTGGAAATATAAGATGAAACTTTAGAAATTCAATACTTAAGCATAAATACATATCTAGAATTCATTATATTACTGATACAAGCATATAGTACTCAAATGTGAGAATCATATTAAGTGACATGCGTTGTCTGCTTGTCTGAGCTATAATTTTTTCTTCGTATTTCTCTGGATTGTCAATTTTTTAAAACTATATTTCATCTTCTTTGTCAAGTAAAGGGGTATTTATTCTCTTTATTTTTCAATGATTATCCATGTTAATTGTTTTGGAAACCTAAAAACCTTATGAATGCACATTGAAGTCGATAAATAATTGAAATTCAATTTAGTTTCTAAACCTATTTCATTCTACAATTGATGAGCTCAATGTTTTTACAATACTGAATCAATATGTGAAGAGGAGGAGGTGGATAGTTAAATAATTTTGAATTTATGAAATACTCTTAGGAAATTATTTGATTTTTTTAATATCACTAAAAAGTCATTATGGGCATAATATACTAATAACAAGATTATTAGAATAATAAAATTATAATTTATAGTAAGGTTAATGCTAACCACACTGTAATAATAAAATTATAATTTATAATAAAGTAAATGCTAGCACACTCTCTTTTAAAGTTAATTATATTTATAATAAGATTAATGCTAAGTACACATGTCTTTCCTTATGAAGAAAGTAAGTTTAAAACGAGTGAAACTAGCATTACCCTTTTAAGTTAAAACCTGAAGTCCTTCAATTTACAGATATTTTCTATACACTTTGGTTAACTTCCACTGAAGTTCTACATTTTCTCAACAATTTTTTTCTGTTTCGATCGAAGTTTACGGAAGTTTACCAGGAAGTCCAGTATTTTTAAAATACTAGTGGATTTTACTTCGGACACCACAGAAGTCGACTCAATTCGGTCAACTTCGGCGGAATTGAGTCGATTTTTGATACCATGTGGAGTAGTGAATCTTGACTACCGTTAATCCCCAAGATCAATTGCAATTGAGTGATCCGATCTCACTAGCATGTCCCCATTCCCATGGCTATGCCTAAAACAATGAAAAAATAATAATTCAAAAGTTCAGTGGGGGCACGTGCCCCCACCTGGCTCTGCCCCTGCTGATATCAGTTCAAACAAAATAAAGATAGTCGATGCACTAGCTAAAATTATGCAACAAGATTAATGCTGTAATACAAAAACCTCAAGATGTGCAATTGTATACGACTACACAACAAAATGATCCCAATGAAGGATGAATATCATGTTTTTTCTGGCTTTGGTAGGTGGCTCTTCTTGGCTTTATCATGACATACATATGAGATAACTGATCTAATTCCATGGAGGAAGAAGAGGAGGACAGAATTCTGTTGAGTAGTTTGGGCGTCACATCAGCAAATCCTGAAGATATTGAACGTGACATACTAACAGAGGTATCTATGTGAGTTATTTATTTATTTTTACTTTGTTTTCTTATGTACCTTTGCAGGAATTATTGCTTAGACTGCTTCCCGTTTTGCATGGATATGGTCTTGTGGGTTATATAATTGAGAAGTAAATGATATTTTTCAATTGGTGTTCATGTTTCCTTTCACTTTTCTTTCTTTCTATCCACATGGTCATTGACTAGATTTTTATGGTGTCCATTTTGAATTTATAATGCCAATTTTAAACATCCATTCAGTTAATAAGTTGATCTAATTCTTGTTCTTAGCATATATAATAAATTTCGCTTGCCAGATGCTGTGTAATCTTTCCAACATGTTCTGAACTATCATGAAAAGGGTAGACAGCGATATTTCAAAATTAAACTACACTTCTTTAGTTGGAGTGGATGTAATTTGAAGCTTTAGATATTCTCTTAAACAAGCCTCTCTCTTTAAAAAAAAAATGTTATACTCAATAGTAACTCACAAGGGGAACAACAAAACTTTGAACATTGGGTATTCTCTTCCCTTAATTTCGCGAGCAATAAAATTATACTCGCTATCAAATATAAGGGACAAACTTGCCAAAGTAGAACTTTCTTTATAAGTCTGTAAGAAAAATGATCTGCTATCTTTGCATTAAAGTACCGGATGAGAATCATTGGTTGCAATTTGTTGACACATAATAAAATCAGAGCTTCTGACAGCATTCATATATACATGCTGACTGTGAAAAGAAGAGTCCAAACCATCTCCCACCCTCATCAAGTGGTTACATTTTTTTTGGGGGGGGGGGGGGGGGGGGGGGTTGAATCTAAACCATTACACAGTTACCAGTATAACTGCGGATGGTATATAACTATATATAGTAGCTGGCAATTCGAGTTACAGAGAACAATATCACCTTGTTGCAATTTGGTCATATAGTGACAGCAGAATTTATCTTTAAGCTCCATTGAGTGGTTAGATGGTTTTTGAAATGGAGCTTCCATCTTTCCTGTATCACTGTTGACATAACTATATTTCATTATTGGGGGGACTCTAGGTGGTTATTTTACAGTGAAGAATGAAAGAATGAAATTGGTCCAAGCAAGTTTGAGTTGCAATAGAACGGATATGCAATCTTATTCTTATCTTCTTCAATTAAGAACTGGAAGAGATTTACATTTTTACACTTAAGAACTTTGATCCGAACATTACGTATTTTATATGGTAGAATACTTGATGCATGACCATGAATGATTCATGTTGCAGATTCGTAAGTTTGCAGTTCCCAAGTATCTAATTTCAATTTAAAACACATAAATAAAGAAAAAACAGAATTAATTATGAAAAATAATTGTGCCATTACAAGATTCTACCACTTTATGTATATGATTAGGCTTGGGGACTAACGATGCGTAATCCAATTGTGTTGAGCAGAAGTGCCTACTACTTCATGAGACACGAGGACCACTTAAAAGCATAGTTCAAAAACTCGAAAACTCGACTCGAAAGTTAGCTGGGTCGAGTAACTCGGAGAACTCGAAAAAAAACTCGACTCGACCGATATATATTATCAAACATAGATAAAAAAAAGTTATACTACAAAATAATTTTTACTTCGTAAAATTTTACTGCAAACTTATAAATTAAAAATAGTCCTTAAGTAATTGTAATGTTAAAAACCTAAAATCAATCCTAATTTCAGAAATTATAATGCTATTGTTAATTTTAGAAATTAGAATCTTCCTCGTCTTCTCGAATGAGACCTCGATATTGGTCGAACGGGATTTAAAAGAAAAGATATCTATTTCCTCAAGTGACTCGGCCGAGTCTTTTGAGTCGAGTAACTCGACCGAGTCACTTGAGTTACTCGGGTAAAAGGGAGCTATCGAGTTTTTTGGGCGAGTCGACCCGAAACTCTGTCGAGTCGACTCGCCGAGTTTTTGTACACTGCTTAAAAGTATCACTATGGAATGATGAACACATGCTCTCCTGGCCCTTATCAAAGTTGTCCTTGTAATTTTGGCCTGCCACTGTGAAATTCACGAAAACTGACTAGGTTTATAGATTCTTATTTGCTCATCTTATTGGTTTATTTGCTCATCTCATCTTATTGGTTTATTATAAGGTTTAAAAAATATGGTTCCAGATTTGAGAAGACCAACCGTTATCATCATCTTGGACTGACTTCCAAGTTTGGTGAACTAAAAAGTCAGCATGATGGAAGGGAGAATTTTCAGTTGATACTTATTAGATGTTGATGCCCCACACTCTATTGCATGTCTTATAACTGCACCATAAGTAGAAAATATTGTGGATCTGGTGAATTTACATTGTAATTGGCAATCCTCATATGGCAGGTGAAAAATGGTGTTGGGGACAGTAGTGAAGCTGGAGGGAGAACCGAGGAGGAACTTCTTGACAAAGAAAAAGGCATCGAACTATCATCTACCAGCTGAGCAAAACTTTACGCTAAATTAAGGGCAGTAAAAGTTGAAATAGATGCTGTTGCAGCTAGTGTTGAACAGGTGAGGAACGCCACAAGAAATGAAGACCATCGCTCAGATGACGATGATAATGGAAAGGAGGGAGATGCAGGGAATGATAAAAATATAGTTCAAGTTTCTCCCACTGATTTGAACCTTCAACAAGCCTTAGCCGCTGATCGTCTAAGAAGCCTCAAGAAGACTAAGGCTCTACTTCAGAAAGAACTTTCAGAGTTGGATAAAGACAGCTCTATCAATGGTATTGAGCACGACAAGTTGATTCAAAATCTGGTTAAGGATCATCCAAGACCCAAGCGAAGGTCGAAAGCAGTTCAGAACTCCAGTAAAGATTTTAAAAAGTGACAGAAAACAGTTTCATTCAACGAGGATGTTGATTTTGATGCAGTGCTGGGTGCAGCATCTGCAGGATTTGTTGAAACGGTGAGTTGCATGTGGCTATCCTCTCCCATGTTTGTACTCCTAATAAGGAGCTAAAAATGAAAATGGTGGTAAAATAGAAATGTGGTATGACATATATAGTTATTTTTTATGCACTTCAATAGAATGCTGACAATGAGTAAATTTTACATATAAAATCTGTGGCCCTGAGTGCTCACTAATCATTCTTTATATCTTTGGAAAGGGACGAGTTGGTCCGAAAAGGCATTTTAACTCCTTTTCATAAGCTTAAAGGCTTTGAACGCTGTCTTCAACAACCGGAGCCATCTAATAGGCACAATGTACCTAATGAAGAAGACAGGACTGAGAACCTTGCTTCAGCTAGTGTTGCTAGAGCTGTTCGATCAATATCTGAGGCTGCACAAGCTCGCTCAACCACCAAGCTGCTTGATGCGAAAGCTTTACCTAAACTTGAAGCACCCACTCGTCCTTTTCAGCGACTAAAAACACCTCTGAAACTTCCGCGGTCCCCAGACACTGAATCAGAGAAGAATAGAGACAAGAGAAGGAATCTTCAAAGAAATAGGCCTTTACCTGACAAGAAATGGAGAAAGTCTGTTTCTCATGAGGACAGACTTACAGAAATAAGGTTTGTTTAGTGTGCTCTCTTTGCCTAAAGCATTAGGCAGTTTTATGGCTCCCTTTATTTCCATATAGCTTACAATTTTAAATTTAATTTTGTACCTGATTTCTTTGAACTCACACAAATTACCATTTCTAAGTTTGAATGGTATATCTCCTATTTTTTCAGAAGGCAGAATGAGATGTGGTTGTGTATCCCTCTTATTGTCCTGCATGTTGATTAATAACTCTTCCTCCAGAGTTAGTTCTCTTACTCTGGATTATGATTTCAAGAGAATTTCCTGTTCTGAGACATAAGGTTTATTATTAGAGTGGATGCAAAGAAAGGGTTTCAGCATGTGCCTTGTCTATAAATCTTTTTACGGCATTATGTATTATTTTACAGTAACTATGTTTTTTGGGACTTTGCCAGTTAAATTTGTAAAGATTAAACTAATCAATATACGATTATTGAATCTGGGGAATTGACTGTTCTTAATGTATTTACCTTTACTTCTCATAAAAAGGATAAATTAGTTACAAGGAAGCTATGTATAATACAGGGTGGAATGCTCGCTTCCATTATATCTCATTTAGTGGTCTAAGAGGGCTAATGTATGTGGGATAAGCCTGAGTCTACGGTCTAGGGTGTAGACCATGAGTAAGTATCGTTAGATTGGAACCTAAGGCACCTAGTTGTCCACACATATCTCATCTAAGGCAAAATTTAAGGTATTATTGCTCTTACTAATATAGCGGGAGTGAGGCCCCTATATCTCAGTTCTAGTTTCGTGTTTCTGAAAGAATTTTTTGAGCCTTGCTTCCTACTTTTGCGTTGCTTCTAGTTTTTCCTTTTCGCTTTGGTAACTATGGTTTAAACTTTAAACTGAATTATTGAGGAACAAGTTATTTATGAAGTGTTTAAAAGAGTCTGAAATAGGATATATATATATATACACATATATCTTCAAGCATACTTAGTTATATATTTCCCCACACATCTTTTTCTTCCCTTTATACAATTAAATACGCATCCCACAACTAGCTATGCTGATATCAAACTTGTTATTTGCTTTCCAGAAGAAGATGCAATGGATAACTCGGTCTCCTCCAATTACGAGGACGAAAATCACAAGGATGTCAAAGATGCAGATGATAACGTAATTTCTTCCATAACGCTTGAAGGAGGGCTGAAAATCCCAGAATCCATTTTCAGCAAACTGTTTGACTACCAAAAAGTTGGAGTACAGTGGCTGTGGGAACTGCATTGCCAAAGAGCAGGTGGAATTATTGGAGATGAGATGGGTCTTGGTAAGACCATCCAGATCATAGCTTTCCTTGGATCTTTGCATTTCAGTAATATGTATAAACCAAGCATTGTTATCTGCCCCGTGACCCTCTTGAGACAGTGGAGGAGGGAAGTACGAAAATGGTACCCAAGCTTTTGTGTTGAGATACTACATGATTCTGCTCAGGTTCCTGGTAATAAAAAGAAGCAAGCCAACTCTGATGAAAGCGATAATGAAAGTGAAGGCTCGTTAGGCAGTGATAATGACAGAACTTTGTTGGTAAAAACCACAAAAAAGTGGGATTTCTTGATAGATCGTATTTTGAGATCACAATCTGGGTTGCTTATTACCAGTTATGAGCAACTCCGGCTGCAAGGGGAAAAACTGCTTGATATTGAATGGGGTTATGCAATATTGGATGAAGGCCACCGCATCCGGAACCCAAATGCAGAGATAACTCTAGTTTGCAAACAGCTACAGACGGTGCACCGCATCATAATGACAGGTGCACCAATTCAGAACAAGCTGACAGAGCTTTGGTCACTATTTGATTTTCTCTTCCCTGGAAAATTGGGAGTCTTGCCTATATTTGAGGCCAAATTTGCAGTACCCATCTCGGTTGGTGGTTATGCAAATGCTACGCCGTTACAAGTATCTACTGCTTACAGGTGTGCAGTGGTCCTACGTGACCTGATCATGCCCTACCTCCTTCGGCGTATGAAGGCTGATGTGAATGCTCATCTTCCAAAGAAGACCGAGCATGTTCTCTTTTGCAGCCTCACTGCAGAGCAGCGGTCTGTATACCGAGCATTTCTTGCCAGCTCTGAGGTGGAACAGATCTTCGATGGGAATAAAAACTCTCTGTATGGAATTGATGTCATGCGTAAGATTTGCAACCATCCTGATCTGCTTGAGAGAGAGCACTCGTCCCGAAATCCTGAGTATGGGAACCTGGAATGCAGTGGGAAAATGAAAGTTGTTGCTCAACTGCTCAAGGCGTGGAAGGAACAGGGTCATCGCGTACTTCTTTTTACACTAACCCAGCAAATGCTAGACATTCTTGAGAAATTCCTGATCACATGTAGCTATACCTACCGGCGAATGGATGGCCTCACTCCTATTAAACAACGAATGCCTTTGATGGACGAATTTAATAACTCAAATGAGGTATTTATCTTCATTCTAACTACCGAAGTTGGTGGCCTTGGGACAAATCTGACTGGTGCGAACAGGGTGATCATCTTTGATCCTGACTGGAACCCTTCTACGGACATGCAGGTATAATTTGTGATTGATTCCTTATCTTATCCATTTTCCCCCCTTTAAGATGCATCTACTTGTCCTTACTGATGAACACACAAGCTTTTAAACTAAGGGCAATTGTTTTATAAAACAGGCCAGAGAACGTGCTTGGCGTATTGGTCAGACACAGGATGTAACGGTTTATAGATTGATCACCCGGGGAACCATAGAGGAGAAGGTATATCACAGGCAGATTTACAAACATTTTCTAACCAATAAGATATTGAAGAACCCACAGCAGAGAAGGTTCTTTAAAGCCAGAGATACGAAGGATCTCTTTACTTTGAACGATGATGGAGAGGGTGGTTCTACTGAAACATCTAACATTTTTAGTCAATTGTCTGGAAATGTAACTGTCGTTGGTGTGCATAAAGATAACCAGGATAAAAAGAAAATTCCCAATGCAGCTGCACAATATAGTGATGATGCTGCAGTTAACAGAGGAACCAACTCAAAAACTGGACCATCCAGAAGTAAAGGGAAAGAAAAAGATGATCAGACTGATGGTGAAGTAGACCAAGAACTGAATGTGTTGAGAAGTCTTTTTGACGCTCATGGGATACATGGAAGTTTCATTACAGCTGTTGCCTGTAATTTACCTTTACCATTCTAATGATACTCTTTGCTATTCTTTCACTGTGCCAAATCTGTTTTTATTCTCACATGCCAAGGTCTTCTATCATTTTCTTCTTTCTTCAGAGTGCCATGAACCATGATGCCATTATGAATGCCCATGATGAAGAGAAGATGAGGCTTGAGGAGCAAGCTTCCCAAGTTGCACAAAGAGCAGCTGAAGCATTACGTCAATCACGCATGCTCCGAAGCCGAGACAGTGTATCTGTACCTACATGGACTGGGAAATCGGGTGCTGCAGGAGCTCCATCATTGGTCCGTAAGAAGTTTGGCTCAACTATCAACTCCCAGTTGATAAGTAGTTCTAAACTTTCAGAAGGGTCTTCTGGTAGTGGGGCTAGCAAGCCAAATGGTTTTGCAGTTGGAGCATCTGCGGGTAAGGCTTTATCTTCGGCTGAATTACTGGCTAGAATCCGAGGAACCCAAGAAAGAGCAGTTGGTGATGGGCTTGAACATCAGTTTGGCCTGGCCTCAGTCGCCACTAACAGAACACAACCTACGGCGGATAGTGGACCTTCTAGACCATCTCACAAGTTATCTGGGGTGCAGCCTGAGGTATTGATTCGTCAGGTTTGTACATTTTTACAACAACGAGGTGGAAGTACCACTTCGGCCAGCATAGTACAGCATTTCAAGGACAGGATACCCTCCAAGGATCTGCCCCTATTTAAGAATCTCTTGAAGGAAATTGCCACATTAGAGAAAGATTCGAATGGATCTTCATGGGTTCTAAAGCCAGAGTATCAACAATAGTGATCAGATTCTCTTGAAGGAAATTGCCACCTTAGAGAATCATTGCCTCATTTATCAGTCGATCCAGGAATTATACAGCTGCAGTGGTATTCTTGGCTCCTAGCTGTTCCCAAGATCTTGCAAGTTGGTGAGATATTCTCTCAAGTGCAGATTTTCCACCTTGGTAACAATCTGAATATTTTTGATGATGAAAAATTGGATTAAAAGTTTTTGACTTGCAAACCTGCAAGTTGAATTTTTTCCCCAAAATTTCGGTGTAGAGTTTCCATTGCACCTGCTTAAGAATCACACCGTATAGATAATCTATTGTTGTATAGATAAAATGCATAGAGTTAAGGATTCTTAGTTCTTTTTAGGCAACACTTTATTGTGCCTCAAATCAATTAACTTAGTCATATGAGTCTGACTGAATCAAAAGATTCTATAGAAAATGACAGTTCTATTTCCTTAAAATGTTTTCACGATGTAACATTCTGTACTCATTATTTTCTCAAACTTGTGGAATTTTTTCATTTGGAAGGTCTTCTTAAGTTTGTCTTTAGGTAGTTTACAAAAAGAGAAAACCAAGGGCTGAAGAAATGGAGCTCTGGGAAGAACCCAGTACTTGTAGGACCGGATTTCATCATCAAACAAAAACTCTCAACTCAGATGGTTAGAAAAATCATCAAATGACAATTTCGGGATGTTGCTAAATATGGGAGGTGGTGCACGGTTTCAGTGGTCTAGATCATTATCAAATTTGCCGTGTGTAAATGTTGACCTTTCTCCTTTCTTGGCTCAAATTTTATAACTCTCATAAGATATTCCTGAAACCAATTAAGGGATCATTAAATGGGTTATATACATGAAAGAAAGAAGTCTTCATTCAACAACCCTATTTCTTAATCACTTCCTGGACGACATGAGTTATCTTAGCTTGAGCCTGACCAAGTACAGCCCACCATTTCGGCTCAGAAACCCAATCAATAAGTGGGTCAATCATGTATACGAATCTCTATTATCTAGACATAATAACCACAGATCAGACACTATTTTGCCACTTCTTTGAATAGGGACTTCTCAGTGGAAGTAATCGGCTCTTGGACTGGCCAATCAAATGGACCATGGATTGGGACACTTCAGCATAGTTACTAGAGTGAAAATGAGAAGCGAAAGCGAGAAACGTGAAGTGAGACTCGTAAAATCCTCATGAAATGAGAAACAATAAATAAGATATAGACACCTAACTCCCATTATATTAATACGCTAGTCATACCTTAGATTTTATCTTATATAAGATAAATGTAGAATAGTAGGTTCCTTAGGTTCCTATTCAATGATATTTGATGAGGGTCTATACCCTAGGCTTCATGTCCCACATACATAACCATCTTTGACCACTAAAGGAGACATAATGGAAGCAAGCTTCCTTAGAAATAAATATCTCACCCTATGCATAGCTTCCTGTAACTATGCTTCAGAGACTAGAGGTTGAGCAGTATCCAAAGTCATGATGATACCCCCAAAGATGCACATATTGGGGGTTCATTTTAAGCTGATATTTTCGCGACCTTTCTAGTACTTTTTCTTAAGCCTATGTTACAAGGAGGATGCCATTCTTGAGTAACAATTCGACTATATTATCATCCACATAAATCCATAGAGTCATGTATTATATCATGAAAGATAGCGGTCATTGCCTTCTAATAAGTTAATATTTCAAACTTAAAAAGACCAAAATGGCATGGCTACATCACAATATTTCCCCTATAGTTGCAACCAGAAAAACTACCCATGAAGGATACCATTTCATGGCTGTCCGCGAGTAAGTCGAAACGGGGCAATTGAATGGGGCCCTTGTTCAGGTTGCGAAATCTAATGCTAACGGTCCATTTTTTCTCGAAAGATAGAACTTGATATTGGTAGTAAACAAGGCACTAAATAAAATTATTGCAGCCCCATCTAATCCATTCGCACCTACTCATTCGCCTAAGAAGGTTCGGTCAGGCCGTACGTGCCCATTCCTTAATGGGAATAATTTCTGATAATTATTTTCTTATTATCATGCTTCATATGTGAGAAAATTCATTTTACATGACAATCACCTCACACTTTTCATGGTTTTTATACTCTAAAGGTTTATTGCTCATACTCGAACTTGAAGATATGGAATCCTGTTTGTCACAGGTGAAACAGGTACTTATTGAGTTCATTCCTTTCTTCTTTAGATTTCAAACTGTATGATTTTTCCTTCTTCTCAATTACAAACAGATCAAAATTGAATTTTTTCTTAGATTTGTTTTTAATCCCATAACACTTTTTTTTTGGCCTCAGTGATGTTCGGAAAAGGCCATTCTCTGCACCACTATAATCGTTGATTTGAACTACCCAAATTTTGTGCTAGCCGTCGGGTTAACCATAAACCAAAGTTGACATTCGCTAAAAGCCATAGTGAGTACTTGAGTTTTTTAAGAGTTTTTCTTAAAATTTTTTTTTGTTTTTAATTAAAAACAACCACCTAGTGGAGGTAAGTCTATTTTTATAATTAATATAAAAAGATCAGTAAATTCTAGCCAAGGTGTGTAAAAACTCGATCCCGGATAGAACAGCTAATACTGTTATATATATCTATTGTAATATGTTTCCTGGATAAGAGACCTGGAGAACTTCATGATCACAGTCTCAGATTATTGAGGATTTGTTGAGGATTTTGCTAAGGCATAAATCACTTTGTTGCTTTTGACTGCTTACATTGAATAGCTAGAATTTGTTCAAATGGAGGCTGTTATTTGGATGGTTAAGTTCATCAATACTGTCCAAAATCTTTTACTTATTTCTTTTTTATTTTATTTTTGGGCACAAGACATTATTTATTTAGGTTAGTGGGTTAGTGAATTGGTGGCATATCAACGGCCGCACCCAAGGGACTTACCCAAGGGACTTGAAACCGAGTCCAACCTTATGGTTATGAATGTGGTTTTTGGCCACTTAAAATAAGTATCCCTCACAATATATGAGAATAAACCTAGATTTCAGTGAGGCCTTCAATTATATATAGTTGTTTAATTGTTTCAGCAAGTCTTGTGCTTCTTATTGTTCTAAAAGTTTATATTAATGCTTACTCTTTAAATAATCTTTATTAGATTATTTGTTCAAATCATGAGTTATTGGAGGAAACTGAAATTTCAAGTAAAGTGATGGATAATTTCATACTTCGCTTCCTGCAAAAGTTCGAGCAGATAGAACAGCTGGTAAGCTTCATCAACTTTTATATGCATTTCTTACAATTCATATAGGTTTTTTTTGTGTGAAAAAACCCCCTATCTTTTCAGCTATTTGTAAATACCCCTTACCTTTTGTGATTTTATATTATGCCCTAATAACTTTTAAATCTTTTGCAAATCCACCCTTCCATCCGTAACCTAGTTAACCGATGTTAAATTTTATTAGAATTTACCTATTTAACCCTTTTCTTTTTATTTTAAAGATATTTGTAGAAACTTTTCACAAAAGCAGTGCTTGGAACCCACTAACTGTGGTTAAGATTCACTCACCCCTAGGATTTATCAATTTAACATTGGTTTTTAGAAAAAAAATAATACTAACTTTAGGTTTATTATGCTTAACCACAGCTACAAGCTACCACATGTCCTTTTTAACATCCACTAACTGTAGTTAAGATTCACTCACCCCTAGGGTTCATTCATCTCAACCTTGGATTTTAGAAAAAAAATATTAACCTTAGGTTTGTTTATTCTTAAACACGTTTAAGGGGGCTTTACAAGTTGCCACGTGTCCCTTTTAACACCCACTATGGTTAAGATTCACTCGCTCCTAGGATTCATCTATCTCACCTTGGATTTAAAAAAATATATATTAATCTTAGGTTGATTATACTTATCCATAGTTAAAGGGGGCTCTACAAGCCGTCACATGTCCCTTTGAACACCCATTAACTATGGTTAAGATTCACTCACTCCTAGCGGTTAAGATTCACTCACCCCTAGGCTTCATCTATCTAACCTTGGTTTTAGAAGAAAAAATATTAACCTTACATTGATTATGCTTAACCACAATTAAATACAAGCTGCCATGTGTCCCTAGGGCATAATACAAAATCACAAAGGTTCATCCATCTAGCCATGGTTTTTAGAAAATTATTATAAAAAATAAATTAACTTAACACAGTTAAAGGAAGGTGAAGAAGACATATGGTGGCATGTAGAAGCGCCCGTTTTCTTCAAAGAATGAGGTCGCATTAAAAAAAAATGTTAAAAAGGTTATTTCCTAGAAAATTTAACATCCGTTAACTTGGTTATAGATGGAAGTCTAGATTTGCAAAAAATTTAAAAGTTAGTGGGGGGCATAATACAAAATCACAAAAGGTAAGGAGTATTTACAAATAACTGAAAAGATAGGGGGTTTTACAAAAACCCCATTTTTATATACATATTTCGCTATCTCTATATATTTGTTACAGTTTTTATAGACATATATCACTATTTCATAGTCCAAAATTTATTTAAGTGGAGAGCTAGACGGAGACGCAATAAGTCAAATTTTTTTCCCAGTGGGTGCAACACTTGGTGTTGCTACCCTATAGCATGGACATAGAGATGGTTTGAGAGTGCTTGTTGCCACCACCTTGCGTCTGGGTAAGACTGCAACTGGGGCTGACATTTCTGTTTATCTAAAGTAACTAATTTAGATCTTGGAAAAATAATTATAATGAAATTAAAATTTATTGAAAATATATTTCAAAGGAGATCATCTAATATAAGTATCCAAAACCTTAGGATGAAGAAATGATAGGACCCTTTAGAAGGGAGCTGTGTTAAAACTTGAAATTAAACTCTGGATTATGGTCCGAAATTAAGGATATATGTTGAAGAGTGAGTCAATAACACTTATTGGTCACTGCTTTATCATTATCTGAACTGTGGTTAAGATTCGCTTACCCCTAGAGTTCATCCACCTATCCTTGGTTTTTAGGAAAAAAATATTATTTTTTTAAATCCCGGTTAAAATTCTCTAACTCGTAAGGTTAAATTTTTCCTCATTTTTTACTTTAAAATCCAAAGATAAGTGGGTGAACCCTAGGGTCGTTGGTTATAGAAATATGATAGGGTCATTTTGAGAACCAAAAAGCTTGAGGGAAATTTTGGGTATATCAAAGAAAGGGAGCAGGTGGGCCTTGGCGAGACGTTCTTCTTTCGGAGCAATTTTTCCAAGAGAGCAAAGAGCCCGGTTATGTCACTGAGGTCGTCATGTGTCTCCTTTAACACTCCTTAACCGTGGTTAAGATTCACCCACCCTTAGGGTTCATCCACTTATCTTGGTTTTTGGAAACAAATGTGAATTTTTTTAACCACAAGAGTTAGTGAATTTTAACCATGGTCTATAAAATTCATATTTTTTCTAAAAACCAAGGATAAGTGGGTGAACCTTAAGGGTGGGTGAATCTTAACCACACTTGGAGTCCAGTTACGCCCTTAAAGTTGTCATGTTTCTATTTTGACAATACCCCTTAATAGTTAATATTTTTAGATAAAAATATTAATTTTTTTAAATCCCAGTTAAAATTTCCTAACTCTTAGGGTTAAATTTTTTTTTCATATTTTTTTCTTCTTCTGAAAACTAAGAATAAATGGGTGAACCCTAGGAGTGTGTGAATCTTAACCACAATTAAAGGGTGTTAAAAAGGACACATGGCAACCAAGGAGTCGGGTTATAACGTTGAGAATTTCAAGTCTAATAGATAGACGAGTGAGGGATAGTATGGAAATTAAGCAAATATTCAATCAAAGTGTTTGTCTTATATAATGATTATGTTAAGTGTAGTTTTAGAATTATAAAAACAAATCACCCAATGTATTTAAGGGGTATTCTCATTATATATACGGTAAGAGGTAAGATGGACCAAAAACCACACAAATCAAATAATATTTGCAATCTAATTATAGCTAAGAAATTATATATTACTAGTGTGACAGTAATATGTCATAATATTTGCAATTTAATTAAAGTTAAAGAATTATTTATTACTAGCGTGGCAGTAGTATGTTATAATCTGGAAAATAACTCATGGCAGGACACAACTTTTTCCAATGCTCTCCCGAACCAAATTAATTTCTCCAATCCTCAGCTCCATTTCTGACCTATAAGAGTTGTGAGAAATATAGACTGATAGCTTACCCCCAAGTATTCATCGAGTCATTGACCATGCTCTCCAGTAGGGGTTCATTAAAAGAGGAGCCATGAGGGATCTTCTTCAAAGCCCAAGTTTAAAGCGGGATCTTGGATGCAATTGCACCTGGAAGAAAAGGGCAATTTGGAAGGCCCACCTGAAGATCCGGTAGCACTATTAATTTGCATTTTTAAAGACAGACTCAGAATAATTGATTGGGTGAAGACTTAGAAGTGGAAGTGTGATTTTTATATATATTGTCATAAGAAAACCAGAGGGGCTGGTTGGAGGTATTGAACAAAAGTCTGGTGAGCAAAGTATATTTGCCGAGCACAGGCGATCTGAATTTTCTAACAGAGTGTTATTTGCAGCAATGTGTTAGAATGACTAAGTTTGTTGTATTCAAGGGGGAAAGTTTGAAGTGTAGCGACTGGGTAAATGGAGAATCAACAATAGCATGCCATAATGACAACGGTTGACGTGCACCGGTGACGAGGAAGCTACTGTAGTAGAGTACGACAAGGAAATTGATTTTTTTTTCTTTATCACTCTTTTTCTTGTTTGAAGTATAGTGTGTGGACTGACTACTCTCGGTTGGTATTAAATAGGCTCTTCCAACCATTTTTAAGGGATAGTATTGGTTTGTTACGAGATTCATTTTGACTTACTCTTTTGCAAAACGTTAAGCCAAGATTTTAAGGGGTTAGAGTTTATCTTATCTTTAATTCAAATTTTAAGGGAGTTACTCTTGTGGGTAGGCACCATCAGTAGGCGCACACAAGATCTCAAAAAGGACTTTCACTACATTGTTTGTTGCCTTAATCTCTCTTTCTCAATCAGCTGGTTGACATATTCAAGTCGAGCTTATTCACTTGTCGCTTTAATCAGCTGGATGAATCTTAACCACATTTAAGGGGTATTGAAGGGGAAATTTACCGGGGAGTACACATGTCAGTAGCTGTAATGATCTCTGATTTTCTGGTAGAAGGAAGATAGCAAAACTCCACCTACAAATGAAATTGAGGGGGCGGGTGTGCACCCTGAAATAGGCTCCAATGATAAAGTCAGTATAAGGCACAAACACATGAACACATGAACATAATAGTATAGAAATACTTATCGTGAGGTCATTGGGCATATACACCTGAGGACGAGCTCTGGTGTTGTGCTCTGGAAATGAGCTAATGAGAGGTAGAGGATGTAGCTCGGGAGGCACAAATGACATAGCTCTGGATAACATAGTTCAGACAACGTAGCTCGGATAAGGCACAGACAACGTAGCTCGGATAAGGCACAGACAACGGAGCTCTGATAACGTAGCTCGGATAAGGCACAGACAACGTAGCTCTGACAACGTAGCTCGGATAAGGTACAGACAACGTAGCTCGGATAAGGCACAGACAACGTAGCTCTGATAACGTATACGTTGTGCATCAGACAACGAATACGTTGTGCAGCGGACAACGAGTTCGGCATTATTCATAACAGACAACGTGACAACGAATTTGACACTATTCACAGCAAACAACGTGACAACGGATTCAACATTATTCACAATGGATAACGAGACAACGGGCTCGGGCACTATTCACAACGGACAACGTGACAACGGATTCGGCACTATTCACATCGGACAACGAGACAACATGGCTCTCGGCAACGGGACAACGTGGCTCTCAGTAACGGGACAACGGGCTCGGGTACAGTTCACAACGGACAACGGGCTCGGGTACAGTTCACAGCATCAAGCACAAGTGCAAGTATGAATGTACTCAGTAGATGATCAATTGCAAAGTGTGACCTGAACATTTCACCAAGTAGATAAACATTTGATATTTAACAGAGTGTAAGGGTACCTCTTATGGAGAATATCAGGCGGATATGGCTGATCCGAGAGAGCATTTGGTGGCCATAATCGTTTGTGAGGTCATAGACAGCATTAAGTGGCCGGAGAATATCAAAGGAAGATGAGAGAATCAGGTGGGTGACCGCCTGCATAACCCTTCGGGGTAGGGGTGTGAATGACTCAAGCTTCCCAGATCTCCTTCTTCTTCTTCTGCCTTCCTTCACTTCTCTTTTGCCTTTCACATCATCCTCCCCCCTCCCCTCCCATTTTCTCTGGCGATTCTTACTTATTTACAGGCATTTGGAGTCATCATGACTTATGTAGTCATGATGAGGTCACCTGTCAGATAACACTCAAGAGAGCCAGCACATAGCCCAAGTGGGCTTATGTCAGCTAAATTGTTAGAATTTGAAAGAATAGGGAATTCCTATTTTACCCATTCTTTTTACGAATTTTACCCATTACAGGTATCAAAAGGGACACATGGCCTTAATCTCTCTTTCTCAATCAGCTAGTTGACATATTCAAGTCGAGCTTATTCACTTGTCGCTTTAATCAGCTGGATGAATCTTAACCACATTTAAGGGGTATCAAAATGGACACATGGTGACCTCAAGGGCGTAGCTGGACTCGGGGTGTAGAGGATTTCATTCCTATGTGATACTTTATTGCTACATGCCGAAAGCCCATGGACCTGCCCTGAGGACCACTTGTTCTATGACCCATCTGTCATATGTGGGCTGATAAAAAAAAACAACTGAAAATAGCTATAATCGTTGGTTTTATCATCATTGTCCATTTCAAATGGTAAAACATAATTATTTTCATCTACACAAAAAACCTTTGAATCATAAGTATTAAAGTTAATATTTTTTAAAAAAAATTATTAAGATCATTGCAACTCCTTGACATGGGCTTATGACTATGAAGGAGTGACACACCAAGTAATACGGTAAGTATTTTATGAACACAGAAGGGACCATCTATGATTTGTTTTTATAGGTGTAATTGGTAAATTTCGTAAAAACCTAAGTGTGGTAACAACGACCTCGTCCTCAGTGTGGTGTTATCGTTTGGGCTCATTTCCGTCGTCTCTTCGACGACGGGCCCGTGGTCGTATGGACAACGAGAACGTGGTCTCACGGACGACGATCACGTCCTCATTCTGACGACGGACCCGTGGTCTCATGGACGACGATCACGTCCTCATTCTGACGACGGACCCGTCGTCCCATGGACGACGATCACGTCCTCATTCTGACAACGTACCCGTCGTCTTATTGTCAACGATTGCGTATCCTAACATGTAATGAGATCTGGCGTTACTGCCCAGTCGCCTGGGACTGATCCTACCTCTACGATGGTAGGTGGGAAACACTACCTTGGCATTAAATGCAACATTAAATGCCATTTAATGCCAGTTACCTCGGACGAGTTCCTACTCTTTGCCTGCTCTCTTTTGTGTGCAGATACGCGTGCAGTACGAATGACCGGGAGATCTATCTAAAATGATTACTGAAGTACACATCAGGGATTTGAGGTGTGCATGGACATCAATGGATGCCCATGGCCATGGCAAGGGTGGCCTATATAAACCTGTGAAAAAACATTGTGGGGGGGACGAAAAATTGGAAGAGCTAAGACCTTCGAACTCTCTATATATTCTTACTGTTCATCATCTTCTACACCTACTAACTTAATCATCGGAGTACAGGTCAGGGTATCACACCCTCCACTCCAACCTTCTACCAGTATATCAGAACTTGGGAGGAGCTGCTGCTGACGCGTGTCCTTTCGGTAATTTCCCCTCACAAAATTGGCGCCGTCTGTGGGAAACTTAGCCGAAACCACCCTTTGCTCACACCACTTCCTTCAGTCAGCATGGCAGACCAAACTCCTCAGTCTATCATCGAAAACCAGCCCCCTCAAGCCATTTCATGCACCCCTTCCACTATGCAAACGTTCGCATCAGGCCCATCTTCTGGACAACCAGAAAGGCCCATGACTATACCTGATCCCATCCTGTTATTATTACAACAACAACAGGCCACTCTGGCCCCGATAGTCAGCCAGCAACAGTCACTGCAGGAGCGGCTTGATGCTTTGGAGCACGGAAACTTGGAGATCGATGACGAATCTCCTAGAGGGGGCTCTGTAGCTCGTAAACTCAATTTCCCTTCTTCTCCTCCCCCCAAAGGAATGGCCCCGATCTCGCCGTCTGCACCAGAGAATCTGGAGAGAAGATTCACTCTCACTCCTTCTACTGACGAAACTGCCCACCCTCGTTCTCTTGGTGCTCATGCTGAACATCGAGATCTCCGTGTCAGCAACGACGGGTTGAAGACGGGTTTGACCCTCAAGGACGTGGAAGCTCTGATCAATGCTCGAGTCAGAGGAACGACGGGTGGGGCCTCTCTCGATCAGTATGCTCAGAAATACAAGGACGAGGAGGAGACGTCCCCTTTTTCCAAGGAGATCTTTGAATCATATACCCCATCAAAGTTCACGGTACCAAACTTTGTTAAGTTCGACGGGAGGAGAGATCCTATTGACCACCTGATCGACTTCAAGAATGCTATGGCTGTCCGTAACCCGGACGACAATCTCCTCTGCAAAGCCTTTCCTAGCAGCCTGACTGGAGCGGCTGCGAGATGGTTCCGTAATCTACCCGCGGGATCGATCAGGTGTATGGCTGATCTGAGATCAGTTTTCATTGACCAGTACATCATTAACAAGAAGAAGAAAGCAGGCGCAGATTCACTCTTCGCCATGAGAATGAAGTCGGCAGAACCCCTTATAGATTTTATTCAACGATTTACCGATGAAGTCTCTAACATCGACAAGATCGAGGACTGCACATGCATAGCGGCCTTCAAGAATGTCATACCCAAGAGTTCTAAGCTCTACGAGTCTCTTGCCCTTGACTGCCCAATCAAGATGGACGAGCTGATAGTCCGTGCCTCTAAGTACGGAAGGATGGAGGAAGATATTGCAGCAACAACGAGGCCCAGAGCACGAGGGGTAGATGCTGTGGAATGGGGAAGCAGACCCTCCTCGAAGAGAGGGAAGAGACCAAAGTATGAATCATCTTCCAGCGACGAGGAACCACGAAGACGCCCACGACAGGAAAAAGTTGTGTACGTTGAACGACGAGGAGAACCGAACCGACTCTCGTTGGGAGTCCGCCAAGATGTAGATTCGTCAAGGAGGACGGATCTGCGTTCCAACTTCCAAAGACGGGACGATCGTGCCTATCAGAGACGAGAGGAACCTGGGTATTACAAGGAGAGGGAGAATCAAGAAACAGAAAAACTTCCTTTTGCGTCTCGTGGTGGTCAAGTCAACTTCTCAGCAAGCCCGGCGACGATCATGAAGACGATGGAAGACAAACCATACTTCGAATGGCCAGCACGGACCGTTCTTGATGTCACCACGGGACCCAGGGCGCATGAATACTGTCAGTACCACAAGTGTCATGGACACCTCACAAATCGTTGTCGCATCCTGAGAGAATACCTGGAAAGATTGGTCCGTGAAGGCTATCTAGGAGACTATGTAGACTCTGGAAGAGAAGAAGGGCATATTACAGATCCATCCACTCGATCTCACGAGGGAGAACCATCTGGTCAAATGGGCCGAGACGGAGAAGCTCCGAAGGGAGTCATAAATGTCATCCATCGCGCTCGAGTATCGGAGGTAGATATCGAGCAGCAGTACCGAGCGAAGGCAAGGAAGTTATCACACGTGGCAAAAGTCTGTCAAGTGCAATCGACGACAAAGGAAGTCGAGCAGGCCCTATCGTTCACTGATCAGGACATGACAACTGTGGTCAGGCCTCACTACGACGCTCTTGTCCTGACTATGCGAATTGGCGATTTCGACATCAGGCGAGTGCTCGTTGACCCTGGAAGTGGGGCAGATATCCTGTATCTCCATGCTTTCGCAAAAATGGAATTAGACCCGGCGGTTCTCGTCCCTGCACAGACCCCCTTGATAGGATTCGAAGGAAGCTCGATGCAACCCGTAGGAGAAGTCGTCTTACCAGTCAAAGTTGGACCTATCACCCTATCCACCCGGTTCTCCATTATCGACGCGCCGTCCCCATACAATGCTATCTTGGGGCGATGGTGGACTCACGAAATGAGAGCTGTTCCATCTTCCTATTACCAGGTGCTGAAATTCCCCACTCCGGACGGACCAAGTGAAATAAGAGGAGACCAGCTGGCATCGCAGAAGTGTGATTATGCCTCACCCAACCCGCTCAAATAGCAGTTACAGGTCGGGTCCGTAGAAGAGGAGAGCACGGGTGAGTCGCGGATAAACCATTCTGTCGAACCCACGAAGCTTGTCAACCTGGGGACGGAGAACGAGCCAAGAATGCTGCAGATCGGGACTTGTTTGACAATGGACGAAGAGCGGGAGTTGATAAATTTTCTGAGGAAGAATCTTGATGTTTTCGCTTGGTCACACGAGGACATGACAGGTATCCGTCCTGAAATCATCTGCCACCATCTCAACGTTGATCCCGTAGTCAATCCTGTTAAACAGAAACCTCGTAGACTTGCTCCAGCGTACCACGAGGCCGTCAATGAAGAGATCGATAAGTTAATTCGGCATGGGTTCATTCGTGAGGTCCAATATCCGGAGTGGATAGCCAATGTAGTAGCTGTTCCGAAGAAGAACGGGAAAGTCAGAGTCTGTATCGATTTCACTAATGTTAATAAAGCTTGTCCGAAAGACTTCTTCCCAGTTCCCAGAATCGATAGACTGATCATGGCAATCGCGGGTCATGAGATGTTGAGCTTCATGGACGGGTATTCGGGTTACAATCAAATCCTCTTAGCGGAGGACGATCAAGAGAAGACGGCCTTCATAACGGAGCGTGGCCTGTTCTGTTACCGGGTCATGCCCTTTGGCCTGAAGAATGCCGGGGCCACTTATCAACGGCTAATGAATCTGATGTTTGGACCCTTGCTTGGTAAATCGGTGGAGGTGTATATTGACGATATCGTTGTGAAAAGCCGAACTCGGGTCTCTCTTGTAGCCGACTTGGCGGAGCCGTTTTCTATTTTACGCACTTTCAACCTGAAGTTAAATCCTAAGAAATGTACATTCGGCGTCGCCTCGGGCAAGTTCCTTGGTTATTTCGTCAGTCAACGGGGCATCGAAGCAAATCCCACGTAAATCCGTGCTCTGATAGATATGCCGGAACCGAAGACAAGGAAAGAAGTTCAAAAATTGACGGGACGTATCGCTGCTCTCAACCGGTTTATATCAAAGTCTTCTGACCGATGTAGACCTCTGTTCGAGTTGCTGAGAAAGGATTCCGTCTTCAGATGGACAGAAGAGTGTTCCCAATCTTTCGCTGCCTTGAAGACGTATCTAGGCTCTGCTCCGATCCTCTCCGTACCTGAACCTGGTGAAGTGTTGTACCTCTATCTCTCCGTTTCGGAACGAGCCATTGGCTCCGTGCGGCTCAGAAGTCACAACGGCGTAGAGAAGCCTGTTTATTTCGTCAGCAAGACATTCCACAAGGCAGAATCCAACTACAGCAGAATGGAGAAGGTATGCCTGGCTCTTGTCTTTTCTGCTGAGAAGTTACGTCCTTATTTTCAGGCACATACCATCGTCGTCATCACCACGTACCCTTTGAAAACTGTGTTGGGGCGACCTGAAACCGCGGGACGTATGTCGAAGTGGGCAGTGGCGCTTAGCGAGTTCGATATCCAATATCAGGCCCGAACCGCAGAGAAGGGGCAGGCCGTGGCAAGCTTCCTAGCCGATTTTCCCGTGGAGGAGGCCGAAACTTCAGCAGAGCCCAACCATCACGAGCTCCCAGACGATGCGGAGGAGGATCCCGTTGTGGATGAAGAGGCTGGAGACGGAACCAAACTGACGGCGTGGTGCGATTGGGTTTTATACGTGGATGGGTCGTCTAATGTCAACGGTTCGGGACTTCGTGCTGTTCTTGTCAGTCCCGATCATGTTAAAGTACAGAAACTGACGCGCCTTGGTTATGCTGCCTCCAATAACGAAGCTGAATATGAGGCGTGAATACTTGGGTTGCAGAGTGCCCGAGAGTTGAGAATTTCTAAACTCCGGGTGTTCTGTGATTCACAGCTCGTGGTGAACCAAGTCAACGGTACCTATAAATGTCGGGATGAGCGGATGAGACGCTACGCTGCACTTTTACAAGAACAACGAAAGGCCTTTGATGTCATCGAGATCAAACATGTCCGAAGGGACGATAACAGGCATGCTGACGCGTTGGCATACCTCGCCTCAATGATACAGACTGATGAACCCAAGACAATCCTCGTTGAGTATAAAAAGTACCCCTCTATTGAGCTACAAACGCAACGCACGGTATTGTCCGTAAATCAAATGCCGAGCTGGATGACGGGCATAACAACTTACTTGAAGAATGGAATTCTCCCCTCTGACACAAAGGAGGCAAGACGAATACAGTATAAAGCTCCCCGTTATATCCTTGTGGACGGGGAACTGTACCGTAAATCCTTTGGAGGACCCCTTTTGAAATGCGTGCATCCTGAAGACGTAGAGACGATCTTAGCTGAGCTCCACGAAGGGATTTGTGGCATCCATTCGGGAGGACGGACTATCGCTCATCGCGCTCTGGGGCAAGGATATTTTTGGCCTTACATGCAAGCTGACGCACAGAAGTACGTACAAAAATGCAGTTAATGTCAGCGTCATGCGAAGTTGATTCATGCCCCCGCTCAGGAACTCAACATCGTATCTCAACCTTGGCCTTTCGCTCGTTGGGGACTTGACATCGTGGGACCCTTTCCTAAAGCTCCCGGTAATTTAATTTTTCTGCTGGTGGCCACGGATTACTTCTCCCGGTGGATCGAGGCTGTTCCCCTAGCGCGTATTAGAGAACAAGAAGTGAAAAAATTCTTGTGGGAACATATTATCTGTAGATTCGGCATTCCGCAGTCCATCATTTCTGACAACGGGAAGCAATTCACAGGAAAACTCATCGCCGACTTTGCCGAGAGTTGAAAATCAAGCACATCTTCTCTTCTCCTTATTATCCTCAAGGGAATGGCCTTGCCGAAGCCGCCAACAAGAACATTTTGAATGCCCTCAAGAGGAGACTGGAAGATTCCAAGGGAAAGTGGACCAGCGAATTACATAATGCGTTGTGGGGATACAGGACAACACCGCGGAGCCCTACGAACGAGACCCCGTTCTCTTTGGCATACGGGGCAGAGGCTGTTATTCCCACTGAAGTCTGCCGGCCAACAACACGTTCCCGGAAGAAACACGGAGAGGAAGACAAAAATGTCGAATTAATGGCTATTCATTTAGACTTGCTGGAAGAAAAGCGGGAAGATGCCAGCATTCAGATGAAACGCTATCAACAACAATTACGAAAGGCATACAACAAGAAAGTACAGAAAAGGATTCTTCAAGTCGGAGATCTCGTTCTTCGAAAAGTTTTCCAAAACACACGAGAAGTCAATAGCGGGAAACTGGGTCCCAACTGGGAAGGGCCATACATCGTGGATCGTGTTGGGAGTCCCGGGGTGTACTACCTTAAAGACTTACAAGGTAATGTAATTCAAAAATCGTGGAACATTATGAATTTAAAACAATTTTTTCAATAAAGTTGTGCGTTATGAACATTTGCTATAAGCATGAGATCAGTCGTTTTATTTACATATTCAGTACTCGGTAAAATATTCTAGGCGAGTTACCACGACGGGTACGTTTCACTCGCACAGGGTACTCACCACGGGACACAGGTGGCTCATACAAAGGAATTGCCATCTGAGCATCTTAGCGGCTTATACTAATGGAATGTCCTCTGAGCATGGTGTCCCACCACGAGTTACCACGGCGAGTGCATTTCACACGAACAGGGTACTCACCACGGGACACAGGTGGCTCATACAAAGGAATTGCCATCTGAGCATACCGGTGGCTTATACTAATGGAATGTCCTCTGAGCATGGTGTCCCACCACGAGTTACCATAAGTTCGTCTTTATGAAATGGACTTGTTGTCGAATTACGTCCGTAGTGTTAATCCGCGTCTTTGACAACCCGTTATTAGAAGTGATGGTGAATTATATTCGTTATGAGATTTATATTCGTTATGAGATTTATACTCAATCACGAGTTAATTATATGCTATTTGTCTTATTCGAACGAGATGATTATTCCGGACCAATCATTTGCAACACAGTGATCATAAAAGGAGTTACATATAAAACAAAATTTTTTTTATTGACATAAGATGAACAAGAGTACAGCCGATACAAAATTGAAGAGAAAGGGATAGGAAGGAGGAAGGGTCAGTCCTCGCCAACGTCAACGATCACGACAGCGTCATCAGGAACGGTCGGAACGTCGTCAGCAGCAGCAGCAGGATCGGCAGAAGCGACTTCAGCTGGAACCTCGGGCAGGACGGGAGATGGTCCAAGAGATGATGGGGGTTGCCCCCCTCCTTGTACCTCGGGTTCTTCGCCAGGCGAGACCTCCATGCCTACAGCCTCAGAACGAGTGGCCTCGTCCTTCGATTGTTGGGGAGACTCTACCAGTCGTCCCGACTCTCGGAGCTCGTTCATCAGTTCTCTCTCCGTCTCAACCCAGTCTTCAGCTATCAGCCGTTCCATCTCCGTCTGGAAGTGGGCTCGAAGAGACTCCGTTAAAGCCTCCTTGGCGGCTTCAACTTCCTTGTCCCTCACGGCCGCGGCCTCCTCGAGCTGTTCGGCCACTGCTGCCTTCTCGGCTTCGGTCGCCTCTAGCCGTTGACGGAGAGTATTCACGATCTCGTCCATCTCGCTGATCCGGAGGACGGACGTTTCGGCTTGTTCCACTGCCGCCTTCTCTCCTTCCATTGCCTTGCGGGCTTCATCCCGAGCTTTGTCCCGCTGTTTCATGGCCGTGGCAATTGTGCCTTTAGCAGACCGCAGATCAGCTTTGATGGACATCAGCTCGTGATTCAGCCGTTTCACGTCCTCGGCTCCCCTCCTCTCCAGGTCAAGGACCTTGTCCCTCAGCCCATTGGAGGTACGCCTGTTTTCGGCTGTGACCTCGTACATCCCGGTAAGCATGTTGTCCAACTACAAAGAGAAGAGAAAGAAAGATGGTAAAAAAAAAACGTACCGTGGCAACAGCTCGACTCGCGGCACTAAACATCCCCATCCAGTGCAAGTCCCTCGTGGCGGCTATATCCGCTGGGAGCCTCATCGCCAACATCATCGATGTGGCGATGGAATCGTGCTCCATCGCCGAATGGGCGACGGTAGGACGAGTGTACCCTCTGGGGAAGACGGGATTCCACAGCTCAGCGGGGCCCCCCATGGTAATCCTCTCTCGAGGAGGGGCAGAAGAAGAAGCCACATTTGCGGCTGGTGAGGAAGCAGAGGCCGGGACGATCGCGGGGGCAGCCGTCTCTGCCACAGTAGACGGAGCGGCTACGACATCCACGGGAGAGCCGGTGCAGACAATTGGAGGCTTCTCCACGGGGGCACTACTCCCCTCGCCGAGTGTTGCGGCTTGGGTAGCTGACACCCCAGCGGATTCCCGTTCTCGGATCCGTTGATCGTGCTCCGCTTCTCGCCGAGCCTTCTTCACCTTCAGGGCTTTGAGAGCCTCTGCTCTCTCTCGTTTCTCCGCCTTCTTATCCGCCGAGGATAGACGGGAAGGACGGGAAGGACGGGAAGCGCGAGGAGGACGAGTCAAGGCCGGAGCCTGTGAAGATCGCGGAGGAGGTTGGTCAGCCATGTCTTCTTCCTCGTCAAGAACAGCTGCCTGTCCGAGCGGTCTCTGTGACGGTGGACGAGCTTGTCGACGATATTTTTTTGGGCAAGGTCCCTGCTTCTACCACGGGCCTTGTCTGTCGAATGGAAGACGGTCCCCAGGTGACGTAAGCGTCCCCTTTATCGCTGCGAACCCTCAGAAGCGCGTGCTCTTCTTCCGTGGACAGGACAGAGAAATGTATCTTAGAAGCCTCTGCAGAAAAAGCGAAACATTATTAGCCGTGTAACAGGAGTACGTTTTCAAAACCGACAACGGAGAACGACTGAATAATAGCAAACCTGAGGTAAATTCGTGGGGAACAGGACGGGCAGTCTCTGCCCTCCAAGCACCGGAGACCACGAAGGGCATCTCCTTCCAGTCCCGTTCCACATCGGGGAGGTGTGAGATGATATCGGGGACTCTGGATTTTTGCCTCCAGGTGAAGTACGTCTTCTTTCCCTCCTCAATTACCCCGGGACACTTCACGACGTAGCGGAAGTGGAAGACGTGTCTAGCCTCTACATTGTACCCGTCTCTGTTGAACTTGTCCATCAGAGACATGTACTTGTAGAACTTCGGGTGCATTTGCCCCGGGGCAATTTGAAGGGCGGACAGGACGGAGTCCGTGACGGGGGAGAGGGGGAAACGAAGTCCAGCCTCGAACTGGGCGAGGTAGACAATGGTACAGGAAGAACGATGGTCAGGAAGAACATCTTCTTCCCCGAAATGAATGTGGACGTGAGGAGGAATTTGGAAAAGGGCTCTGTAATGGTCAAGTGCGTATCTGACCACTGGTCTGGTTTTGGATTTGGAAACACTGGTGATAACACCGTGAGGGGCACTGCCTGAGCAACTGGCCTCATCGGCACTGTCTATCCTAACTATTTCGGCAGACATGATGGTAAACAAGGGAAAAAAGAAAAAATATGCAGAGAAGCGACTATAGACCAAAAGGAAAAGAGGAGGATCTTACCGAAGCTGTATCTAGGAAGCAAAGGGGGCACAGCCGGAGAAGAAAGAAGAGCAGAACGGCAGATCGTCGGTGAGGAGAAATTCCGGCAGAGTAACAGGATGCAAGAATTCGAATGAAGAAGATGAAGTACCAGGCCTTCGGTACTTATAGACCAGTCCATAACTCTAAGGACGATAATGACCTCGATCTATACCGTACGCGTGTCCACACATGCAGACAACGCGAAGGACAGGATGGTCTTCCGACCGAGTTAAATAACCGTCGGGAAAAACGAAGCGTCCGGAAGATAATGATGACAGCCTGCCGAGCATTTATGAGGTAAGACGTTTCGGCACGCGCAATACAGCTGGCACGACGCTACGACTTCGCGTACAGAGTATGTGACCTATCATCATTCTGAGGTTAGCCGTATCTTCTCCCCATCGTTTCGGTATATTTATGACACTCTGAACCACGTTCAAAGTATCATAAAGGGGCAATTTGTAATTGGTAAATTTCGTAAAACCTAAGTGTGGTAACAACGAGCTTGTCCTCAGTGTGATGTTATCGTTTGGGCTCATTTCCGTCGTCTCTTCGACGACGGGCCCGTGGTCGTATGGACAACGAGAACGTGGTCTCACGGACGACGATCACGTCCTCATTCTGACGACGGACCCGTGGTCTCATGGACGACGATCACTTCTTCATTCTGACGACGGACCCGTCGTCTCATGGCACGATCAGTCCTCATTCTGCAACGTTACCCGTCGTCTTATTGTCAACGATTGCGTATCCTAAACATGTAAATCTCTCTCACAACAAAAAG
>CM026558.1:12168358-12252120 GCA_015143295.1 Tetracentron sinense | reverse complement strand
AAGCTCGGTTAGACTTGGTTGATATGGGCGTGAGACGTGCACTTCACCCTCAGTTGCAACCTGGCACAAGCAAAGTTTATCTGCCCCCTGCATACTTTTCAATGGACAAGAATGAGAAAGAACTATTTTGCAAAGTGTTGAAGAGTGTGAAGGTTCCAGATGGTTACTCGTCAAATATTGGTAGGCATGTCAATATCAAAGAGCGTAAAATTTATGGACTAAAGAGTCACGACTGTCATGTCATAATGCAACAATTCCTACCACTGGCTGTGAGGAAGGCATTGCCGAAGAATGTAACTTCAGTCCTAATCGAATTGAGTAACTTCTTTATGACATTGTGTTCCAAAGTTTGTCAGGTCGAGGATTTGAGACGGTTAGAGGACAAAATTACACTTACGCTTTGTCATTTAGAGAGAATTTTCCCGCCGTCATTTTTTGATGTTATGGTGCACTTGCCTATACATCTAGCGGCAGAGGCAAGGCTAGGTGGACCTGTACAATTTCGGTGGATGTATCCCATCGAAAGGTATGCCATTAAATTATAATTTTTTAGATGTTTAAAATATTTGTTATAGTTTTTTCCTTGTCTTACGAAAATTTAATTCAAATAGGTACCTATATACACTGAAGTCTTATGTGCGCAATCAGGCTCGACCAGAGGGTTGTATTGCAGAACGATACTTGGCGGAAGAATGTTTGACATTCTGCTCAAGATACCTAAATAATGTGGAATCGAGATTGAACAGGCCGGTGAGGAATGACAATGAAAGTGTGATAGGTGGTGCAGAGCCATTCGCTCTAAGTGAATTAGAATGGCAACAGACACATCGTTATGTGTTGTTCAACTGTGATGAAGTCAGAAAATATACAGAGTAAGAACACAATTATCATATATTTTGTTATTTTATTGTAGTTTCTTTTGAACTTAAAATTAGTGGGAAATGATTTGTTCTTTGCAGGCAGCACATGAATTTAATTAAAATGACACATCCAAGACTTCGAAAGTCCCCCACGAACTCCAGAAAAAGCACAGCGAGCAGTTTGTTGAATGGTTTAGGGGTTACGTAAGTCTTACCTTTTGATTTCCAGGCAACACATTAATTAGTTATGTTTTGATATATAGTTATGTATATATTAATCATATTTTGTCTTGAAATAGGTTCAAAGGTTACGAGATTCACGTACTTCGATTTCTGATCAGATTACATGGCTTGCATACGGTCCACAAAAAGTCGCAAAACGGTTTAAGGGCTACATCATAAATGGATATAGGTTTTGTACTAAGGATAGAGAGCGAGGACGCAGAAGCCAGAATAGTGGTGTTGCGACTGTTGCAAATACTACAAGTTATTCAACTTCTAGGGACAAGACCCCCATTGCAGGCCCTATAACCTATTATGGGTGCTTAACGGACATAGTCGAATTGACGTACTCTGATAGCCTAAAATTTGTATTGTTCAAGTGTGATTGGGTTAATTTGGATAGAGGAATAAAGACTGATCCATATGGGTTTACGCTTGTCAACTTTACACGTATACTCCCGGCAAACGCTGAGTCTCATGAACAATATGTTATGGCATCTCAAGCAGAACAAGTATTTTATGTCGAAGATCCAACAGAAGGAGATTGGAATGTTGTCATCAAAACTAAACCACGAGACTTCTTCGACATGAATGAGGAATATAACGATTATGCATTCAGGGAGAACGAGGCCTTTAGCGACCAACAATTAGATGACACTGAACATGATGATGACAGAGGTGTAGGTTGGGTGAGATTTGGAATTACCGGTGCAACTATTGATGCGCCTCCCGAAGTGTTGCAACAACAAGCTACTTCTACCGAATCTAGTGATGACGACGTTGAATCAGAATAACGATGAAACATAATGATTCTTTATTGTTGTATTGATTGTTGAATTGTTTGTTAAATGTGAGCATGGACTTGTCCAACACTTCCAAACAATCAACAAATGTATTTGTGTTTTTGTTTTCCATCCTCAAGTTTCGATTATTGTAGCTGTTGACTATTGATTATCTCCTAGTTTTATAATATAATTCTATTTTGGGCTTTTGCTTGGCATATTCAACCATTGGTTGGAATGATGAGTTTTACATGGAGTTAAAAGAGCACTTGAAAAGGCTTCTAATGACTCAAGTTATAACCATAGAGGATTCCAAGTCAGTAGATTTATCGTACTCACGTTATATTGTTCTTCTATGAGCATATGAACTTTTTACCGGAGTTTAACTGACTTGGACTCCTCTATGGTTATGGTTATGGTTATAACGAGGATAATGCTCACAACTCTCTCTTTTCCTTTGTTTCTATTATAAGATACTCAAACCTAAAAGGACCTTGATTTGAATGGAATTATATTAAAAGGAGGTGTCTCTCAGCTGATGCTGTTATTTTGGTATTGTTAGCTCACTACTCTTTTACCCTTCTAAAAGCTAAATAAAAAATAAAGAAATTAGGATTTGGAAATGAAATTCTAATGCATGTCGAATTGTATATTTTTTTTCATTAGTTGGTTTTTTTAATTTGCTTTTCCTAGGTAATACTACCAACAACAAGTTAAGGTTGATTCAGTGGTTAAGTATATATATCCAAATTTTAATCACTCTGAGAACTAGAAAATGGGATTTCCTGGAAAATCCCCTATTGGCATGTTCTCTTATCACTAACAATAACAATGAGCAGACATATTGCCATATTTTATTCTTCGATGCACTGCGAATAAGTTGTTATTCTAAACTGCACTTGGGCTCTGTCCCAAAGAGCAAACTGTATGTACTTTTGTAAATAATATCAATCACATATAACATACTCCTGTTTCTACTTTTTATCAAACCTGAATACTATGAATCAATGAATGCTTTAAGATCTCTCAAAATTTAATCCTAAAAATGGCATACTCTTGTTTCTCATTACTAACAATATTGATCAATGTTGACATTTTTTTTGTCTCATTTATATCAGAAGCTAATACAAATATTTTGCAGATGGATCCTACACTTACCCCCCTATCTAGTGCAGGGACTTCCACACCCGCCGTGGTGCCGCCTAGGAAGGTACGAGGTAAGGCCAAATGCAAAGAGGTGCACAAGATGCACCCTGGAGAGAAAAAGAAGGTCGGAGTAAATGAAGAAGGGCAGCCAGTGGGGAAGGAGGCTGGCTTGATGGCTAGATGGTCGGGCGGTATTGCACAAGATGCCCATTTATTTCGAGTAGATGTGCAAAATTGGAAGGAAATCACCGATGACAACAAAGAACGAGCTTTGAGTATGATAAGGGTAAGAACAAAAAAAGTTGGTCAATTATTATTAACATTCACTAATGTAGCTTCTTCACAAATATTAATAATTTAATAACGTTTTTACAGGACAAGTTCGACTACCCACCTTTCCTAGATGACTACCTTTTGATGTCTCTAGATAAGAAATGGCGGGACAATAAGCACGATATGGGGAACAAGCATTTTATTTTCACGGACCCTCCTGCTGAGAACTATGCCCGGTGCCCGTCTGATATTCCTCGGGAACAATGGAATGTACTCGTCGACTTCTGGTACTCTGAGGAGGGCCAGGTATATCTCTACTATTATAAAGAGAATGGAAGGGTTAAAAGGGTTTGATTTTCTTATTTTCTTTGCTCAACTGTGTCTTTATTGATATAAGATATTTAATTGTAGTTATTTAGTCTATTTAATTGCACTTACTAGAACAGGACAGTCACGTGCATTGCACATGCATTCCGCTAGTTTGATAATCGAAATCAATTATGGTTAATACAGTTTTGATTTTACTTTAGCCCGTCCGACTGATTTATGCAACAATATTGTAGAAACGGAGGGCCACAAATAAAAGGAGTCGCGAGTGTCAAACGGTTCCTCATATGGCGGGCACAAAGAGCTTCGCCAGAGTTAGAGAGGAGGAGGTATGTTCGGTTTAATCGTAGTAATTTATTTAACAATTTCATGCATATGGATTAAATATTTGTTGTTCTATTATTGTTACTACCATAGCGATTAGCGAGTCCCTCTTTAGTCGCTCCAAGCCGTGCTGCGGTTTGGATAAAGACGCACACGAAAAAAGAATGGCCTTCCGGTCAACGATCAGGCAGGAGTGCAGATTGTAAGTAATTTAAATATTTCATTTTATCAAATATATATCACTTTAATTGGAATTGAAGATAGTAAATGTTTCAATATGTTTGCAGCACCAAATTAGGGAACTCCTCGACCAGGTACCGGATGGCTCACAAGATAGCACAGGCCGAGATGATGTTTTATCTCAGGTCTTGGGGCCTGATCATCCTGGACGGGTCCGTGGATATGGAATGGACCCGACTCCCACCAGGTTATGGGGGTCATCTTCGAGGAGTTTCGGTGCTAGTGGTAGTGGTGTTGCCTGAGACCCATAGGTTGCGTGCTGAACTTGAGGAGACGAAGACCCGGGTGGCGTCCCAACAAGCTCAGATGATGGCCCAACAAGCTCAAATCAATGACATGCAACAGCTTATCCAACAGATGTTGCATGGGCAGGTATATATTCTAATAAGCATTAATAAATTATTTTTAACATTTAGATATGCCCACATTTATTTATTGTAAATCTTAACAACAGATTGTTGTTGGACCTGCTACGAGGCCAGGAACGCCGAATGAGGTAATTTAACATTTAGATATTCCCACATCGTTATTCCATGCTGTCTTTCCTGACAATATTTACTTATATATATGTTAAATCTCATCTTAGCATTTAAGTAAACACCCACTAGCCAAAATAGGGGGCATGTGGTTGGAAAAGTCATTTCATAGGCCCCATGATTTTGACTTCTCCACACATTATTTGACACATGTCGATAAAATGGCAAGATAAAGGAGGAGAAATATCGAGTGGAGAGAAGTCAAAATCATTGGGAGAAAATGGAATGACTTCTCTCCTTTTTTTCGCCACATGTCCCCTATTTTGTGGATGCCATAAACCACCTTTCTGGCCTGCCTAGAGACAATACAAGGCCAAAAACATGGGGAGAGAATGAACTTTGGTTCTTAGGAAAGTCACCTTTGTCTCCTCAAGAGTTGTTTAGTAGATAGGATACTGTTCTCAGGTTTGGGAGTGTGTTCAATAGATTCCAGGGATTTGGAGGGTTGTTTATTTATGTTAACTGGAAAAATTGATTTAAGGTGATATCATCATAATCATGATATTTGCACTATTAATAGTCTTCACCTCTTTCCATAGCTATCTAATTGAGTTACAGGCCCTATGACACAAGAACTAGAATATAACCAGTCCAATTTTGAGACTTGACATTGCAAGTCCTTGTAGCAAGGGCATCCAGACAAATCCTGAACACAGCCCAGTAGGCTAACTTGCGGGGCATAATTTTACAGATTCAAATAGGCTCAAATTGTGTTACATGGAAGACCCGTCAGTCCATCACATGAATCTATCTTCAAATATGTGAGAGCAGGAAAACTTGGAAGATCTGTCAGTCCATTACATGATCTTATTCTCAAATTTGTGAGAGCAGGAAAACTTGGAAGAACCATCAGTCCATCACATGAATCTAGGGCCAAATCTCTGAGAGCAGGAAAACTTGGTAGACCCGTTAGTCCATTCCATGATCTTATGTCCAAATCTATGAGAGCAGGAAAACTTGGAAGACCCGTCAGTCCATCACATGAATCTATTTTCAAATATGTGAGAGCAGGAAAACTTGGAAGATCCGTCAGTCCATTACATGATCTTATTCCCAAATTTCTGAGAGCAAGAAAAGCGTCAGGCAATTTCCTTAGCTTTTCACAAAATGTAATGGAAAGGAATTCATATTTAAGTTCTACACCAAACAATTCCTCCAAATAAGGCAGGTCCTCAAGTTTAACACTGCTTAGTTTGGAGGATAAATCTACCATCCAATATGGAAATCTTGAACCAAAAAATCCTTTTATCTTTAGTACTTCCAGATTTGTGTGAGGTTGGAGGTTTTCGAGTACCAATTCCTCTATGCTCTGTTGTCGCATATTGCCACTAACATCAACGCATATTGGAACTTTATGAAGAAGAACAAAATGGGTACTTGAAGAGGAAATTACATGGTAGAAAAATGATCTCAAACTACTTTGTAAAATTTCATCTGAGTTTGTCTTTGTGTGACTTTATTTGTTTCAGAAATGTGAAAATTTGGTGGAAGACCCGTCAGTCCATATTTTATTGCTCCTCACTCTCACAAGGCTGTCCCTTCAACTGCCATTAATTTAGGTTAATATTTTTTAATCCTTTGCTTAAACCTTTTTTTTTTTTTTAAAGTCAATGGTAGATGAATGAACCTAGGGGTGAGTGAACAGTTGAAGGGAGTTAAAGCGGGGACACGTAACAAGAAAAGGGGAGCCGAGATGCCCCTCCTCACGTCACCCCCACTGAAGAGGTGATTATTTTCCATAAAAATTTAATAAATTAATAAGATGGCCATTGACTACAAGTTTTTCTCTAGTGGGACAAGATATTTCCTTCCACTAACTACCAAATCAATTTATGTATTTTAAAAAAGAGAGAGATTATAAAATATAGATTCTTTTGTCTAGCACATCTCAACAACCCTTTCAGAGGCCCACCAGTGGATTGGGTATCTCAACATATAGATTCAATTGACTAGCACATGTAAGCAACCTCAATTAAATAAGCATAAATAACCCTAATAGAGACAATGTTCCTTGATATTGCTTTTGTTCTTGATATCAATACCCAAACTGTAACACAATTAACTTAGAACTGTCACAGAAAATGCAACTCAATGAAACACTCAGAAAATATCCGATCCTCTTCTGAAATAGGCCATTTGTTCCTTCATATAATTCCATTCAACACAAGGGCACTTGCTTAAGTTTGTGGTGTTAACAATGCACTGTTGTTGAGCATATGGAAGGTAACGGAGACTGAGTTCTCTAACTAGAATATCCGGTCGCCACCTTATCATCAAGAAGGGATGGCCATTAAAAGACCACGGCTGGTGGTTTAATCCGAGAATTTAAAGAGGATGTAATTATTTTCTAGGTTCACGGTCTGAACCGGAAAGCTAGATCGCCATGCCCTAATGGTAGTCTTCTTAGTGGCTATCATGTTCACAGGCCGATCAGTTACTAGTTTGGCCACTAAACTCAGGTGGAAATCCTCAACTCCTCCAGCTAACAGAGTTGGATCAATTGAGATAGATTCATGTAATGGACTGACATATCATATTTTATTTTTAATTGTGTGTGAGTAATATCTACTGGAATCAAAATTCCTCAAATCAAGTTCTTAAGGAAAACAAGAACTTCACTTTTTCTCGAAAAAACTCAAAACAAGAATATCACAGAATATTCCAGAAACCGAAAATAGTGCAAATGTCCTTCTGGAGAGTAATTCGACCCCCGGTTTGGATTTGGTAGGGGTTTCTAGGTTTAGGCCAAACCTAATTTTCAAATTATGGATTTCGGGCCTAGCTGCCCAAATCGGGCAAATGGCCTTAGAATCTAGTGAATCAAATTCTCACACTTCGGTTGGGTCGAAATACACGCGTTAGAAGAAACGGCATCGAAATCCGACCCCCGATTTGGATTTGGTGGGGGTTTGTAGGTTTAGGCCAAACATAAGTTTCAAAGTATGGATTTCGGGCATCTCGCTGCTCAAATCGAGCAAACGACCTCGGACTCTAACGAATCAAATTCCTACACTTCGGTTGGGTCGAAATACATGCGTGAGAAGAAACGACATCGAAATCCGACCCCCGGTTTGGATTTGGTGGGGGTTTGTAGGTTTAAGCAAAACCTAAGTTTCAAAGTATGGATTTTGGGACTCTTGCTGCCCAAATCAGGCAAACGACCTCGGAATCTAGCGAAACGAATTCCCACACTTTGATTGGGTCGAAATACATGCGTTAGAAGACATGACATTGACATCCGACCCTCGGTTTGGATTTGGTAGGGGTTTATAGGTTTAGGCCAAAGTATGTTAGAGCTATGAATTCGGCCTCGTTAGTAATGAAATTTCTAAACTTTTATGTGTTTTAATAATTAAACCTTATTAGTATCAGAAATTTGAGATAAATTTGGATGTATGTTGATGAAATGCTACACTTCTATGTGTTTGAACTCTATATGTATGAAATATATGACATGACCTTGTTTCTTTGCATATTAATTTTATGGAATCCTTAATTTTTTTTTTCTGTTCGATATATTCTAATCATCAATTTTATTTTATTGTCTTTATAGGAGGGAGCCAGCACACACCACTCTGGTTTTAGACTAGCCGGAGGGAGCCAGCCAGAGGGAGGAGAGACTTAGGATTTATATTTTTTATTTCCGATACTTTTATATGGACATGTATATTTTTATGATGTGTACATACTACGACTATTTGGATGAATTTCTTTTTGTCTTATGTAGATTGGATGTTAGAATTTCTTTTCTCTGGATAAATATTTCTGCTGCTCACTGGTACAAAATAATACAGGTAAAAAAAAAAAAAAAAACCACCAATTCCATGTAACTAGTTTTTTAAAAAAAATTAGCACTATTAGCGGCGTTTTTATAACGCCGGAAATGAATAAAAGTTAATAACGGCGTCTTATGTAACGGCGTCTTATATAACACGCCGTTATTGAGTAATTATTAACGGCGTCAAAGTTTACGCCGTTACTATTATCAATAACGGCGTCTTATAAAATGCCGTTAATAATTAATCAATAACGGCGTTATCTATAACACCGTTATTGAGTAATTATTAACGGCGTCTACTAAACGCCGTTATTGATTAATTATTAACGGCATTATATAAGACGCCGTTATTGATTATAGATTTAGAGGCGTTTGGAAAAAACCGCCGGTATTTAGATTACCGACATAGGTATTACCGGCGTTTACACTAGTACGCCGGTAATAACAATAACGGCGTTTTTTATCCCTTTACCGGCGATATTTTTACGCCGCTAAAAACCTTAAATTTTGTAGTGATTGTTGATGTAAATGTAAATTATTTACATTAAATTGATATAATTGAGAAATTACTTGATAATGATAAAGTGCAGAATTATTTTATAGAACTTAGGGACGCCTAAGTCTGTGAATTCCAACGCACTTATCATGAGAGGCACAACCGCAAAGGCATGTAAAACTATATGATGAACTATATGTTCATAATGGGAAATCCACTAATAAATGTGTGTAAAACCTTATGACATATGATATATATTTGTATATTTGTATATTTATTTCACACATTATTTTATCATGAGTGGGTAATTTATAGAAAGTGTATAAAATCTCATGAAAGTGTGTATGTTCAAAATGGTAAATCCATTGATTAGTGGGAGTAAATCATTAGTGGGAGTAAATCTTATGAGATACATAAGTATATTTGGGTATTATTTGAACTTGAGATTTTGTCATGACGGGTACATCCATGTACATTGGGAAAACCTCATGATTATAACATGAAGGGCATATCCGTGTACATTGGGAAAACTTCATGATTGGAACATGATGGACATATCCGTGTACATCGGAAAAACCTCATGATTGGAGCATGACGGACATATCCGTGTACATCAGGAAAACCTCATAATTGTAGCATGAAGGGCATATGTAACGATGTTGTGAGAACCTCATGACTCAACATATTCATAATGATTAGCTTCTTCAGTAGAGAAGAGTATTATGATATGTAACGACCCACATGACTAAGTGGGAGTTGTTTGGCTCTTATGGCCAAGTGGGAGATGTAGGAAACGTATGGCCATAAAGCCAAAGTAACGTTCTACTTGAATGCTCCTTCTTGTAACTGTCACCACATTGATGGAGGGACGTTTCTCCGGAATGAATAGAGACATCTGACTGTTATGAATGGGTCTATATATAGACCGGATCTATACTAATCTTGATATGGGTATGCAACAACCCCAATGCATGGTCGTAGAGAAAATCTTCATTCCGGCGATCACCAGCCTCACGGCATCCAATCCCTTCATCATCTTCCTTGTTTTTCCATTTCCAACACAGGAAAACTATTGTAAATTAATGCTCTTGAAAATCAAATTCGAATTCAAAAACTTTTTTTATTGCTTTCCCTATTGATGGATGAGATGGTACTTTAGTTGCAGGGTATCGACTCTCGACTGTATAAGTGGTGCACCTCATCAATTCAGGCTGAGATCGAATCACATCCAATCGCGATTGAATTCAAGGAGAGTTCAATCGCTCTCACAGGTCAACACGTATCCCCTTTAACCCTTATTGACTATGGTTAAGATTCTCTAATCCTTAGTGCTTGATAATCTAACCTATGTTTTCTGGAAAAAAAATATTAACCTTAGGAGTTAAAAATTCTAAATCAAAGTTTAATATTTTATAATATCTTTTTCAAACAACTAAGTTTAGATTATTAGACACTAAGGCTAGAGAATCCTAACCATGGTTAATAGGAGTAATAAGGGGGACACATGTTGACCTATGCGAGCGATTGAACTCTCCTTGAATTTAATCGTGATTGGCTGTGATTCATCCAGGCTATCCAATAAATGGGCCCACCTAGGAGTCTAAACATCAGCACCCTCTGTGATCCTAACCACACGACAAAGATTGAACTCTTTTGGCTTGTAAAAGAGTAAGAAAGAGGTTTGCTTTTGCTACATGTCAAACACATGTTGTATAGAGGCCCAGTAGCATCATAATTATAATATTAGTCTACCATCATTTCTCAATATAAGCTTTCCATCCTCAAAATATAACTACCAATAGCCTAAGAGAACTTAAGAGTTACCACTTCTCATCGAATATAGAAGAGACCTGCATCCAGACACCTTCCAGGAGCAAGTAATTTCCTTCTACTATCACTACTTTGTGCCTGCAAAGAGGAAGAAAACGACCAATGTTATAAGCACATTATGGAGTAGTAAAGTTTCCTTGGTCCAAAAGAATTTGAATTATGTACTACTCCAGCTACTAATTTTACAAAATCTGTTCAACAAGGAAACAAAATTGATCAAAGGATGCAAATGCAATGGTGGATGCACCAACAACTACACCACCACACTAAATTTTCATAAAACATTCATCAAAAATTAAGTTAAACAGTTCATCGAAAAAATCAATCATGCATTTTATGTCAAACCCTACCCATCGAGACAAAATCTTGGAGTTTCTGGATATTTAGAGTTGTTATCAGGATTAGTCTTGACCCACCTTCTTCAGTTCTATTCCAATTTCCACATGGTTTCCAAAATAATATATGGTGCTTTTTGCAAGACCCCTTTAGAGTCTAGAACTAAAATATCCTAGAAAATCTCCTAGGCTGGACTCAACCTAACCCTTGGGTTGACATTTTCAGGATTGGGGTTGGCATTTTTAGGATTGGGGTTGAGCTAATCTTAAGAATAGCTCAGTTGGCAAGGGACCGCGCCTTTTTAGGATTGGGGTTGAGCTAATCTTAAGAATAGAATAGCTCAGTTGGCAAGGGACCACGCCTTTTTAGGATTGGGGTTGAGCTAATCTTAAGAATAGCTCAGTTGGCTAGGGACCACGACTCAGGGAAGCGGAGGTCTTGAGTTCGACTCTTGTCATCTCATGGGCCACCACACAAGGTTCCATGGTTATCATAAGTCTTGAGTTCGACTCTGGGTCAACCCATACTCTCACCCTACACCAACTACTTGTCCATTCTGGAGTGATTAAAATACTTTTGTACAATAAACCCTGGGTGCATGCACAACCTACATGAACCGGTAGGACCACCTTAGGGTCGAGACCACCGAGACCGTGCTCTAAGAGCACTGGATTTCAGGTGGGCCCCAGTTCACATGGTGGGCCTCACCTGAAATCCCATGGTGGGCCTCACCTGAAATTCCAGAGCACGGTCTCGGTGGTCTCAGCCCTAAGGTGGTCCTACCAGTTCATGTAGGTTGTGCATGCACCCAGGGTTTATTGTACAAAAGTATTTTAATCACTCCAGAATGGACAAGTGGTTGGTGTAGGGTGAGAGTATGGGTTGACCCAGAGTAGGGCTAGCATTCCTCAAATCCAATTGTTTGTAGTTTACTTAGTTTGATATCACATCTTTAAGCCAACAAACCGTTATCATACATTTTTTAAAAAATGTCGGATTTATTTGAGCCAGCATCATGGGTACGGGGCTTATAGTCCTCCATATTTTTTGTGAGACTTTAACAGAGGCCCACGAGGCTAGCACCACATGCCTGTTACGTAAAAGAGAAGTAACTCAAGATTGTTCAATAAAATGCAGGTGAAGAACTCAAGGACCGGAGCTCAGGCAACGGTGAGGATTGTAGATCAGTGGAGCAACGGAGGCTTGGATTTGGACGCCGGCGTGTTCCAGCAACTGGACACCAACTGAAGCGGCTACGCCCAGGGCCACCTCATTGTCAACTACCAGTTCGTCAATTGCGGCAATTTGATCACTCCTTTGCTTTCTATTATGGATGAATAATTGAATTTCTCGCAAAATAAGGCGGCGTTTGTTAACACTAGTATTAAAAATAGAAGTGCTTATTTGAAAATTATGATTAGTTGGATTTTAGATTGTTAAGTTGAAAGTTAATTGCATGTCTATGATTTTAGGGGTAAAAATCTCTACTTTAAAAAGTAGGTATGGAGTTACTTTTTAAAGTACAGGTTTTTATCCCTTAAAAAGTAGCTCCATACCTACTGTAGAGGTTTTTATCCCTTAAAAAGTAGCTTCATTCTATTTTTTAAAATAGAGGTTTTTACCTCTAAAATCGTAGACATGCAATTAACCTTCAACTTAATAATCTAAAATCCAACTAGGCATAATTTTCAAATAAACACTTCTTTTCAGACTAGTGTTAACAAACGCCACCTAAAATAAATTGTTTGAGCTATTTCAAGGGACAGAGGATGTTGACTACAATCTACAATTAGAAGACCATATTTCAAATGCATAACACCAATGTTTATATACATATAAAATATTTTTTATAATGTTTCTTATATTAATACAAAATAATATTTCTACCTTCCCTTATTATATTATAGATTGCTATAAATTTAAACTTATAATTAATATGTTTAAGGGATAGCAAATTAAGAAGTTAAAAGCTCTAACTCTATTCTTTAGAGGTTAGACTGAATTAATAAACATTTTTATTGATTACATGTAAAATTAAACAAAATAATTCCTTGAATTAAGCTTGAGCCAACCTAAGTTCGGCTCAGCTTGAATAAAGATTGAGCTCAAACGGAGCTCGAGCTCGATCAAACTTGTTTATGCAAAGCTTAAGCCTAAACATTCAAGGTTGAATAAAGCTCAAGCTAAGCTCAAACTTGGCCAAGCCTGGCTCGAATACACCCCTATTATAGAATTAGGTCTATAACACTCAATGGATTTCTGCACTATGTGGTCCTTGAGTTAATTTATTGTTTCCTTTCCTTGATAGATATTTACATTGTTTACATGCAAATGCAATCCATATTGTAAACTGAATTTTTCATCTCAAGTTGACCGCACAAATGAGTAGTGAGTTGATACAGGTTGAAAGTTATAAATAGGTAAAAATAAAGCCCGTAATGAAGATAGTGTAGAAAGGTTTGATGATTCATGATTTAACCGAAGTCATAACTTCTAATAGGATGCGAAATGATGAAACATGGTTCTTGTTGCCTTATACCTAAAATATATGAGGATAAGACATTGATGATGATGATGATAATGATGGCAAAGTTGAGGGAATCTAAGCTACAATTTCGGACGTAGATGTAGATGATGTAGAAAGATGTGATAACACGTGACGTAACCCAACTCATGACTTTTAATAGGATATAGAATGGTGAAATAGCAACTGTGTTGCCTTATACCCCTAATATATGGGTATAAACATTGAAGATAATGATGATCACAATGACGAAGTTGAGGGAATCTGAGCCTCAATTTAGGGGTGTTTAGAAGTGGGGATGGCTTGTGATAAACAATACATTTAAAAATTTGACCATTAAGGGACCATTATTTTGATGAGACTTATAAAGCATGACACTTTGTACTTTCTTGTTAGTTGTTAGGAAATTGGAGTCACTTTGTCAAAGTTTTTAACATTATTAATTCTTACCGTCATGAAATTACAACTCCTATAGAGATTTCAAATCCCCAATTTTGTTGAATTTGAAGTCTTACGAGAATTGCAACTTGAGAGATGAAAAAACGAAACATATTGTTCTCAAAGTGAATGCTTATAGTCAAATGACAAAACATGTCAAGTGCCAGACTTTTCAAATATTGGCAAAAGAATGGACCCTAAAGATTACAGAACCTCTCACCAGTAAAATGGGGTTCCAGTAGAAAACGCTTCCGCGTGTTTCCAAGATAGGAAAAGGTACTAATCTCGGTTATATGACATGTATCCTTGCAACCAAGCAATCGAGAGATGAGGGCTACGTACTAACCCAAGTAGCCAATAACTAACTGCTGAAAATCATGAATTTGGTAGGGTCCTAGGGGTGTAATTGAGCCAAGTCAATCGAATAGTAGGATATTCAAGATCAACTCGTTAAGTAACAAGGGTGCTCAAGAGCTCAACTTGAGCTTTACTATTCTTATTGGCTTGGCTCATAAACAAAACTATTAACTCGAGCTTGAATTGGCTTGTTTACATGAGGACGGTCCGAGCTTGAATGGTTAACCTCAACAATAATATTAGCCAGAACGAGGCGATTGTAATAGTATACTTTTGACCCGTACAAAGATTTGTGTCTTGTTAAAACTGTTTTTGCCTTTTGCTATAAGCTCACCGTCAATATGTTATTTATAATGACCAATATTTATTTATTTATATTTATACGAGCCGAGCACAAGTGTGCTCGAGCTCGATAGTTAATCAATCGAGCTCAAAAAATAAGTTCAAACTTGGCCCAGTTATTAAAATAATGAACTCGAACGAACTTTTAACTAACCAAATTCGAAATGTTCGCAAGAAGTTATGTTCGTTAATCAGCAATAGAATTAGGATACTTCTTCCATTAGTTCTGTTAGACATGTGAGGGAATGTAAATCATTATGATTGAACTGAAACTGTCAAACAGGTAACTCAGATTCTCTTCTAAATCTCTTACTAAAGAGTTAGACTATGATAGCTCTGGGGACTTCATGGAGAGGCCTCAATTGTCAATTAAGTTTTCTTTTTTTATCTCCCTAGTTTTACTTTTAATACGGGAAGGACAGGGTACCGGTTACACCACTGTCAATGATCACATAGTGGCTACCTTAGGTCTAGCTATGGTGCCTTTAGGGTGTGTATATTACATGAAAACTTTTCTACAAAAAAATAAAATAAAATGATCACATAGTGTCCTGGTGCTCTGGTGGTAGGATGTGTATCCCTTTTATGAGGTGGACTTGAGTTTGTGGTGTGGTCAGTTGATAGGCCTACCAAGTATAACAACCTAACCAACCTAGATAAATGACATTATTAAAAAACAAGAAAGAAAGAAAGGGTGATCTCTTTAAATATTCCTACTCTACATATGAGAACCTATCTACTACATAATCTTAGGGCCCGTTTGGCATCTCCCAAGAAACAATTATCTATTCCCATTTACAGGCCTAACATTTCCCTGTCTGATCATGATGGTAATAGATGTTTCAGTATGCTTGTCCAACACCTAATCGCCTCCCCTAGAAAGGGTGTTTCGGGAATAACATTAGACGAAGTACCAGAAGATAAGTTGTGCCTGACCAAATATCAGTTGCCTAACTTGACTTTTTGACCCTCTTTATCTTCCCTGGTAGCTGCCTCACATTTAGAATCTTATTAGACGGATAAAAATGTTCTGAACAAAAATGCGCCTATTCTTCTGCAAAAATGACCAATAAGTACATATACAAAGTAATATGTAAGAAGAATCTAATCGTCCATGCAGCCATGAACCTCAATTGACGGGTATAACAGTAACAAATCCCAGATTAATTCTCAAAGTTACATGTGATAAGGACCTAAATCAGTGCCGGATTCATCGATTGAATCACCAGACCCAGTAAACAAGAGCATAGTACTAAAGATCTTCGATTTTTTTTCTTCAATAAAGTCTTGAATAATTTATGAATTTACCAAAGTATTTGCAACTTTTTTGAAGAAGAAAAAAATTGTGATTTTTTTTTTTTCATCTCACAATTTTTCAAAAAATATATGTTTATATTTTTCAAAATTAGTAGTTTTTTTTTTTTTTAAATGTTTTCTATAATTTCCCCTTTTTCGAATTTTGACAATTTGCTTCAAATTTTTTTATAACGAATTATTTTCAAACTCTTAACTTGGTGACTTCTATTTTTATTTTTTTGGTCACGACTATTGACCAGAGGGAATAACAGAGACTAACAAATCCCATAAAAGCTTGTTGAAAATTGTTGAGTACCACAAAACACCCCCAACTTGCAATCCCAACAGTTTACCTTGATTGATAGTATACTGTTGCAGAGTCTCTCTCTTATGAATTCATTCACAAGATCTAAACGGACCTCCTTAATCCTTATACGCAGCAGTTGCAACATTGTACACAGTACATTACGATAAGAGGAATTGAAACAGATTGAGAAGAAGGAAATAGAGTTAAACTGAACCAGGTGTAACCTTGTGTTGGGTTTGGTTAACATTCCAGAAGGTTTGTCAACTGTTATCATGTCGACTGGCATGTTAGATACTATTCCACGCACTCCATAGGATCAAATTCAATTGGTCTACGTCTAACTGTATGGGTATTTTAGTAATTATAACGTAGACCTTCTTCCTATAAATTTGGGGGCCCTTACACCATCTTACTTACAAAAATAAAAAATGGGGAGCGTAAATCTGTGCATGGTGCTTTTACTTTGTCTTGCAGCTGGAGCAACCGCACAGGACTGCGGCCGCCAAGCCGGTGGCCGCACCTGTGCTGGCAACCTCTGTTGCAGCCAATATGGTTACTGTGGGACATCTGATGACTACTGCTTACCTTCAAAGAACTGTCAAAGTAACTGTAAATCTAGTGGTGGTGGTGAGAGTGCTTCTAATGTTCGTGCAACATACCATTACTACAATCCAGAGCAGAATGGATGGGACTTGAATGCAGTCAGTGCATACTGCTCTACATGGGATGCCAATAAGCCCCTGGCGTGGCGCCAAAAGTATGGGTGGACTGCTTTCTGTGGCCCCGTTGGCCCTCGCGGCCAGGCGTCCTGCGGCAAGTGCTTGAGGGTAAGAATTTACAGGGTGTTTTGGATATGTCAAAACAAGCTAACTTAGGGAGCCCGTTTGGTTGCACTGTCATTTTTTCTGTTTCTCCTTGAGTTTTTTCCCTGTTTTTAAAAACTGGAAAGGATTTTCTGTTTTTTAATTTTTCTTGAGCATGAAACTCGTTTGGCATTACTAACTATTGTTTGTTTTAAAAAACACAACAAACAAAAAAACATGTTTGATAAATATGATGAACATAATGATTTGGGTAAACCATTCCTTGGTTTCTATTTTTGTTTTCTATTTATAAAAAACAGAGGTAACATAATTTTTCAAATACCTTGATTTTCCGAAAAAAATTGTTATTAGTTTTTAAGAAGAAAAAAAAAGAAACATGTTTAGAAAACATACTTTTTTTCCAAATTAAAAACAAAAACAAACAAACAAACAAACAAAAATAAAAATGCAACCAAACGGGACGTTAAATAAGGCAGCTCCCTTATAACCAATGCTTTTAGACGACCAGGAGTTTGATGCAGGCCAAACCCTAGCTGTGATGTAGAAGAGGAGCAATTGAGCAAGAACTAACTTTCCAAATAATGTGCAGGTGACGAACATCAGGACTGGCACTCAGGCAATTGTGAGAATCGTTGATCAGTGCAGCAATGGGGGTTTGGATTTGGACCAAGGTGTGTTCAAACAACTGGACACTGATGGAAATGGCTACGCCCAAGGCCACCTCCAAGTGAACTACCAGTTTGTTAATTGCGGCGATTGAAGCACTTCTCTACTTAACTATGATCAAGTAGTAGATTTTATCTTCATAAATAAACTGTTATCCTAATATAAATAAGAAATAAAGAATGCTGATCTTAATTTCGACCTTCACAGAATTTTGCAACATAAGTCCTGGCCATTTCCAGCAAGGAAGAAACATTCCCAGTTCAACTTTACATAATTAAGAGTTTGAAATAATTTGATTCACACATCACAATCAAGTAAAGAAAAAAGGCAATGAATTCCTTTTTCTGTTCTTCTCTTATTTTTTCTTTAATCTATTTTCCTTATGGCGGAACAGGATTCCTATATCCGACATCAAATGGTTGCATAATGCTTTAATGATGATTTTCTTTTTCTCATAATTCAAATCCATGGATTCAGCTCTAGAAGTCAACTGACTTGATTATGAGGTCTGCATTCCTTTTAGACTTGTTGATGAGCTCTGCATTTCGTCGATCATTATACTCGATCTGTATAATCAATTTACAGAACATGGCAATACCAACTTAGACTATAGTTTAGGCAAAGAGAGAATAGAAGGAAGTCATAAGTAGAAAGAAAAGCTAAGCTTACCCGCCATTTAGCAATATCTGGAGGTTTTCCTAGAAAAAAAAAAAAAAGGCAGAACAGAAGGATGAAATCAAAACCTATATTTTCTTTTCCTTTATTTTTCTTTTGGTGGAGAAGTAGCCAACCACTAGAAGTAGTTACCTGTAGAAATATGCCTCTGTAGAACTCGTTGCATCGATGTGTCAATGTCAACTTCAATAAACCTTGAGGAAAAATTGTAAATTAATGCTCTTTAAAATCAAAATCGAATTCAAAAACTTTTTTAATTCTTTTCCCCATCGATGGATGAGATAGTTACAGGGTCTCGACTGTATAAGTGGTGCACGTACTCATCAATCCAGGCTATCCAATAAATGGGCCCACCTAGGAGTCTAAACATCAGCACCCTCAGTGATCCTGATTGAACTCTTTTGGCTTGTAAAAGAGTGAGGCAAAATCCAAGAAAGAGGTTCGCTTTTGCTACATGTCAAATACATGTAGTATTGAGACAGACCCAGTAGCATCATAATTATAATACTAGTCTACCATCATTTCTCAATATAAACCTTCCATCCTCAAACTATAACTACCAATAGCCTAGAGAACTTAAGAGTTACCACTTCTCATCGAATATAGAAGTGACCTCCATCCAGACACCTTCCAGGAGCAAGTAATTTCCTTCTACTATCACTATTTGGTGCCTGCAAAGAGGAAGAAAACGAAGAATCGCACGTTATGGAATTTAAATTATGGACTACTCCAGCTACTAATTTTACAAAATCTGTTCAACAAGGAAATAAAATTGATCAAAGGACACTAATGCAATGGTGGATGCGCCAAGTCCAACAACTACATCACGACACTAAATTTTCATAAAACATTCATGAAAAGTTAAGCTGAACAGTTCATCGACAATCAATCATGCATTTTATGGCAAACCCTACCATCAAGACAAAATCTTGGAATTTCTGGATATTTAGAGTTATCAGCATTAGTCTTGACCCACCTTCTTGTGTTCTATTCCACATGGTTTCCAAAATAATATACGGTGCTTTTCGCAAGACCACTCTAGAATATAGACCTAACTCTTGGAATAGATTTCTTCTCTTCTAATTAGTTTGTTGAATTTAATTTGACTTCGATCCAATCAGTAACCTAGAATTTTCATTTTCATGCTTGTTAATATTTACTAGATTCCCCTTCCAATTTCCTCTTATTCTGTTCATGCTCAATTGTTCAGCATCTCCATTTCAAAAGCTTGGATCATAAGTCTACAATCTTCCGAGTACTCAAGAAAACCCATTTCAAAAAACTTGTATCCAAGGTTTTCCATGTCTTGTGAATATCCATTTTCCTTGAACCATTAATTAATTACCTTTCAATACTAGTAACTACGTAAAAACTAATTCTGGAATAATTTTTTTAATGAAAGGAAATGGGAAACTCTCTAAAACATAATTATGCTTGTTAACATAGAATAGTCAATAGTCACAACTCACAATTTCCATATTCATACTCTATGCTTGAAATTAACATTAAACACTTGAACCTGATGAAAAATATCCTTAAACAAGAAACAATTTTAACTAAGATAAAGCAAGCATAGAAGAGCAGCTAGGGAATCGAATCACAAAATGACAATGAAGAACAACTAAAAAATGACAATGAAGAACATCTAACTGCATCTTTACATGTCCAACGACGTATGTAAGTCAAATATATCTAACATGGTAGCAAGCCTCTGTCAGCCCAGGTCCCTGCATATTCTTAGTCACCCAGGAGATTGCATTAGAGAAATTCATCTACACAAGTGACCTGAAAAAGGATGACGTAGAAGTTCTTGATAGTTGATCCTTTCAATATAGTCGTTGCCTACATTGGTCTGTCCTAGTCTCCTAGATTCCACTAGCCCAAAAATTCCGTTTAATCAACACCTTGCTTGTCCCTAAATACACCATCAATTCTGGCTTGTCAAGGAATGCCAAAGTTACCATGAAAGTTCAGTTCAGAAGGTTTGATTCCATAGGTACTTGCTGATGATCTTGTTAATCTCAACAATGGTTAGTATTAACCTATTCAATGCATAAATTACAACTTCAGTATTGCCACTAGATCTTACCTAATCTAGTGTTGGAAGCTTAGGTGCCCAGATACAGATATGGAAATGAATACAATAATTAATAGGGAGACAGATAAGATGAAGTGGATAAAACACTCAATTTACCAGCATAAAAACACATTTACGTTTTTGTATTAAAATAAAATGCTTATGCTACTATATTACCCTTAGCTTTAATAAATTATATATCAACTTTAATCATTTACATAACGCCCAAAAGAAAAAATTTACAAAGCCTTAATGGTAAGCTTCTTTATAATCTACTACACAATACGACATTACGCAAGCCACTGAAATTCCTAATTAAGCATAATTGTCCCGAAAATTAATCTGAAATTTTTTTTATTAACAAACAGATTTTACTTAACAAATCCAACTAGCCCAATGGCACCATTAAATCTATTTCCAAACCAATAGCATGTTTACATTTTCTAGCATAACTAAAAGCCAGTCATATAACCATGAATCACCTAATTCCTTTACAAATCAGCAATTAATGTCATAATAGCCGAAGAGGGATAAATAAATTACTAACTGAAGGCTCACAAAGATGTCATCTTCTACTGGATCTCCAACACCATGATCGAATGATGGTGCATAAACTGATCCCTGTACCGATAATTGTCCATCAGATTGCAATACATGGAAAGCACCAATACTATATGTGTACCCTTGAGTTTTACAAACAGTTTTCCAAATAATGAGGTACCCACCCCCAAGAGATTAGGCCATGAGAAACAAAAGGTGGCTCAGTCTATGCACGGTAAACCAATTATAAAGCCTCAAAAAATATAAGGAGAAACCCGTATCAGCAGCAACTGACCTGATTCCTCAGAGTCCTGAGACATGTTAGTAGTTTTGCTGGATCGAATGTCCAGGGAGCTGAATTCAACAGTGATGGATCAATATTTTGTCGATTATAAGATTCATATAATGTGATTACGAAAAATAAAGAAACCCTTACCTCCCCTTCTTGCATGAGCTTCCTCTGGATTCTAACAATGGAAAGAGAAAAGATGATCCAAATAGTTAGCAAACGCTAAAGGTTCCAATCACACACACGCGTGTCACGTGTGTGTTCATTTTTCTCCAAAAGAAACCATAATCCCCCTTATATTCTTGTATTGAGGCAGTACATAAAAAAAATATAACTGTACTGTGGCATATCGATTTGATATGCTTCAACACATTGTAAAGAAATTTCCATGTTGCTTGTGTATCAATATCATGGTTATTCTCGGTGCATAGGTACCGTATCATATGACATGTACTAAAATTTTACCATACCGGCACAATATGTTAATGAAACATAAAGTATCCCAATGTATCAAATGTATATAATGTGTATCAAGGTGTAACTTATTTCGAAGTTTTTGGTTCCTTTTGATTTTCCAATCCATTGCTTGAACTATAAAAAAAAAATCTCCACTGTTGATTTTTGTTCCAAAAAAAAAACTTGAGTCCCCATTACAGATCAAATCCCTTCTTGCCCTTTTACAACAGTGGAAGTATATTCATCTTTTCTTAACTCGGCATTGCTTCATGTAATAATCAATGTGTTTTGAATGTTGAGTGTAGAACTATGGATCCATGGTTGTACAACTGCTTTCTATGATTTTGAAAAATTGTGCATTTGGGGCAAAAGCAAATAAACCCTAATATTTTTCAAAACAAAACTATAAATTTTGGCTAATTAAAATATTTGTTTAGTATATGAAAAAATCTACCAGATCAATATACTAATTTTTATTTTCGAAGAACTTAATGAGCTCATTGATAGTATTTTTTTTTATATGCAAACGGAACCGATATATTAATAATAGAAAGCAGGAGAGAGAGTCACAAAACGTGAACCGAGCTACAGAAAGAGGGCTACACTGAAAATAACACAAAAGAAAGGGCCAATCTGGGGGCCATACAGAAAAGTCAACTCCCGAAGAAACATATACTCCCCTTAGGTGGGGATTGGGGAGCAAATGCTACCCCCACCCTGAAGATGGACCTCTAACCGACACCCATTCTCCCAATATTATTTATATAAATATCAGCAAAAATTGATATTTTCAAACTGTGTATATCTCACTAGAGGCACGAATTAATAATGTGTATCCATATTGGGAGGTTTTAATACACCCGTTAGTACAATAATTAAAATCATGATATAGAAAAATAAAGAAAGGCTAACCTCCATTGCATCCAGCTGATGACGATAAAGATGGAACCCATCCATGGGAATAACGGTAGCAACATCTAGAGGCTCAACTTGGGAATCCATTGAGGAAGCTTTTTGGGGCCATAGCATGTTTATACGATCAACTACTTCAGATGCTACAGTGCTCTTTCCAGCACCAGGGGGGCCAGCTAAACCTACAATGTACCTGCAAAACATCATGCAAATGATCTCATATAAACATTTATGGCAAAAATTATAGAATCAATGTAGTCAAAGCGTCCACGCAACACCTAGGTCATAGGGGTTCCCTAGACAAGGTGTTGCTTAGGAAATGTTAAGGCAACCAAAATTTTCTTTTTCTATGAAAATTATAGAAGTTAAGATAGCACCCGCCTTGATAATGGTTACACGATAGGGGGCGGCCTAGCTAGGCGAAGCGTTGCCTAAGCGCCATTTTGACTACACAATAGATTAAAGATTGGCAAAAGATAAGAGGAAAAAAAAAACAGTATTGTTCATTACAATAAGGGTAATGCTAGCTCCACTTTCTTTTCAAGTCACTTTCTTCAAGAGGATGACATGTTAGTCTCTTCCACTAAGAAAAAGAAATATGTTTTGCACTAACACATGTCATCCCTTTGAAGAAAGTGACTTCGAAAAGAACGTGGAGTTAGGCATTACCCTTACAATAATGTCCAACTAATACAAAACAAGTGAGACACTTTTCATGCAGTTAGACAGAAACTACTTTCATGTAGACTCCCCCATCCCTGAAGTTATATTATGACATAACTACCAATTTCCTAATAATATTAAGGACCTGAATGCATGAACTTACTTTTCATTTCCTCCTCAACATTTCAGGTCTCATTCACTCCCTCTCTACCTCCCTCTATAAAAATCGCTCCCACCCTCCCAAACCCTTTATTTCTCTCTGCTGGAGGGAAAATAATTTTTTGTGTAGTTTTATTTTGCGTACAGACCAGACCAGATTGATCAAGTAGACGGACCCAACTGTTCAGGTTGTCTGAGTTGAGAACTTTTTGGCACATTTTCATATTAGTTAGTAGACCAACCCACCCAAGGCAACACTTACAATTCTTCCGGTTTGATAAGCCAATCCAATCAAGGTTTACCAACTATAAGAAATAGTATGGCCAAACCAAAAATCTGAAACTAGACCAATATAAAGCAGTAGTTTATGCATCACCTTCTTCAAGCCAACAAAAATGGGAGGAACAGTTTGCTCTTCCAGAAGCATCCATAGTGGAAAGGAAAACAGGGAAATAGCTCTACAATTTATTGGAGATTAAAATCAAGAAACAACTTCGCTCTGGCATTCAAGGAAGGAACTAGGGAGATGTAGTTAGAAGAACTGAACAAAAAATGCCAGCTGCGGGTTTAGAAATTCCATGTTTGTTTAGGTTACGAAGCATTGCCATAATGGAAAAAATGAGGCTGTAACAACATAATTAGGTGACAAATGTGTAGGAGCTGGCTTCTTTGGATGCCAGGTAAGCCATATGATTCTCTAAGTGACTGGCCATCAGTACAGCCAGTTGTCCCATTCTTACCTTTATGAGAAAAGGTAGTGATGGCCTACAATCCATATTGGTTGCAGTCACCTTGGGCTTCCCTAGTATTGACACGGCAGCCTAAAACAAAATCGAAAAATCAGGTTCACATGAATGGGAATTGAACAGGACTTCCCCTTTTCTTTATCCATAACAATGATCAATATATTAAGCCAATCGAAAAGAGAGTACAAGAGAAAGAGGCTGCCCAAAAGGTGAGGTAGCCGAGAACCAAAGAGAGAGAGAAAACATAAGCTAGAGAAAATATATATACAATCAACGTGGATAGTGCTCAGTGCTCACACCAAAAGCTAAGCCTACCCACCCCCTCCTTAGCTAACGAATTTGCCACGTTTTTCACAGTTCTACGGTTCTACCAATGAAAGAAAACGAGAAATTCCCTTGGTAAACCACAGGCCAAACTTCCTGAATGGAATGAACATAATACTACATCCCAGACATTCAATCAGATAGAAATAATTCGCACCACCCTAATGATAAACTGTCAGAACCACTACTCTAATTAAAAATCTGGAAGACGCACACAATTATCACTTAGTATTTTCAATAAATTTCACATTATTTATTAAAAGGATCAACTTTCAACAAAACCTGGACCCAAAAAGTTTATTGAATCATGTATTTGAGCAGTATCCTGATGGTGACATGGAATTGAGTCAAGATATTGATGATCCATAGCAAGCACAGCGAAGAGAATTGGTGCTAAACTACTGGTAGGCTTTACAGCAAAAGAATACTTTCACAAAATTCCCTGCTATTCAATAGAACTTATAGTTAACAAGTGTTTCAGTCAGTTATACCATTCCTAAGCCCAAACTAAGAGAGAGAGAGACTCTTAAATGGTGATTCCCGCAGGCCATTTTCTCTTCACAAACAAACAAATCAGTTCATCTATTTTATCAGGTGGGACAAAATGCAAGTCAAAATATTTGGACATATGTCTCCTAGGGCAATATAAGCCCTAAAACTATAACTACTGATGCACATTAATTCAACGAAAAACAGCATCCAGATATATAGATTCATAGAATACCAAATTACAAAAAATGATAACGGAAATAATTTTTTTTCCTTTTTTATTTTTAATAGCTTGGCGCATTCTTTCATGATAAGATTAAGAGATGATAGAACTTACTTCGAATCAGGATTCGATGCTACTGAAGCCATGGAAAGAAGATGTTCAGCTAAAGCGTCATATAACTCAACAATAGACCTAAAAAGTCCACAGAAGAGCCAGTTATTCATGAATGAATGACATAATTACACTGGAAAGCAAAGATTCTTGGAAATTCTCAACACATACCAATGATATACATGATGGTAAAGAGAAGGTCTATAAAAAATCATTGATCCATCAATATCAATGAATGCTTTCATCAGTTATGAAGTTGCTATTTGAACCTGTTGTGTGCAACTATCAGCTTTTAATTTTTTTTCTTTTAAAATTTTTTTTTTTTACGTTTTCCCATTTTTTGAGAAATTGAAACAATGAAGAGATTTCAAAACCAGTTTTACGAGAATAGAGAAGAAGCTCTTCAGTGTTCAACATTGATCATGAGATTTCTGAATTTTAACTCATTATTTTTACTTCATCTTTACTTTCTTGTGGGCATGATTCCTACTCAAAACTAACAGCCACAGCAATGTACCCTATAGTATTACAGCATTCTTCCATGTTCATCTATGATGCACCTAAGAGTTTCTAGAAATTATGAGCATCTAGAATGAGCTCGTTAATTATATTACAAAAGGAGGCCAAAAAATCGGCAGCATGATTTTGCTTCTCACAACAGATGATAAAATTCCCACTGATCAAACTTCTCATTAGGCTCTCTGAGCAGTTAACAACAAGTTTCCTGACTCAGAAAAAAACTCAATTGACTTGTTCGAATCAAAAAAAAAAAATCTAACGTGTTACCAACAAAAGGAAATTATAAGAAATAAGTACCAAAAATAGGCTTCTCATTCAAAGGATTATAGCAGAAAAGAGCAGAGAAACAACTGCTGGAAACGAAAAAGTCCAATCATTGATCAAGACTTAAAATAATTCAAAAATTAGATAACAGATTTCCTCTGTTGGTTGCTGATACACATCAAAAAAATTATAATTTGATTTGAGTTTCCAAGATATATGTCAATTTGAATTAATTTGATCGAAAATTGAGTTAAGTCAAGTGGGTAATTTCATTTTCAAGACACGAGAAAGTTCAGCCCAGTACTCATGCATGATAAATAACGAATAAAAAAAATTGTTGAATCTTACTCAAGGTTCTATTTTAAATATTTAAAAAATCTGCAAATAGGAATATGCAAAAAAAAAATAAAAAAATGCATGGATTAAGTACTTATATCTTGAAAGAGGTAGCAAAATAAATTATATGATTTTTGGACTCCAACAAGATCTATATGCAGAGTTCTTCAAGTTTTTTAGTTCTTATGTCATAAAGAGACTGAAAGATCATATAAATGTGTGCCCGGGTCAAGAAACTATAAAATTTTGTTCTTTAAATGCCGAATCTGAACAATTGTTTAGTTATCGTTCCAACAAAAAAAAAAAAGCAATAAGACATCAAATCTCGTTCAAACAAAGGAATAAAGTCAATAAGACATCAAAAATCAATTGTGTTAGTTCAAATATCTCGTTAAAAACAATGTGTCTACACTATTTAGTATCCACCCTAAAAACACAGTACATTGTTTTTATCAGCTTGAACTAGATAATTCAAAATTTACAAATGCAGGAAAGACGGCATACCTGGCTTCTAGAACTGGAATTTCTTTTTTTTGACTTGATAAAACCTAAACACAAGAAATCGAATACATTAGACATAGAGGCCCGGTAATTATTCAATTAAAAACTGAGTAATTAAATGAGTCCAATTGAACCTTAAAGCAGTTCTTCTTTGGAGTTATAAATCCATTTGTTAGACCCAGTGAAGATTGTGAAGTTCTTCTAGTTTGAGGAATAGAAACAGGAAATCGATGCCTCGCGAAAATCCTTCCCTTCTTCAGCAGCAATGACTCTGCATTGAAAAAATCATGGAAACTGAAGATAGAGTAACAAATGTATACCAACATGGTCAAAGAAACCATATCGGGCACCGAGCAACAAATTATGGAAATTAATTGAGGGGCATATACATATACATATACAAATAACAAGAGCATGGATTTCCACTCCTAATCAGATAATTCTAGGCTATAATTAGCACACACAAAACAGAAAGCCTGTCTAAGATTCGAGGCAAATTCACCAAGTTATGCATTTGTATGATGAGAGAGACAGAGAGAAATTACACTCGAATCTTTAGCCTCGTTTGCAATCAAGTCTCCACATTTGCTAGTGAGTAATGAGAATTAACAGAATTTTAATAAAAATAATCAACACAGAATTCAAGAAATAGGGGAATTTTAATAAAAATTGAGCGGAATCCTATTGATTTATGATCATAAATATTGAGCGGAATCTTAGATGATGGAATTCGATTTATGATCATATTGATTCAGATATCTCTCTCAGAACTCGATACCTCGAACCGCAATCAGGAAATCAAATCCCCAGTATATCTATCTTACTCAAACTGAATGAGAGAGAGAGAGAGACCTGCAGAAGAACAATAGTACCCTCCTCTTGGGATTGCAGAATATGTGGCCTCCATTTGTAAACGGAGAGAGAGAAAGAGCAAAACCAAGGGAAATCCAAGGAGATCGTGTGTCTGATTTACAAAGAGGAACGCTTGTAACATTTATATTTCGTTTTGACAGATTTCAGCCGAAATTTGGAATTTCGGGGGAAGTGGAATTTCAAACTTTCGGAATTTTGATCGAAATTTCGTGAATTCCAACAAGGTTTTAAAAATAAAATTATCGTGTCACACTTATCGTTTTATGAAGAGTTATCTCAAACATAGATTAGCATTAATGACTCATTCCTTTATCCTCAGACCACAACGAGGAAAAAAACTTCATATGGTTCTTGCCTCTTTGTTGATTCTATCGATGGATATAAGAAATCTATATTGTTAGCTGCAGTACAAATGTCATACACTTTTTTTAATGATTGTAGTCATTATTCAACACATGAAAACTTTTATGTATACATCTGGAAATTAATGAGGAGAATAATAAATTCAGAAGAATCAGAGCTATGACCCCACTTCATCAAGTGATATAGTTGATTGGGATTTTTTTTTTTGAAACATTTGACGATTTTATCATAATGTATGAATAAGAATTACTTAAAGGTAAATACATAACTTATTTAATTTAATATAAATTTATTAGGTTTTACATGATTATCTAATTATTCTATATGAATGATTTAAGTTTTATTAGACGATGTATTTTATTGGGATTTTTGTGGTACATTTGCCGATTTTATGTAATGTATGAATAAGAATTACTTAAAGGTATGAAATGCATAATTTATTTAATATAATATAAATTTATTAGGTTTTGCATGCTTATCTAATTATTCAATGAGGACATGTGCTGGGTTTTCGTAGAAAACAAGGATAAGTTATGGTTTTTTGCCGAGAGTAAGGCTAGCACCACTCACTCATATTCAATTGATAAATTGTTTTAAAACAAGAAAAAATAGTTAATTATTATACTAATTATCTGATAAGTAATTGAAGAAATATACCCAATCCAATAAGGTATGACTTACGAGGGAAAGACAAAAAAAAAATTACCCAAACCAAGTACCCAGCTAGTTATATTTTTTATAAAGAGATTCTTCAATGTGTCATGCAAATATAGGACTAGTACTTGATTAAGATTTCATAGGTGGGACCTATTGTTGGTGGACCTAAAACTTTTTTTTTTGGATAATTGGGTTGGTGTACCTATAAAACTTTAAATTTGTGATACTTACAAACACGCTTCAAACGGTTGGTACCCGTTTTGAGGAGTGTTTGGGTGAAGCTTATATGGGTTGATGTTTGTGGAATGTGAGTGTGTATGTAGTCTTGTGGTGTTGTTACCTTCAACAACAAAAAAAAAACCAAACCATTGTCTTAGTCCCACATCGGTTCTGTAACCGAGTCCTCTTAGCCTTAGAAGTTCCATCACGCCTCAAACGGTTGGTACCCGTTTTGAGGAGTGTTTGGGTGAAGCTTATATGGCTTGAGGGTGTTTGTGGAATGTCTGTGCGCGCGCGTGAGTATGTGTAGTCTTCCTTCTAATGCCTGTAGCTTCACCTTGTGGTGTTGTTACCTTCAACCAAAGAAAAAAACAAACATTTCCATAAGAACTAATCACCTTATATTATTCTACAAATAATAATAAAAATACAAGGAGTTAAAAGTATACCAAATTTTATGTCCGCATAATTACCTTTCATATTACTTTATTATATTACTATTATTATATAAAAATAAGAGGTAGTCTTATTGGAATTCTAAACATCTGGTTTTGATAATAAGTACTCACTATCAATAAATAAGTATTCTATTAGAGTCACTGTTTCTTATACATTTATTGGTGTGATTCATAAATAATCAGTTATTGGTTATGCTTTTCTATTATTAAATATAAATTTATATACGAAAACTTAAAATTATTTACTAAATATATTCAATAAAATATACTAATATATTATAAATTTAATTAACATAAAGAGAATAATGTCTAACAAAAATATATTAAAAAATTAGATGGTTAAAAAAATTCTTAAGAAATTTTTGTTTTTTTTTATTAATAATGAGAAACCGTGCATTTTTGTTTTATGACATTTATAAATTATATAGCTCATAATAATTAGACCATTGATCCAAAGAACAATGTTATTCCCACTGGCAGTGTTCCAAACTCCCACCTATAGAATACATATCATTGCTTTTTTAAGGTGTTCTAACACATGTTAGTAGAGGGCTGTCAATGAGCTGAGCCAGCTCGACTTGGCTCAAAACGAGCCGAGCTTGAGCAGGATTAAAAAACTCATCAAGCCGAATGAGTGAGCTCGTTTAAATAACGAGCCGAACTCGAGTAAGAGGTAGCTCAACTCGGCTCGACCAATTCAATGAATACCCATATACAATTATACCCTTGCCAATATTGAGTTTTACATTAAAAATATAAGAAAATGAAATAAGTTTATTAAATTAAGAACATGAAATATTCATCAAGTTAGTGAAAACACTATCTCATATTTCTATTTTCTTTGTAACCCATCATTTAATCCCTTAATTGTTAGAATATCATCTCCACTGTATAATTTTTTTAAAAAAAAGAGCTTAATGAGCCGGCTTGAACTCGAGCCAAGAGCCCGAGCTGACCTTTTCGAGCTCGTGCTCGAGCTCAAACTAAGTCGAGCCAAGCCGAGCCTGAGCAATGCCCAGTAAGAGTTTTGGTAAATTTTGAATTCTGCGACAGGCTAGCATTCCTCAAGATCTAAATGAGTGCCAAAGACTAATCCCTTAATGGCATCCACTGTCCCATAAATACACATTTCTCAACTATCGGGTAGAATAATTGCAAAAGTAGCCGAGAAAAATTACTTCCACGTGTCAGGTGCTATGGTCTATTGGAAAGTGGATGTGTCAAATGATCTTCCAAGGTGTTTACCCTTAGCACTGACTACGTAAAAACCAGCAACTCCAAAGCTATTATTCAATCCAGTCCAAGTGAACCACCAATTTCAGTAACATCTTCTGTACCCCATTAGGAACCAAGAAAATTCAATGTTCCCCCAACCCAAAAGGTGATACCAAAAAAACATAATTATTTATTATAAAAATAATAATTATATATAAGAGTGTTATGACCCCAAAAATTAAAACAGAAAGAGAAGAAAAATAAATATAAAAAAATAATATATATATATATAGTTCATGCACCATATCATATGACCACATCAGCCACGGGACTCCGGAATGTAACTTAATCTCTCCACTTCCAGATCAACTTCGATGTGATATCATCATATTGCGAAACATAATCATGATATACAAGAAAAGAAAATACTCATAAAAAATTGCTCTCACCAAATTCTGTGATCAAATCATTAAAATCAGACACATCTTTATCTTCTTCCCCGATTACTTCCTGCTTAACCCTTTTATTCCATATCGGTATTATCAGAATTCCCAAGAAGATCATCATACAAAGCACTTTATTTTAGGGGCAAGAACACATCATCGCAATTGATAGAAGATGAACTTTTAATTTCCAGAACCCTTAACAAGAAAACCCTTAAAAAGAAATCGTCACCAAAAACAAAAACAAACTTTAATAGGAGGAAGATGATTTTTACTTAAAAATCCTCCATAGGATATGGAAATTGCCTAACTAATTAAGAGACGTTTGTGAACAACAAATCTTCTAAACTTGTGTATATCTACAGACTAAATAAAATAGAATTTTCTCTAATGTTAATAGGATGTTGTTAATAGAATTTTAATTTGCTAATTATTTACATAGAATGTCATTAATAAAATTTCTAATGATCATTCTATCCCTAAAAACCACTATAAAAATTAGTCCTAAACTTCTCTCTTTATTTATTAATATAATATTTACTTTATCAACAATAAATTAAGGTGAAGGTTAATTATGTCTCCATAAAGTTTAGGTTACTCCTAATATTTTTATTAGTAGAATGATATATCAAATTCAACAAAGACACAACTTGAACAGAAATGTGATAAGATGATTCTTTATTCGAGTAAAAAGGGGAGGAGCTGATGGTATGCACTCCAAAGTTAATGTTTGTTACATGAAATGGTTCTCTTCCTGTATTGGTTTCATTGAACATGAACCCATTTGGTTTGTGATGTGTGGTTAAGCATTCTACTTCCAACACTGCCACCAAGCCAATCACTACTAACAGTTACAATCCATGTGGATCCTTCAGGGGACACAAGCCCCATCAACTACGCAAACAATGCATCAGATATTAGCAAATGCATCCATCTGATCAATCCACATGCACGGTACACCGTCGTCGTCTCTTGGCCCTCTTTACCTTCTCATTATCAGAAGACTGCAATAGGATGAGAAAGGTTATATAAGAATTCGAATTTGTTTGAAAAAACAACCAATTAGAGATAAATGTAGTTCTAAGACTGAATTACCTGTGGGGAGAGAAAATGTGGGACTCGGACCCTCTTGGAACCATCTGCCAAAAGTTTACAAGGAAAGTGGTCTTCTATAGCAGAAAAGTCATTACAGACCTGCAAGATAAGGTATGACAAAATATAAGAAATATGGGAAGTCATAAGTAATAAAACTTAGTTGTACATTACAAGACATGCCTTGACCTCATAACAGAAGAGATTATAGGGAAATTAATATTCAGACAAGGATCTAGACTTCTTTTTTTTTCTCTATCTTCAAACTCATCGAATGGATTGCATTTGCAGGTCTGCTTTCCTAATCCTGAACTCATTTCATCACTTCAGGTATGCCAGCCCTCCCAAGCAATCAATTGAAATGAAGAGATCTAGTGTTTCTATACCTTGGATACTAGGTGGGTAAACGATTAATGTACAATTCCAAAAGGAAATGACTCATTTACCTAGCTTTAAATATAAAAAAGGAATAAAAAAAAATACAAAATTTACCTGGCTTTGAATTGCTCCTATCAGCGTATCTTGGCACCCTGAAGCATGCACACCTTCCAGGCTGGGACACTGAAGTAGCAACCTCTCTGCAAAGAATATGCAACATGTTGGTTTAACAAAAACTTGCAAACCACACTGACATTTAAACAAAGCATCAACTACAAGAGAAAACACCATATGACTTACCAGGATGCAAATTTCTACAAGAGGTTAAATTCAGATCATTAAGGTCTGGGCAATTCAGATATAGGGCCTGCAATTGAAGTTAATAATTGAGAAATTGTAGGAAAGAAGTAAAGAATCAAAAAGTTGTTTTTTAGACTGAGGTTCTCACATCTAAACCAGAACAACCCCATAGGCTGAGTTTCTTCAACCGCCCATGTTTAATTATCAGCTTCTGGTAAATAAGATGCAGGTTGCTGTTGGGTGTTTTCTGGGGTTCACTACCACCATTTTCTTCAGATGTTGCATCTTGAGAATTGGGATCACATATAGTCATCCCACAGTCCAAGAGTTCCAGAAGAGGCAATTGGGCTGCTGCAAATTGAATGCCACCTGAAATAGACAGAAATTTGAATACACAAAAACCTTAAGAAACTAAACACTTGAAGCATCCAGCATCTCAAGAGAACTTGGATGGAAAATTACTTGAAGTGATATTGGGACAAAGAGCAAGGAGGAGTCTTGATAGTGTTTCTGGGAAAACATTGCAGATCATTCCAATTCCACTGTCACTGATGCTGGACCTGAAATCAAAACAAGCAGTATTGGAACTCTCAATCCATGAGATTAACTCACAGAACAAAGGCAGTTGTTTCTAGACAGTATGAATTATTAGAATTGGCCAGGCACCAAATACTGAGACCAGCAATGTCAAACTTGAATTTCACAAGGCACCCAATGATTGCTTTATGACTAAACCCACTGAGCCAGATATCCGTCAATTAATGTCCGAAGCTAAGTTTTGAGTTTTTCTCCCTCAGAATTTTCTTGGATGACTTTATAGTAAGTTTACAGACCAGACTAGTTGGTACAACACATGCAGATCAATTTTGGGTTTGATTGGCACAGAGTTACTGGAAGATACCAAAACAAAATGGAAATCATTAGTTTCATCTTGGGTGTAAAGCTGCAGGAGTAGCCACCTAAAGATAGAACGGCTCCTGATTTGGTAGCCCATGAGCTACCAAGAAAAACTGCTCTTAGGTTTCAATACAGTAGATCCCTCAGAGTGAAGTCTTTAGTTGCTTATTCAGCAAAATTCAAATAAACAAGACAGCAAGATCTGCAGTGTTGGACCATGCAAAGTACCTTGTAACATAAGTTGGAGTGGGCCATAGAGACGTACCCACTTAAATCAAGCAATTCTAGGTCTGCATAGCTCGAAGAAATGGCAGCAACAGATGCATCAGTGATTTCTGAACCAAGTACAAGCGAGAGCATGCGCAAACCCCTGAAGATGGAAGCAACAACCAACATTAGTGAGCTTCTTTGGAATATGAAGAAGAGAGCTGGACCAAGTATAGGAGGTAGTTAATGCTATAAAAAAACCACTGCTCCTGAATCCTGATAATCAGGAATCAAAGAAATGAAATGAACCAACCTCAAGTTTGCAGCTGTAAGGGCAAGAACAACAGCATGAGAGAGTTGAACCGATGCAATGTGAATGTTTTGCAACTGCAGGCAAGTCCTCCCCAAACCATCCACCATGGAAATAAGATCAGTACAGTCGTTTTCTTGGCGAGAAAAATCCAGGGAGAGCTCCTTCAAATTGGGGCAATTGAAAACCTACAGAAAGCCAGAGTGAAGAAGTATAGAAAGATTACGTAAATGCATAGATAAATTGGGGCGATTGAAAACCTACAAAAAGCCAGAGTGAAGAAGTATAGAAAGATTACTTAAATGCATCGAGTGAATAAAAAGGGAGACATCAAATGGAGATAAAGACCCCGCCTCAAAAGAAAATAGAAAAGAAAAAGGAAATCACCATCTTAGATAAGGAGTAAAGATCTGAAAGCCAGAGCATTGACAAACTTGACGAACAGAGAATAAAACTGCCAAGGTTAGAGCATCCTTCCATCTTAAGGCTTGAAAGGCATCGTTTTTCGGCAACAAAACGACCCAACTCATCCCTGCAATACAACTTGCATAAATGAAATGTGGAGAAAAAAGATTCAAACGCAAACATATTTCTTATACCCTTAAAGTATGGAAAATGCACCCAAGTCATGTTAGTAAGTGATAAAATTAATAAAAAAAAGTAAGATAAAATAAAAGCCTCAAGCATGACATACAAGATTTACAATGTAAAGAAGTAACAAATTCAAGAAAGGGAGATAAATCAATAACAAACTGCATCTATAACCCCAAAAGTCAATATAATTAGCTAAAATTGTGTTAGTTTACACTGTTCGAAATAAGTAATACATTTTTTATCCCATACAAGAACTTATAATGATGGGATTAGACTAAAAAAATATTGAATTCTACAAAATGCTCAATTTAAATGTAGGAGAAGATGGCTAAGTCATTGTAAAAAAATGTAAGAATCCAGACAGTAACAAACTTTGATCATAAGGAAAAAAAATGGTAAAATGAAATCATGAAATAGATTAAGCAATAGCCCAATAAAAAGACAAACATGCCAAGAACAAACCCAATGTTTACTCATCGCTAAAAAAATATAAGAAGAAAAAACAGAAAAAGGGACCAATTGTAAAGTATCCAAGTAATCCAAGCAAAACAAAGAAAAGAAAAGACGGATGGATATTTTTTTATAGGTAGGAATTTTTGTCCCAAACAGAGAAAACGAAATCAGAACTGCTAACAGAAAATCAAATGAGACTAAGCCACATGGATCACACAGAAGCTGATCTCGCCCCATAGTCTAAACAGGGTAGAAAATAGGCATGTACTAGTACCAATAAAAAGAGCAACAAACAGTAATCCATGGATCATGCATGAACATATCCACCAAAATATCAATAACTAGTTTAGCAAGAAAGCAAGTTCAAATGAATATCCATCAAACCCCAAAACCAAAAAAAAAAAAACTCAACTAAGATGTTTATAAGAGGATAAACCAATTTCTGATTTTGGAACAAAAATGATGCAAATCAGAGGAAAAATAAAAAAAGTATACCCATTTATTCGATTAATCGCTGCATCAGACGTACAGATCTCCATCGATTGGAGATTAGGGCATGAGAATGCAATGCAAGCCAACATCGTCGCATCCACGTCACTGCAACCCCCAAGAGGATCAAACAAACGAAGAAAATAAAACACAGTTCAGAACACATTTTTTGCTTTCTTATTAAAAGCAACTCAATATAAAGGGAAAAAAAACCTCAGATTTTTTTAAATAAATTGCGACAACAAAATAATTGAGGAAAAATCATGATCAAAACACACTTATCCCTTTTATTTAATTATATTCATTACTTTCTGCTTGAAATCACAAATCAACTTTCGAAATCAATAGCGAGAGTGGGAGAAACAAAAATTTCTCCTTATAATTAGATTTCTTAAGCAGATTTAATTGTATTTCATTTTTAATTTAGTATATTAATGCTAAATATATAATATTTTTCATTTATTTTATTTAGCATTATTTCCAATGGATCTTATCTAAGATCTCATGAAAACCCTAGATCCACAAAGCCATCGCTGAAAACCCTAACCTTTCCATCCTAAGAGAGAGTCTAACAATCCCCGAACACTTCTGCAACACCGATCCAACAAACCCAACTTGAGCCTTCGCCGGAACCCTAAGCCTCAGCTCCTCCGCCGCCCTCCAAAGCTTCCTCGAGCAGTCCCTCCAACCCTTACAAACCTTCGCCGCCGACAAAAGCGCCGGCGGCGGCAACCTCCTCAACACCTCCCACAAGCAGCTCATCGGAAGCCGACCTCCACAAAACTCCGACCCGATCTCCGGAGATCCACCGGAATATTCATCATTATCAGATTCCGGCGAAACATCGACGTGATAATCGTCGAAGGAAAGAGCGCGACGGAGGTGGGAGTAGGTTTGACGCGGTTGGGGAGGGGTTGGGAAGGAAGGAGTGGCGTCGGTAATGGAGGGAGAGTCGGTGGTGGTGGTGCATGAGTGACCTTTCTTTGGGAGGCCACAACGGCCACAGTTGTAGTTCCCGCGCTTTTTGCCGCGGTTTAGGGCGGCGTCCGTGGTGGCGCCGCCTGGTGTGGAGAGGTGGTTGAGCATTTGGTTTTAACTTTTTTTACGATGAGAGAGAGAGGGGGGCAGAGATTGCAGTGAGAGAGCGAAGAAATAGTGAGAGGTACTGTCGGAAAGGCGCGGGAGATTGGAGTTATTTTCGCGCCTTGATTTTAAAAGAGAGGAGCGTGAAATGCTGTAATTACGGAAATGTCCCTCGGAAACGTCAATTCAACACAATGGATTATTAGGTGCGTTTGTACTTTGTAGGGGTGGTGTGGAGATTGGATTTACAGGCAATCGCGATTGAATTCGAGAGACTTCAATCGCACCCATAGGTCAACACGAGTCATTTTTTATTCTTATTAATTATGATTAATTTTTTTTTAAAATACTCAAAACCGGAGGGTTGATTTTTTAAAACTAAGTCTAATTGTAAAATCCTATGAGTTAGCGAATCTTAACCACAATTAACGGATTAAAAGAGACACATGATAACCTGCGGGTGTAATTGAAAATTTTACCAAGTTCAATCGCGATTGGCTGTGACAAGGGCTGTCAATTTGGCTTTTTGAAGAGGACTGAGGAGGGCGGCCCTTCATTGTCCGTAAAAGAAAGCGCTTTTTTCCCTTAACAAGTCCCTCGGGCTTGGCCCAATTTTGGAAAGTCCTCTTACTTGAGGGCCGAGTTTGGAAAGCCCATGGCCAGCCCTCCATTTTATATGTTATATACTTATATCATATAAAATTGTATATATAATATAATAACTTATTAAAACCTAAGAAGCTAAAGTTTTATTGTGTGTATAACATACTAACACTTTAGCAATATAGTTTAAGTATCTTTCTAAGATCTTTTTAATATGGTAATTTATAACTTTTTTTAATTAAAAATAATAATAGAGGCGAGACTTAGTTTATACTGTAATGGATTAATAGTGTAAATTCTTCCGAGAATCTTTTAATGTTATTAGCCACTTGTAAGTTGTAATGTTTTTTTTTTAAATATCATAATACTAATACAAACAATTTTACAGTAATAATGGGATGTATTAATACTAGGGATGGCAATGGGTTGGGTTAAACGGATAATCCGACCTGTCCGGACCTTAATGAGCTGGCATTGGGAAGCTTTAAATAGGGGTAGGGGCGGGTTGGGAAAAAAGTTAAAACCCGTTCGGGTTCAGGCCGAGAATGGATTTGAGTCGCCCCACCCCGCCCGTTTATAATGTGTATTTACAGACTTGCTCCTTTATTAATTTTGAAATAACATTTATACCAAAACTATAATAAATAGGTTGAGTTCTACTCTTCGTCACTCTCCACATCGTTCTCTCTTTCGCCGTTCTCTCTCGTCGGCCGTTCTCTCTCTGTGTCGTTTCTCTCAGGGTATCGCCGCCGGGATCGATGAGGAGGATGACGGGGCTGGTGACAATTACATCGAGTTTGTAGACGAGAATATTTATAAGATTAGGGTTTGGGATTTTTCTGTCTCCGCCCTTTTTTTTTAATTACTTCTTTTTTATTTCGAATATGGATGGATCTAAGGTTTTAATGATCAAGTTCTTATGAGGATTTTGTTGGACGTACTGGTAATTTTAACGGATTTATATTGGATATGGGGATTTATGAATTAGTGCTTTTGTTTGTTTGTATGGGATGCAATAATAGCGAGCTATTGTTGAATTGTTTTGCAAAATCCGGTCTTGTTTTGCATCTCAAGAATGCTTAGGGTGCGTTTGGATTTATGGAATTGAAGAACGGAATTGTCAATTCCATGAGGCAATTCTAATTTCATCGTTTGGGACACATTATAAATAGGGTGGAATTAAGATTTTCTAATTCCATAGAGAATTCAAGCAGTGATTTTAAAGACAAATTTATAAGATTCAATTCCACAGGAAAATGGTCTTATTTGACAAATCCACGCTGTTATGGAATTTAAAAACAAAAAAGAAGCCTTATGGTTTCATTTCTCCAGGAATTTAATAGTGCATCCAAACGATAGAATTTTGAATTTCGTGGAATTTAATTCAGTATGTTTTAATTCCATGGAATTCAATTCTTTGGCTCAATTCCAATTCCATAAATCCAAATGCACCCTTAAGGATTCGCACGAGGGGGTGAAAAACTACAATGAAGGTGTTGAATTGTTTTGTTTCACGGGAAGTTTATTGGAATAGACTTATTGCAGCTGAGTTTTTCTTTATTTCCAATTCGTTTTCTCTAGATCTGGATTTCTAGATCTAGAACTCTAGATCAAGATTTATAGATCTAGAATTCCAGACCTAGATCTCTATTTCTTTTTATTTTTATTTACATATTTCTATGTTTTTTTTTTTAAAAAAATTATTTCTTAATTATCCTCCGTTTTTCTTCCTGTCTCGTATCTCAACTCTGGCCAGTTCTTGTGCGACTGAGACACCTTTATCTTATCCGGCGAGCCAAACCGCCATCCCCATTGTTTCTCAAATTTCATTCGACCATCTCCATTGTTTCTCAAATATCATTTGATCATCATTCGACCCGCCCCAACTTAATGGGGCGGGTACGGGGTAGAGGGGCACTCAAATAAACGGGGATGGGATTTTTTACCCAAACCCAGGACGGGTTTGGGAAGGGAATGGGAAAGGATTTTTACATTAGGAGCGGGGTTGGGGGCGCCCCAAACCCGCCCCGTTACCATCCCTGATTAATACTAACAATCTAACTAATGTATGTTGTTTTTTGAGTTACATTGTCAGTCTCAAATCCAAATAAAGAAAAATGGTCCAAATAAAGAAAAAAAGAAAAAATGTTGTATATCATGTTGACAATCAATGTAGTACAAATTACTAAAACATGGTATGTTTTTTTTAAATTCTATCGAACTCAACCCTGTCCTGGTCCTAGCCCTTGAAGGTAGGGCTTGAGCCTAGCTAGTTCAGGCCTTTCGAGGCTAAGGCCTCAACCTAGTGAATGAGGAGGCCCAGTAAGCCCTAGGCCTTGCCTTGGCCCTTTGACAACCCTAGATGTGATCGGATATTCTATGGGTGGCAATGGGCAGTGTTTGGGCTTGAATTTGGGAGTCCGATCTAGATCCTGGCCAAGTGGATTCAACTTCAGGAGAGTTCAATCCGAACGGATCATAGGGCCCCTTAACTGTCTTTTTAACTTTGGTTTAAAAATTAACCTTCAGGGTTAAGATTTTTTGCTAAAAATCAGAGTTAAATTGTTGAATTATAAGGTAGCCAATCTTAATTGTAGTTAATATGATTAAAAAGACACATGTTGAGTTGGGAGTTCGATTAAACTCTCCCAGTTTCAAATCGTAACGACATGTTACGACGTTAACCTTACAATATCCAAGTTGTAACGACATGTTTCCTTAAGTAATTGGAGTAAAATTGTAAAAGAGTATCCTCCGTTAACGGTGTTAACCTTATAAGCCTGACAGGGAATGACAGTGTAATTTCAAAAACAATACGGGAGGTTTCTGAATGATTTACCTTTTTATTTTTAGCAATAAATTAGTTAGACATTTTGAAAGCCAATCATAATTTTTGGTGGAAAAGTTGTCATATAACACACACAATCAGACCTAAGGTAGACAATAAAGGTGTCATAAGGTAAGTCAAAGCAACCACTCTAAAAGGGCATGTCGTAAGGAGGGTTGATGGCCCCTTATACACCCTTGTGAAGCCCACTTCCCAACCGATTTGGGACTAAACCCAATTTGAAAGCCCATTGCCTCCACAGTCTGATCCAAACCCATGAAAAGATGTGTCCGAGTGGAACTAGTTAGATATATAGGTCGGTTTGACATCAATTCGACGATTTTCTCATTCTGAAAAAAATTAATTCTTATAAATTTTGATTCTTGTAATTAATTTTGTACTGTGAATGCATTCGGTAACTGGTGATCAGAATCAATTATGAAGAAAAGAATGGAAGAAAAAAAAATGTTTTAGGTATTAAATATTTTATATCATCAACACATATTGTCATATAATACCAATTTTTATTATTATGTCTCATCTTTTTTGTCAATTTTGATGATTATCTCGTTCGTTTTAAGTGTGTATCTCATAATTGATTCTAAAAATCAATTTTTTTTAATTTCTTAAAAATTGTGTCTAAAGCAGGACGATTCTTAAAATCGTTTCTTAAAAATAACTTACAAAACACGTTTAGACTGTTTATGTTCCCGGGAGAAGAAAAATTGTTCCCGAGGAACGATGCCAAACAACTCCCATAATTAACAATCATGGCAACGAAATTCCTAGTGCATAGCCTCTTCATCCCAAGCGTGCAAAGGTGTTTCACGGATTCCTCCGCATCGAAGTAGTTACTTTTGTGCCTCGCATGTCTCTTTCCCCCCAATGGGTGGGTTTTTCCCCTAGTGATTTAGGAATGAATGGCTTGAATCAATCCAAACTTTTTATTTATAGGAAGGATTCAAGGTGATAACATGCATCTTGCAAAGGCAAGGGAATACTCACACCACCCAAGCAAACAAACACACACACACCACACACATGCAGCCCATGTAAGCTTCACCCTAGAGCTCCTCAAAACGGGTACCAACCGTTTGAGGCGCTAAGGAACTTATATGGGACAACATGCTCGGGTAGGAACCCGATGTGGGACTAAACACTCACCCTATGCCTTCAATCATTGCCTTGTGGTATGATTGAGTTTACCAAAAAAAAACATGCATCTTGCCAGTTATGTTGGGTTGTACGGGCACACCTACCAGCTCGTTACATGCTCTCTTTACACTTACGAATTGTGGTTAAGAGTCACTCACACATAGGGTAAAATAATCTAACCTTAGTTTTTAAGGAAATATTAAAAAAAAAATCAATTTTGGTTAGAATTCACTCACTTATGTGGTTAAATTTTTTAATATATATTTTCCCTAAAAAAGAATGTTAAATTATTTAACCCTAAAAGGTGAACCACTAATCACAACTCTAAAATAAAATAACACTTCGTCTTTTTTACAAAGGATTTGCACTTGTGCCTTCAAAAAAAAAAAAAGGATTTGCATTTGCTCTGAATATTATGTTTTTTTTTTTTGGGTACATTTATAGAGCACTTGACAAACACACACACAACTCACACACACACCCAGCACCCACATAACCCTCTGTACACGAAATACTACTAACCCACCGATGTGGGACTAAGTAAAGGGCAAAGTCCATTCTTTTTTTGGTATATATATAAAACACACAAACACACACATAACTCACACACACCCTCATGTATCAAAGCATGAAATCAAGATATAGAGCACTTGCTCTGAATATTAGGTTTGTGTTACATTATAGTATGAAATCAAGGTACAGATGTTATGATAACTTTTCCACCAAAAAAAAAAAAAAGGCAGGTTCTTTCTTACGGTGTGCGATAGCGTGTATCTTGGATTTAGTCCCACATCGGCTGGGAAGTGGACTTCGCAGGAGTGCATAAGGCACCATCAATCCTCCTTAAGACAAGTCCTTTTAGAGTGGTTGTTTGGACTTACCCTTATGACACCTTAGCGGCTACCTTAGGTTTGGCTATTTGTGTATTTAGAGAGAGAGAGAGAGTGTGCAACATAATAACTTTTCCATCAAAAAAAAAACTATAATGGAGATCAAATTGCTGCTAATGACATATTTTAATGAAATTATTACTAAGCCCATTCCATTCTTGTATGAATTAGTCCAGGGGTACTCCCAAATATGCTCCCAAACACTAATCGTTTAAGTCCATTATTAAATGATTAAGATTAGAGTTGTGTCGTTAGAAAAGACTAAATAAGCCAAGTCAAATCTTGGCCCTTAGCGTTAGTTATAATTTGTTAGGATTAGGGAGTATATTTGGGAGTACTGATGGACCGACTCTATATGTATAAACCTACATAGTAGTTATTCCTTCAAAAAGACCAACCCCGAGGTCGTCAACCATGCAACCACGCACGAATGGTACTTCATGATGATCCAATCTATTTTCCCCTTTTTTAAGGTACTAGTCAGAGAGGTGTATTTGAGCCGAGCCGAGCCAAGCCGAGCTTGACTTGAACATGCTCGAGCTCAACTTAATCTCGTTTCGAGCTTGAAGTTTATTCAAGTCAAGCCGAGTTGAGGTTGGCTACAACTTGGTTCACGGAATTATGTTGTTCCATTTTCATGATTTTAATAAAATAATTTATTATTACATTATAATACAATAAACTAAAAAATAATTGCGAACATAAGATTTGGAGGTTAACTTCTTAAGTTTTTTTTGTTATTATTATCTTTTATACTTATTTGTTATAAATTAAAAAATATTACAACTTTAATACATATTTTAAAAATATTGTTTTGTTTTAATATAAATAAAATTATCTAAAATTTTTTGTGTGAGTATATATATACATTTATTTATTTTGAGTCGAATCGAGTTCAAGTCGAGCCGAATCAAACAGGACTAACTTGAGCTTGGCTTGTTTAAACATTCGAACTTAAATAAAAACTTGGTTTATTCGAGCCTATAAGTACCCTATTCTCTTTATCATGCAGAGACAAAGAAAATACAAGTGTAAAGGTAATTTTGTCATTCTCAAAAGATATTTACTATTATTAAGAGGATGGGTTGTTTGATTGAATTTTGTTATTATTGGCAAAATTACCCTTTCACTTATATCGTCTCTATCTTTATTATTATACCTTGATTGATATAATTACCCTTAAAAAATAGGGGCCCTTACAAAAATTGATTGAACATTTTTGCTATTGAGAAAATTACACGTACACTTATCTTCTCTATAATTATAAAAAATAAAAATAAAAAACTAGTGGGCTGCACATACGATGCACGTGAGAGTGAGAGAGAGGGGAAGAGGAGAGAGACTACGAAGAGGGATCCTGAGGGCATTTTGGAAAAAAAATTAAGTGATATTTTGGATTAAAAAAAATTTTGAGCGACACGTTGGTTAGAGAAATAGAACGCATGGACATTTTGAGAAGCAAAAGACTTTAGGGGCATTTTGGGTATAACAACAATAGATGACATTTTGGGTATATAAATTTGAGAGACATTTTATAAATAAAGAAAATGAAATATGGACAAACTAGAGGAGCATTTCGGGTTAAGAAATTTGTGAGAGACATGTTAGGTGTGAAAGTTTGATTTAGAGGCATTTTAGGAACTAAATAATATTCGAGACATTCTAACTATAGAAAAAAGTTGAGGGCATTTTGGGTATAGAATCTTGATTTAAGGGCATTTACAACAAAAAAATCAATCAACATTTTGTCTTTATATATGAGTAAAGATAGTTTTTGACTTAAGTAAAAAACCAATCAACATTTTTTTAACACGATAATTATTCTCATTATTATATGAGTAAGGGTAATTTTTAAATAAGGCAAAAAACTTAATGAATTTGTTGTCTTATATATGATAAGGGTCAGTTTTGAAATTACGGAAAAATAATAAATGTGTCACTCTCATTAAAGGGTAGTATGTAGGGGCAAAGCTAGGGGGGGTATAAAAAAAATTAATGGATTTGAAGGTATGTAACTTTGGGATTCGGGGGGGTAGCCCCCGAGAAAAAAAAATGGTGTAATTTTTTATTTTGGGATTTTTTTTCCCGGTAATGTCCTTGAGGTCACCACATGTCCCTATTAATACCCCTTAACTATGGTTAAGATTCGCCTATCTTTGGTTTAAAAAAAATATAGCAATTTTTTTTTCAAACCCTAGCTAAAATTCATTAACTCCTAAGGTTAAAAAAAATATATTTTTTTTTCTTCTAAAAACTAAGGATAAGTAGGTGAACCCTAAGAGTGGGTGAATTTTAACCATGGTTAAGATGTGTCAATAGGGACATGTGGTGACCTAAATGGCATAACCGGACTCCATTGGAGGGGGGGGGGGAACTATACATATAGAAGACAACAAAATTTTGGGGTGGAGCCCACCACTTCATACCAAATCATGAAGGAATTACAAAAATTGAGAATTAAGCAAACCATTCAATCAATTTGTTTTCTTATACACATGATAAGGAAAATTTTGAAATTAAGAAAAAATCAATATTTTGTCGTATATATGATAAGAGCAATTTTGGAATGGAGAATGATTGTTTGCACGGGCACGCCTCCATGGGATGCCACGTGTCCTTTTTAGTATTCATGAATTATGGTTAAGATTCACTCACCCTTAGGGTTCATCCATCTAGCCTTGGTTTTTAAAAAAATAACCTTAGGTTAGTTAACACTCACTAATTGTGTTAAGATTCACTCATCCTTAGGGTTCATCTATCTAACCTTGATTTTTAGAAAAATAACCTCAGCACTCATTAACTATGGTCAAGATTCCCTCACCCCTAGGGTTCATCCCTTTAACCTTGGTTTTTCGAAATATATATATATTAACCTCAAGTTAATAAATTTAATCATGATTAAAAAAGAAAAAAATGGCACAAGTGGCGGGATGTGGGCACGCACAAGTTCCACCCAGTGGAACGCGGACGAGCAAAGTATCACTGCCCTTTTGGAATTAAGAAAAAACCAATGCATGTGTTTTAAGATAAGTGTATATAGTTTTGGAATTACAAAAAATACAATCTTTTATCTTTTATATATATATATATATATATGATAAGGCCATTTTTGAAAACTTTATAAGATAAGGACAATTTTGAAATTACAATTAGAGTTGTATCATTAGAAAAGACTAAATAAGCCAAGTCAAATCTTGGCCATTAGCCGTTAGTTATAAATTGTTAGGATTAGGGAGTATATTTGGGAGTACTGATGGACCGACTCTATATGTATAAACCTACATAGTAGTTATTCCTTCAAAAAGACCAACCCCGAGGTCGTCAACCATGCAACCACGCGCGAATGGTACTTCATGATAATCCAATCTATTTTCCCCTTGTTTTAAGGTACTAGTCAGAGAAGTGTATTTGAGCCAAGCCAAGCTGAGCTGAGCTTGACTTGAACATGCTCGAGCTCAACTTGATCACGTTTCGAGCTTGAAGTTTATTCAAGTCAAGCCGAGTTGAGGTTGGCTACAACTTGGTTCGCGGAATTATGTTGTTCAATTTTCATGATTTTAATAAAATAATTTATTATTACATTATAATACAATAAACTACAAGTTATTATTATCTTTTACACTTATCTTTACTATTATAATGCGAGAGGCATGCTGAATTTCCTGAAATTCCCAAATTACCCTTAGATAAAGCAAAATGTTGATTTAATGTTTTACTTTGATTCCCAAACTATCCTTGCCTTTGGTTTAATGTTTTACTTTAATTCATAAACTACCCCTTGCCATCTATTTATTTAGAATCACAGCCAATCCCGATTGACCTCAGAGAGAGTTCAATCACACCTGTGGGTTGACACGTACCCCTTTTAATTCCTATTAATTGTGGTTAACTCCTTCCCCTCGCTCTCACGTGCATTGCACGTGCCACTAGCGAGTTCAATCGAGTGTCGTTAACTCCTTCCCCTCGCTCTCACGTGCATTGCACGTGCCACTAGCGAGTTCAATTGGGTGTCGTTAACTCCTTCCCCTCGCTCTCACGTGCATCGCGCGTGCCACCCGCTAGTTTGTTATAAATTAAAAAATATTACAATTTATGATACATATTTTAAAAATATTGTTTTGTTTTAATATAAATAAAATTATCTAAATTTTTTTGTGTTAGTATATACATACATTTATTTATTTTGAATCCAATCGAGTTCAAGTCAGGCCGAATCAAACAGGACTAGCTTGAGCTTGGCTTGTTTAAACATTAGAACTTAAATAAAAACTTGGTTTATTCAAGCCTATAAGTACCCTATTCTCTTTTTCATTCAGAGACAATGAAAATACAAGTATAAATGTAATTTTGTCATTCTCAGAAGATATTTACTATTATTAAGAAAATGGGTTGTTTGATTGAATTTTGTTATTATTGGCAAAATTACCCTTTCACTTATATGGTCTCTATCTTTATATAACTACCCTTAAAAAATAGGGGGCCCTTAAAAATATTGATTGAACATTTTTGCTATTGAGAAAATTACACTTGCACTTATCTTCTCTATAATTATAAAAAAAAAAAACTAGTGGGTTGCACATACGATGCACGTGAGAGAGAGGGGAAGAGGAGAGAGACTAGGAAGAGGGATCCTACGGGCATTTTGGGAAAAAAATTAAGAACTATTTTCGGTACAGAAACTTAATGGATATTTTGGATAAAAAAAAATTTTTAGCGACACGGTTATAGAAATAGAACGCAGGGACATTTTGAGAAGCAAAAGACTTTAGGGGTATTTTGGGTATAACAACAATAGATGACATTTTAGGTTTATAAATTTGAGAGACATTTTAGAAATAAAGAAAATGAAATATGGACAAACTTGAGGAGCATTTTGGGTTAAGAAATTTGTGAGAGACATGTTAGGTGTGAAAGTTTGATTTAGAGGCATTTTAGGAACTAATAATATTCGAGACATTCTGACTATAGAAAAAAGTTGAGGGCATTTTGGGTATAGAATCTTGATTTAAGGGCATTTACAATAAAAAAAATCAATCAACATTTTGTCTTTATATACGAGTAAGGGTAATTTTTGAATTAAGCAAATCAACATTTTTTTAACACGATCATTCTTCTCATTATTATATGAGTAAGGGTAATTTTGAAATTAGGCACAAAACTCAATGAATTTGTTGTCTTATATATGATAAGGGTCAGTTTTGAAATTAAGGAAAAATCAATCCACATTTATAACGCTCTCATTAAAGGGTAGTATGTAGGGGCAGACCTAGGAATTTTTCATTGGGGGGGGGGGGAATACATGTATAAAAAAAATTAGTGGATTTGAAGGTATGTAACTTTGGGATTCAGGGGCATAGCCCCCGAGAAAAAAAAAATGGTGTAATTTTTTTATTTTGGGATTTTTTTTCCCGGTAATGTCCTTGAGGTCGCCACATGTCCCTATTGATACCCCTTAACTATGGTTAAGATTCACCTATCCTTGGTTTAAAAAATATATATCAAATTTTTTTTTTCAAACCCTAGCTAAAATTCACTAACTCCTAAGGTTAAATTTTTTTTTTTTTCTTTCTCTAAAAACTAAAGATAAGTAGGTGAACCCTAAGAGTGGGTGAATTTTAACCATAGTAAAGATTTCTCAATAGGGACATGTGGCGACCTAAATGGCATAACCGGACTCCATTGGAGGGGGGGCAAAATTTTGGGGTGAGGGGTTGGGGCAAATATACTAAAAAAATTGAGGAGCCTACCAAATCATGTGGTCCATGAGTATTAAGCAAAACATTCAATCAATTTGTTTTCTTATATATATGATAAGGATAATTTTGGAATTAAGAAAAATCAATATTTTGTCATATATATGATAAGAGCAATTTTGGAATGGAGAATGATTGTTTGCATGGGCACGCCTCCATGGGATGCCACGTGTCTTTTTTAGTATTCATGAATTGTGGTTAAGATTCACTCACCCTTAGGGTTCATCCATCTAACCTTGGGTTTTAGAAAAATAACCTTGGGTTAGTTAACATTCATTAATTGTATTAAGATTCACTCATCCTTAGTGTTCATCTATCTAACCTTGGTTTTTAGAAAAATAACCTCAGCACTCATTAATTGTGGTTAAGATTCCCTCACCCCTAGGGTTCATCCCTTTAATCTTGGTTTTTCGAAAAATATATATATTAACCTCATGTTAATAAATTTAATCATGATTAAAAAAGAAAAAATGGGACATGTGGCGGGATGTGGGCATGCACAAGTTCCACCTAGTGGAACGTGGACGCGCAAAGTATCACTGCCCTTTTGGAATTAAGAAAAAATCAATGCACGTACAATTTTGGAATTACAAAAATTCAATCTTTTGTCTTTTATATATATATATATATATATATATATATATGATAAGGCCATTTTTGAAACTTTTTAAGATAAAGACAGTTTTGAAATTATGAAAAAAAAATCAATCTTTTATCTTATACATATGATAAGGGTAGAGTTGAAATTAAGAAAGAAACAGTCCATATAATTATATTTTAAGTGGGGCATTCTCGTTATATTAGTAATAGATAACAAAATTACTCTTCCACTTATAACTTCTTTATCTATACTATTATGATCATTATTGACAAAATTGCATTTATATATTATCTACTATTATAGTGAGAATGACAAAATTATCCTTCTACTTATATTTTCTCTATCTCTACTATCATCTACTATTATAATATGAACATAGGCCTTAAAAATGTTGATTAAATTTTATCATTATTAAAAAAAATTATCCTTACATTTATATTTTCGACTATCTATACTGAGAGTGTTATATTCTCTACTATTATAATGAGACTGTAAAATTATTCTTTAGTATAGCTTATCTATCTCTACTATTATAATAGAGATCAAATCACAACTAATTCCGATTGAACTCGGGGAGAGTTCCATCGCATCCACAACTCAACATGCGCCCATGTTAAAGGCTCTTAAAAACGTTAATTGAATTTTGTTAATATTGACAAGTATCTTCTCCACTATTATAATGAGAATAGGGGTCTTAAAAATGTTGATTAATTTTTATCATTATTTACAAAATTACCCTTCCTTTTATCTTCTCTAATAGTATAATGAGAATTGTAATCTTCTCTACTATTGTAATGAGAATAAAAAACAAAATATCTTTCCACTTAGATGTTCTCTATATTTATAGGGCTGCACTCAAGCTAAGCCTTGTTGGCTCAACTCGACTCGATCAAGCTAAGCTCAAGCTCACATTTTAGGCTTGAACGAATCAAGCCAATCATTTATTTAAGCTCGAATGTTTAAACAAGCCAAGCTAAAGCCAAACTTTGTTTGAATTGACTCGGCTCGTGTAGGGCTCGGTTAGTAATAAATAAATAAATAAATGCATAGTATTTTTAGGCAATTTTATTTATACAAATACAAAATAATATTTTGATATTTTAGATCATAGATTATATATTTTTAAATTTATAATAAATAAGTTTAAGAGATAACTACCACACACAAAAAAAAAGTAAGTTCAAATAGAAACTCTGACCCTAACTCTCTACACTTTAGATTGATGGATTACCTTCAAATCTAACTATTGCAATTGTTTGTAGTTTCTTAAATTATAATTTAATAATAAACAATTTTACTAAAACATGTAAAACTAAACAAAATAATTTCGTGAATCAATTTTTTTGCAGACGATAAGCTGGGGGGTTAGGTAGACCCAGACCAACTAAATAAAAGGAAAAGGAATTACAACCGAATATATTTATAACCTCTCGCATCAAGATCTAAAATCTTTGAAAGCGAAGGCAGAAACAAGGAAGAATCCAAAGTAGCTTCACCACTAACTGTACCTAATTTCGTGAATCAAGCTTCAGTCAACCTGAGGTTGGCTCGACTTGAGTAAAGTTTGAGTTCAGCCAGAGCTCGATCAAGCTTATTCAAACAAGCTCAAGCCTAAGCATTCGAGCTCGAATCAAGCTCAAGCCAAGCTCGGCTCCAATGGCCTTAAAAATGTTTACTAAATTGTCACTATTGACACAAGTACCCTTACACTTATCCTCTCTACTATTATACCGAGAATGACAAAATTATCTCCTTACTTACATCTTCTTTATCTTTACTATTATACCCTATTGTCAAAATTACCCTTATATAGGGCCCTTAAATCTATTGCTCATCCATGAGAGCAGACAGCTCTCTTTCAGCATCATCTTTAGCAGCAGATTCAATTTCGTCATCACCTTTCATCTTCAGCAGCAGAATCAGCTTCATCATCACCTTTATTGTAGTTTCTGCTTCCTTTCTAATCGTCTCGTGTTGTCTCAGCTAAGTCAGGCCAAATTTTTGAACTCGTCTTCATTGAATTGTATATAGATACTGGAGGGCAAAACCTTGGGGGCATCAAGTATGAATTCATTATCCATGAATCTTGATTAGTACATGAGCAATGTTGTCTGCTTCACGCTCTCATCCTTCTGGGCAAGTCCATCAACATACGAATAGGCACTACACAAGGAAAATTGCATAGTTGAGATTTAAATGAAGGCATTAACGTGCAGTTATTAGTTGATTTACATTATAGAACGAAGACAGCCCTCCTGGTTGTGATATATACAGGGCATACATGCAGATATGCTTTGACCTACCGCTCTATAAGAACGCATTTGATGATTCATTCAGTCAAAAACATACACAGTAGGATGATTCTAGCATTCAAGTTTATCCATTCTTAAAACAGAAAATATTTGATGTATAATAAAAACTAAGGAATAAAAATAGAAAATTAAACCAATAGGTTGAATGGTTTAGGACCATCTTCCAGTTCATCCTTGAACAGGATGAAGGAAAAACCTAAAAGCTAAAAAATGAGGGGAGGAATAGTGAAAAAGAGGACTTTTGGTCCTCAATTCAGAATATGCTTCCAGTTCATCTTTTGAATTTTTTTTTGCCTTGTGAAATGCTGTTAGAAAGCAATGCTAACTGCTAGTTGTGAATTAATTTCATAGCAATTAGCATCATTTCAAGAAAATCTCATCTGCAACTTGCAAGTAAACTTGAAATGTGGCTAGATGTGATTATTGTAATCAATCAATGAGATATTTACTCATTGCTGATTGTGGAATTTTTCTATTCTTGGCAGAAATAGAAGTTCTATAGAGCAATTATGAGGAGTGAAGTTATACGTTAACACCAACAATACACAAAATACATATATTTTAACCAGCATGCCTTGGAAGTGTTAGCTATGGAAAGACATAAAAAAGGAATTCATAGTTCATCACATGATAACAGTGTTTATCAAATTATCGCCACAAGCCTAGTTTGGGAACAATAGCATTAAGCATGTTTTGTCAGATATCTTACTCTTGTGGTTGTCCTCCCTACTCGAATAAAAAAATTAATAATTATCAAAATTCATATTAATATAACCTAAAAATTAATAACTTTGTAGGTTCAATGGTTTGCAAAGGCCATTTGAATATTATATAGGTATGAATTTTGCTCATAGTTCGAAATTCTAATTTAATATAACAACAATAACTACTATTGAGAGTCTAAGTAACTAGATTACCTATGACTCCGCATCATTAAGCAGCACATATATCCAAATGAACCATCCCAAACCTTTTTTAGAATCAATGGAAGACTTTAGTGTACACCTTGAACTCTAGCATGATGACTCTGGCAGAAAAATGCTCCATTGATTATTTATACACACTGACCCCAACTAATCAGCAAGCAATAGATAAATGATCATAGAAATGAATATTCAGCTCTGAAAAAAATAAGAAGATTAGCAATAGCTGGTATAATTAATGAGGAAGAAAAGCAATAAATTTCCGTTTTCGGAAGAAAAAATAATCATAGAACAATTCTTTTGATATACTTTTGATGGAGATCTGGAGTTGTCTTATTCGAAGGCGTGAATAAGGACGGTTACTCTTTTTCAAGGAGACACGCAGAGAATTCGGGGAGAAACATGCAGAGAAGGAAGATGAAAGATTGGGATCATTGGCTTCAAACTTCAAAGCGTTGTTAAAACTAGAGAGAAAAAGGTGGAATGCGGACTTCCTCTCTCTCCTTTTTTTGGTTTCTCCCCTTTCTTTTTTGTCTACCCTTCTCTCCTCTTCCTTCCCTCTCTTCCCCATTGCGCGTGAAGTGCATCGGCATTGTTTCTCCTACAGTGCTTACAAATGATCTGCTGGGAAAGGCTCTTTATTTTGGATTGAACCGGAGAAGAAAAACAGTCAGCCATGTTGAAATTAAGTGTTGAGCAGTCCATCTGCAATGCCAACGCATTTTGAGAAGACGTGCAGTTAACCGCCACAACAACTCATATAGCCAAAACAGATGAAGAAGAGAGGGTAGCGGTGTCATATAGATAAGGGATGGAATGATGAGAGTGGAATGAAGAAAGCAATTTGGGGCTAGGGAGTCCAACTTTCTCAAACCTTTGACCATAAGTTGGACATTTGGAAATCTATTCTTTGATTGCACAATGGTTTTTTTTTTATGACATGACAAAATAAAATAAGAATAGGGATCAAAGAGGGTTGCCATGTAGGCATCACTAGTTCTATAATATATATACTAGCAGATGCCCGTGTGATGCATGGGAAGTAAAAATGAAGAAGAAAAAACATGACAAAAACATGTGATGCATGGGTAAGTGGAAAAAGAAAGAGAGAAAAATGGAAAGTTTGCAATTTCTTTATTCTAATGGTGTCAATCGATATTAGTAACGTAATGGGTTAAGGTGTGTTTGGGTGGACTTGTTATTTATGAAAGAATGCGTTGTGGGTATTTCATAAAAATAGGTAAATGGATTGTTTTTGAAAAGGGTATTTGGTCAATTTAAAAAAGGTATCTTGATCATTTTGGAAGGGTATTTTGATTTTATTTTATTTTTAAGAGAATGGAAAATTTGTAGGTCTCTCTCTCAAACTTAAGGGGCTCCTTTAGGCCTCACAGGGGTGTAAAAATGGGGTGCTTACAGTTAATACCCAATCAAAGGTTATATGCGAGCACTTTGGGTCATGTACAAAAACCACTTTTTAGGGATTAAATCAAAATTCAAATTTCAAATGCTAAGGTATTTCTTAAATCATAAATTCTACTATATCAAAACATTACAAAGGGATCAAGGTAACAATTATGCCTCAGTACTAACAGTATCCACCGATGGGAGTGTCGCTACATCTTGGACTAGATGACTACCAACGCTATGTACGTGATAATACACCATAATATTATCATCAGCCTAATCAGGACAGAGATGACTTTGAGCCTCAGTGTAACTCCATGTGACTCTGATTATAGTTCTTGGGGTGGGTTAGATCATTTATGTATTATGTATGGAACTCTGATTGTATATTTTTATCATTATGAATTATGATTGATTACAGGATGACTAAAATGATTACAAGATGACTAAAATGTTTTATCAATATTAGTCAATCATATATTGCCACTAGCGCACATCTTTGCCCCTCTTCCCATTGCATCTTTGGTGTACATTTTTTTTTTTAATTTTCTTATTCTTAAGTGGGTATTAACATCTATTTTAACATTTCCTAAAGTTTCACTATAAAATCCTATGTTTTTCCTAATTTTTTTCCTCAGTGTGCGATCTCACGAAACGATATATCCCATATATCTTTTTCTTGTCGGTGTGACATGTCCTGCAATATTGACATTCAGAACCTTGACTAAACATTCCCTTTTCATCATATAGCAACTTATCAAAAACTAATATGCTAAAATTCCCACAAGGAGAAAACAAAAGGCAAAAAAAAACATATCTAATGTTTAAATCCGATTGCATGCATAATAAATAAATCTCAATAGAGTGAAGACTATGAAAAGTGGTTACAGAAATTCAACTCAAAGAAACTGCACACCGGATTTCATTTTCAAATTCTATCAAATCAATTATTTATCATGCATTAAATATCCAATAAAGACATAAGTAATATTGACCCACTCTCTAAGGAAACGAGAATATAATCTTTAATTTAAATAACAGAAAGTCACACGATACAGGTGATTTCATCCTTATATTTCTACTAAAAATCCCTTGGCATGAAAAAATTAATTGTCATGAGTATAGCCTTTAGACTCTCCTCCCTGACATGCTTTAATTATGCATTTCAACTCCGTGACTATGTCCATGACTACTTACAGATTGCGATCCATAAGTTGTGTGCATTTTAGGTATATGAGTAACATATTAAGTTGACACTTAAAGCATAGCAATGTCTAACAACATAGTTTAGTTAATTAGGTACGAGGGGACCAAATTCAGTCCAAGTGCATGTGTTCAGGGACGAGCATCAAGTTAAAGGACAAAGTAGTCCAATTACCTAGATGTTAAGATGGTCGTAAGCCTGATGACTTCATGATATAAACAATTAGGCTCTAAGCAAGAGTGACCATCATACAATAGGTAACCAGCAAAATTTAGATAGGCAATTAAATTACATATCAACCTTGGCTAGAAATAATATCCAGTTGAGGACCATTAACAAGTTTGTATGAACTATAATTCTCTTGTACAAGCCAATATATGGAAAATGTAAGTGTACCTCCTTTAAATGGGATGGTCATTTCCATAAACGCTATACAAAATAACATTGACTTAAAACTAAACTGTGTCATGCAAAGAGGTAGGGAGAACAAAGATTAAGAACCCATAAAAAAAAAAAGACTCCAATATCCAGACACTAAATGAAATTAGCATTTGCTATAGCAGTATCATACCACCAAGAGAAGTAAATAGTAAAAGTAATAAATGGAAGGTACCGAGGTACATGCCATTAGTACGGCTATATCACATAATGGATATACCGGCCTTGAAGTGTCTGTCTATAATTCTGATTTTGAACACTAGAGTTTTTGGTAAATGGTATGTCTAATTTCTTAGGAGCAAGTTAAATGGTCATTGGAGTACTTAACAAGATTAAAAACCGACCACAAACTAGATGAGAAAAGATAATCAAGTTATATGATAATTTGTTCCACTGGGTGTTGGACTATTGAGGCTTAAGAATTTGTGCAAGTTTACATACCATAAGGGAAAGGTTGATATTAAATATCACTGTAAGTTTCAAGTCTTCATAATAATGACTAAGATGGAAAGTTCGTAGATTACATGATACCGGTGATGGCATAGATTTTCTTATAAGATGATGCATCTATACTGATTTACAACATAAATCCGACGATCCTTATAAGTTATAAATAGCAACTAGTACCAGCATCCATTGCAAGTTCCCACAACTTTGATACATGACTAATTTCAAATTATATTCAAGCCAGCATCCACACTAACATGTGATGTGTTAATGCAAATGATGGCCACGAGCTGTAGTAACCAAAGCGGAGGTTTACCTGTGTGAAAAGTCACACTTGATCCCATCCGACTCGCTGAAGCTCCCTACATGGATTTCTTTTGCAATTCTACACAAACTTCTGAAGCATTTTTCAGAAATGCACGATCCTTTCCCTCGGCCGATAGCAGGTTCACTAACATAGGTATAATGGGCTCAGATGGTATAAAACCCCTCTCAACCATATTACGAAGAAGTTTCATTGCCTCGAGGTTCTGATTCTTTCGAAGAAATCCTATGATAATCGTATCGAAAGTGGCATGATCTGGCGAGCAACCGTTCTCTTCCATTTTGACAAGCATCTCATTAGCTTCATCCAAAATCCCTTCACGACAAAGTCCACTGATTATAATATTATATGTATTAACAGTAGGCTGCAACCCTTTGGCAGGAAGGTTGTAGAAAAGTTCAATTGCAGCATTGAGTTTCCCAGCTTTGCACATACCATCAATGAGGCTGTTGTAAGTTATAATATCAGGTTCTAGTTTCCTGTATTCCATCACATGGAATAATGCTATTGCCTCAGCAAGACACTGATTTTTACACAACCCATCCAACATTATACTATAAGTGACGATATCTGGACATTGGCCACGAGCTTGCATCTCATTAAAAAGCTTGTGTGCAATAATAAATCTCCCCGCCTGGAATAATCCGCTTATAAGAGTGTTGTAAGTAATGGTGTTGGGAATCAATCCCTTGCTACACAATTCCCTAAAGAGCCACATGGCATCGTCTATCATCCTACCCTTGCAATATCCATTGATCAATGTGCTATAGGTAATAACATCAGGTGCATGGCCCCTACTTTCCATGGAATCAAAGACTTTTCTGGCCTCGTTCAATTGGCCTTGCAAACAGTATCCGTCCATCAATGCATTGTATGTGGCTTTATCAGGCTCCTCACCTCTTTGAATCATCACTTTGAGGACATCCTGTGCTTCTGCAGTCATACCTTCTTTGCAAAGTGCATCTACCAATATGCTAAAGGTTATTACATTTGGTGAGATTTTGCGATCCACCATTTCATAAAACAATCTTGTAGCTTCTTTCCACTGACCTGAACTGTATAGGGCATAGGCCATGTATCAAACAGTTGTAAGTGACAACATTTGGTGGAATGCCTTTTCTGGTCATTTCTAAGAGTAGTTCCAAAGCCTCAGTTACCAATTTGTCCTTGCACAGACTGTCGATAATCATGCTATACACTACTACATCAGGCTTACAACTTCCTTTCTCCATCTTCCTGAGCACCCGGACAGCCGCGCCAGTGTTCCCCGTCTTGCAAAGACAATTAATTATTGTTCCATACGTAATTAAATTAGGTTGATATTCCGTTTCTACCATTTTGTTAAACAATTCCAGGGCTTGGGCGATTTTATCCGCCGCACAGAGCCCCTTAATAAGAGTGGTGAAGGTTACTGCATTTGGTGCATAACCACGTTTCAGAATGTTTCCTAACACGGAGAAACCAAAATCCACCCGATGCAAGCCGCAGAAGCAATTGATCAAGATGGTAAGTGTAGCGACATCGAGTTGGATTCGTAGGAAATCCATCCGTCTATATAGAGAGAACACGGTGTTATAATGTTTCATCCTGGCAATTGCCCCTAAAAGTTGATTAAAAGCTAAAATGGACGGCAAAGGTTGGATTTTTACAGCCTGATCGAATAAATCTACAGCATCCTCAAGCTTAGTGAATCCAGATTTAGATTGTTTTCTCATAAAACTCTCGAATTGGGGTTTAGGATGAAACAAAGCTACATCTACAGAGAAAAGAGTGAAGGGAGAAGAAGGCAAATGAATGGTACCATTTGAAGAATCAAAGGCAAAAGCTCTTCCCCTTGTCAAAAAAGCCGCACTTCTCCGCATCATCGTCATCTATTACAGAACCAAACCCGTATCTCTGACTTCCTGCCTTCCTTCCAAAGCTCAGAACAACAGCTCCTGTTTAGGTTTTAACGGGGTTAGGTTTTGCGATCATTCAATTGATGGGCTTCTTGCACGGGCCATAGCACATTCTCGTAGATAGTTAGCTCACAGAGATTTGTATTCAATCATTATGTAAATGTAGTCAATTAAAATGGATAATGAGTGAGAAAAACGGGAGACTTGCCCAAATTGCAATAGAAACTAATCAAGTTCTAGACCTCAAAATTCTGCTCTTGGTGCAGAGTGGGACTGTTCACAAAGTAAACAGAGACCCATGTGTCACGAGTCACAACTCAACCTACTTAACCAAACCAAGTAGGCTTCATATATATACACTTGTATAGAATTTATACACTTGTATAGAATTCTCTAGAAGGAGAGAGGTGTAGAAGTTTCTCTGGAAGCTTCCAAGGAGAGTGGTAGAAAGTCTCTAGAAGTCTCCTAGAGAGGAGGTGAGAGAATCATCAAGAAATAGGGGATTCTAGAGAAATCTTAAGAAGGAGGTGGGAATGTTCTAGATATCTAGAACACTCCCTTAGGAGTCTATAAAAGGCGAAGACCCCTTCATTTGTGGGGTATCCAATAATTGTGTATGCTCTCTTGTACTATGGGAGCTTGATGTCAACTTAAGTTGCCCTCTAAGGTCATCCAGTCTCGGAGCATGGTGTTCTTGATAGTCGAGTTCAGTTGGAAGAGCTGGGTACTCGCCTTGATGGCTTTGAGGATAGGCTCATGGACTCAAAGGGGAAATGCAAGGAAACCTGAATGAGATCCTTGACACCCAGCAATAGGAGAAGAGTTCTTTTGAGGCTAAGGTGATGGAGATGTTGGCTTTGTTGCAAGGCCAAGTGGAGGAGATGCATGGGGAGTTTGTCGTATGGAGGAGGGTCATGGCCAATGGAGGATTGGCCAATTGTGAGGCATCTAAGGTTAAGGCGTTTGAGCCCAAAACATTCAACGACACCAGGGATGTTAGGAAGTTAGACAACTTCTTGTGACAAATAGAACGATATTTTGAAGCAATGTCCCTCGTGGACAAAATGATGAAGGTACACATGACAACCCTATATCTAGCTAATACGGCTACTTTATGGTGGTGTCGACATCATGCGGATATAGAGCGAGGAACGTGCACCATCGACACATGGGAAAACTTCAAAAGAGAGATCAAGAGGCAGTTTTACCCCGAGAATGTAGAGTACTTGGTTAGGAAGAATTTGAAACGGCTCAAACACATCATAACTCTCTGGGAATATGTGAAATAATTCTCTACTCTTATATTGGACATCCCAGATATGGCCGAGAAAGAACTCTTCTTCAACTTCATGGATGGTCTCCAGAACTGGGTCAAGCTAAAACTGCAACGATGTGGTGTTCAAGATCTTGCAGCTGCGATGGCTATTGTAGAACAACCCGTAGAATTTAAGAGAGATTATTCTTCAAAGCCAAAGAGGGATGACCCTGGAAATGATGGGGGAGAACTGAGTCCAAGCTACAAAGAGGGACCTTCTAAACCAAGGTGGAGCGAGGAAGGCAAAGAAAGAAAGGCAGATAGAGACAGATTCAAGGGTAGGGACTTCAACTGCTTCATTTGTGATGACAACAATCGGACGAGGGACTCCCCAAAAAAGGAGGCCTTGAATGCCCTTATTGCCAAGGTAAACAAGATAAATGACAGTGAAGATGAAGCAGAGAACCAGGGAGATGAGTTGAGGATGGGGTCCCTTTAGCTTCTTAACACAATAGCTAAAGAAGACAAATCTCAGCCAAAGGGTAAAGGGTTGATGTATGTGGAAGCAAACATTAATGGGAAGCCCACACATACGCTGATAGACACGGGAGCCACGCACAACTTTGTCTCAGTGGAGGAGGCAAGAATGTTAAGCTTAAAGGCAGCTAAAGAGGTGGGGAACCTCAAAGTTGTCAACTCAGAGACAAAACCCATCCATGGTGTGAACCAGGGAGTGGAGCTACACATCAGAGCATCGAAAGGGAAATCAAACTTCTCAATGGCCAGGTTGGACGACCACAACCTTATTATGGGGATGGAGTTCTTGAGCCAAGTAAAAGCAGTCCCAATGCCATATGCTAACTCCTTGGCAATCATGGAAGAAATGTCCCCATGCTCGATCCCCTTAGTTCGAGGGACCAAATCGAGAATAGGAATGTTGTCAACTCTTCAACTCATAAAGGAAGGGGAAGGGAAACCCATAAAGAAGGGGAAGCAAAGAAAGCGGAGAAAACATCGACGAAAACGCAACGTCGAAATTAGGTGGGGGAGAGTATCACAACTCAATCTACTTAACCAAGTTGGCTTGTATATATATACACTTGTATAGAATTCTCTAGAAGTAGAGAGGTGTAAAAGCTTCTCTAGAAGCTTCCAAGGAGAGTGGTAGAAAGTCCCTAGAAGTCTCCTAGAGAAGAGGTGGGAGAATCATCTAAAAATAGGGGATTCTAGAGAAGTCTTAGGAAGGACGTGAGAATGTTCTAGATATCTAGAACACTCCCTTAAGCTAGTCTGAGTTAGGCTGACTCATCTACGACGAATTCTAGATCGAGTGTCGCACGGTCATAATTGGGTGAAGGAATTAAGGCCGTGACACATGACCCAGGTTATCAGTAAAGAAAATAGGAAAAAAAAATTGTAATAATAATTATGATGCCTGCAATTGAATGGAACCTACCCCATTTGCTGAGAGTTCCACATCAGAGGGTTTCTTATGTAGAAAAGCTCTTTGATAAAAAAAAGGATGGCCATACATAATCAACAATTACATCCTAATTTAGGGGGACACTATATATAAAAATTAATGCTATTTACTTTTTTAAAAAAATTATACGTCCTTAGATGAGCTCGAATTCGAGCTCATTTGAGGACGAATACGACCTCGCTTGAGGACGAATTCGACCTCATCCAGGGGCGTAGATCTCGGAAAGAGACCTTTTGTTAGAGCATTAATGAAACACTAATGAATAGATATTATTTCTGACCTAACGTAAATGCGCATTAAATGCTAGTCACCTCGGATCACTTCAATAGCCAGAACCGACCTACAGGGAAGGGATGTGCATTTATGAGGGGATATTTGTCCGACACTAATGTAATGAGTAGGTGAGATGTATGACCATCCCACCAGCATGAATGGTCATACGAATCCCAAGTCTATAAATACCCATGGAATCCTAATGTCAAGTGGATCAAGATCTCTCAGAAAATACAGACATTCTTTCTTCAGTTAAGAGCAAAGGCCCTATCTCCAGATCTCCTAATCCCATTCCGCTTACTCTAAATCCTTTCTTCTACCCTTTACACTTTCTGCATGTACTGATTTGAGCTTCGGAGTGTCTTGACAGGGCGGAAGGCCTCTCCTTAGCAAAACCATGGACAATCCGTGTCTTTCTTCCTTCAACTAGTAAAGCTGTGATGCGTGGAGCTTCCCGGAAATCACCCCGGGGGGAGTGGCTAGGGAGGAGAAAAGCTTAGAATTTTATTTTGGGATGGGATTGTCTCTCGCAGATGCTAGAAAAATGGTCTCTAGCTCCACACATCATTGAACATGTGGCGATAAAAAGGGGTGAGATATCAAGTGGGGAGAAGTCAAAAACATGGGGAGAAAATGAAATGACTTCTCCCCCTTTTATCATTTATCGCCACATATTGGATGATGTGTGGGAAACCAGATGCCATTTTCTGGCATCTGCCAGAGACAATCCCATGCCTGTTTTTTTTTAAAGGTTTCCCCTGATTCTAGTACCATTGCTTCTAATGGGTACTGGGTAGTGAAGGCTATATTCCAGGATGATTAACGAAAACAAATGTTGCAAGCAAGGTATCTCAAATGTGTGTTTCTCAAGTTCATAACCAAATTTCAATTTACTAAAAGTTGAAAGAAATCTTTACTCTTAGAATCAGTGTTCCCTCAGTGTAAACCAAACATAGTAACTGTTAAAAAGTTTTGCGCTCAGAAGTCTTGGAGATCCGATTAATTGAAATATTACATTGATATAGGGTTCTTTTGAAATCTCTCTATCTCTCTCTCTCCATATTGAAAGAAGAGGGAAGAAACTCCATGTGCAGATGTTCTTTCCTCAGTGTAGTGTGCTCAAGAGGGATCTCCTTTGACAAAAGTTCAGATGGATATATGCCCTTTCTTTCTCCGCTTTCCTTCTTGCTTTTTCATCTTTGAGTGCCTCTCTTTCACTCTTATCTTTGCCTTTTGATAAGAAATCTATAAACGCTGAGGTGCAAATAAGTCCTACCTCTTCTCTGTGACTGTTTAATGATCTGGGTATACAGACATGTTTAAAACAATAGAGGAAAGGATTAGCACTAAGATAAAATATTGGGTTTGCTTACTAAACACCTATTTCTTTCTTGGATTAATCTCCAGATTTCTCAAGAAACTTACTGCTGATTTGTTCTTCTTTTACTTCTTGATTCACCAAGTGATCATCCAAGGATGAGAGATGCATAAGTGGCTGAGAATTAGAGCTAAAACTTGGACGGTTATTCTGATTGGGTTTCCAAAAGCCTTCTGATACAGCTCCTACTGGCGAGATTTCATGGCTCTCTTCTACATGCAAGATGAAAAAAACTATTGCAGCTACCACTTTCTTCATGATCTGATCCAATAGCATCGTGATCCCAATCGAACCTGAAGATGAGGGGGAAGGAGAACCCAAATTGGTCCTGTCTTTAGTCATGAAATCGAAGAATCTAGGCCCAACCACCCCAAGCTTATAAACTCTGTTCTCGTTTCAGAGTCGGGTAATTTTGCATTTCTTTTCTTCTGAAATATGTGACAGAGAACCCAAATCTTCCATTTGTATTAGAGTTCTGCTGAAAATTAACCAAAAAATAATATAAAATTTCAAGGAGAAAATTAAGAAAACAATTATAAAAATCTGTAACTAGAGACCATATATTATGAAACTTGAAAGTGATTTTATCAATTTGCATTGATTAGCTATCCTGACCTATAAACAAAAAGTAACCATAATGTAAACTCACAAGAATTGAGTTCTTTCTCTGTGGGAAAATGAATTACATCATTAGCAACCTTGTTTCATGGAAGTGTAATTGATTTTAATTAATAAATTTTGAAAATTTTCTCTAATATAATAGTAGCATGTTTGGTAAAATCTCTTATTTGTCAATTTTTAAGAGAATATTAGCAGGGGTGAGGAGTATGTTTGGAATGACTTAAATAAATTGAGGGCATAAAAATTCAATTTAATGATAGTTTTATGCACATGTGATCAAATTTACCTCTAAGCCCATTAGACCCAAAAAGCTCTAAAGCAAAAAAGGAGCTCCCTCTATGCTTATTATATTGGGGGTAAAACCTCTACTCTAAATTTTTTAGAGTTTCAATTAGACAGTTATCAAATGCTCTAAAGTCCGAATAAGCTCTAATTATTTAGATTTACCAAACACCTCTTAAGTAGTACTCCGATATCGCTTTATTGAGTGCAAAGGTGAAATATCAAGCTGTGGCTCATCGCACTTGTTCACTCTAATGGATTTAGACTTTTCTTATTGACCTTCGTTTATGGTATAGTTGCCTATGCAATTTCATTGAGACAATCAAGTTGCTATTCTTAAGGGACTAGTTAGATTGTCGGACTATCTGCTTTCTATTTGTGTGTTCTGATGATCTGCTTACCAATGTGTTTACAAAGGGTGTGAGTATCCAAAGACACTAATATTTTCTCCCAATTGGGGCTAGATTGATCTCCATGCTCTAGCTTGAGAGAGAGAGAGAGAGAGAGGTTTACCTTTGTGTTTCATGTATTGTTATGGGGGTTTTGTAATTTTACGGACATTTTTAGTTTCTCTCTTCTTCATCATAAGTTTTTAATAATCCCAAAAAAATCAATTAATGTTTTGGTCTTATGGTTTTATACATGTAAGGACATTTTAAATCCTTTTCTTGTTCATCATAAGTCGTCATAACAATTAACAAGTGGTTAATAATCCAAGAAGGTCAATTGAACCTTACACTCAATAATTTTCTTCTCCAGCCCTATAAGTTTAAAATCTTTAAGATCACTCCTCAAATATCTGAACTATTCTCTCTCTCTCTCTCACACACACACACACACACACACACATCTTTGTGTGTGTTTCCTTATGTTATTCTGATTCTTTCTTAACAGAAACTTAAAAGGGGAAAAATAATGGCATTAACAAAAATTAATTTCTTTGAGAAGTAAGATATGATTTCTGAAGATCACTGCAATGATGTGAAGGGATATTTGAATAGTACTGAACTACTGATTCACTTGCAATAATTGTTGATGCACTGATGGTCCACAAAAGCAATATAGAACAAAATTTTCGTTGAGGTAATCGAGTATCTTAAACTTTTTCAGGAATAAAATTCTTGTTTCTTAAATTCAATATTCAACTCAAGCTTTTCGAAGAGAAAAGCACAAGACGTTGCTGCTTAACGGAAGGAAACTTACGTTTTATGAAATATAAGCATAGCTAATAATCATGGAACGCTTGTGCCAGACGGAGGCCCATTTTCAATAAGCTCTCTTCCCTAGAAATCCCTCTACGATGCTCTGATACACTGCACTGCATTACGATAAAACCCCAATAAATAAAAATAGATAACTTAAAACTTTATCTGTTACCCTATACATGAAGATCTGTGCAAACTGTAACAGGTAAGAGAAATCATATTATTCTTCTCTAAATTCATTGGTTATTATCAAAGATGATATATCTCTTCATCAAATATTTTATAAACAGGAGTAACATGGTAGCATGACTGCATGAGTCCCTAGCTAAGCACAAAAATATTAAAAGAATAGAAGATCTTCAGGAAATAACATTAATTTACCACTTTAGATTCATAGTAAGCACCATAAAGATACATAAGGAAATGGCATAGAGAGCAGTGTCGAGAAAGTTCAGTTCCACAGAGGGGCTTTCAGAAAACAAGAAAAAGACAAAGAAAGGGAAATTTTTTTTGTCTATTTAACTTCCTATACATTGTGCCTTTCTACTTTGAAGAACAAACACAGCCATGCTAAACATTCCCTTCCCATCATATAATAACTTACCCCTAATAATGTCTAAGACAAAAATGTGGTAGATTACTTAATACAAAGTGATGCCATAGATTTTTGTATAAGATTATGCCTCTAGGATTGACTTAAAGTATAAATACGATGATCCTTATAGATTGCAACCAGCGCCAACATTCATTCCAACTACTTAAAACAGGAAAGATTTCATATTACGTTCAAAACATAGATTTCTATTGTCATTCTGCACAAACTTCTGAAGCCTTTTTCAGAAATGCACAATCTTTTCCCTCTGCCGATAGCAGGTCCACTAGTATGGGTACAATGGGCTCAGCTGGTATAAAACCCCTATCAACCATATTGCGAAGAAGTTTCATTGCCCCAAGGTTCTGATTCTTTCGAAGAAACCCTTGGACAATCGTATCAAAAGTGATGTTATCTGGCAAGCAACCGTTCTCTTCCATTTTAACAAGTAACTCATTAGCTTCATCCAATAGCCCTTCATGACAAAGTCCATTGATTATAATATTATATGTATTGACACTAGGCTGCAACCCTTTGGCAGTGAGACTGTAGAAAAGTTCCCTTGCAGCTTTGAGTTTCCCAGCTTTGCACATACCATCAATGAGACTGTTGTAGGTTATAATATTGGGTTCTAGTTTCATTTCTTCGATCACATGCAACAATGCTATTGCCTCAACAAGACACTGAGTTTTACATAGGCCATCTAACATTATATTATAAGTGAAGATATCTGGACACTGGCCATGAGCTTGCATCCCATTGAAAAGCTCTTTTGCAGCAATAAATCTCCCTATCTGGCACAATCCACTTATAAGAGTGTTGTAAGTAATGGTGTTAGGCATCAATTCCTTGCTACACATTTCCTTAAATAGCCACATGGCCTCGTCTATCATCCGACCCTTGCAATATCCATTGATCAATGTGTTATAGCTAACAACATTGGGCGCATGACCTCTACTCTCCATGGAATCAAAGACTATTCTAGCCTCGTTCATTTGGCCTTGCAAACAGTATCCGTCCATCAATGCATTGTATGTAACTATATTGGGCTCCTCGCCTCTTTGAATCATCACTTTGAGCACACCCTGTGCTTCTTCAGTCATCCCTTCTTTGCAAAGTGCATCTACCAATATGCTGAAGGTTCTTGCATTTGGTGAGATTTTGCGATCCACCATTTCATCGAACAATCGCGTAGCTTCTGTCCACTGACCTGAACTACATAGGCCATGTATCAAACAGCTGTAAGTGACAACATTTGGTGGAATGCCCTTACTGGTCATTTCTAAGAGCAATTCCAAAGCCTCATTTACTAATCTGTCCTTGCATAAACTGTCGATGATCGTGCTATAAACTACTATGCTAGGCTTACAACTACTTTTCTCCATCTTCCTGAGTACCCCGACAGCCGTGCCAGTGTTCCCCGTTTTGCAAAGCCAATTAATCAGTGTTCCATACGTAATTACATTAGGTTCATATTTTGTCTCCACCAATTTGTTAAACAATTCCAGGGCTTGGGCGATTTTATCCGCCGCACAGAGCCCCTTAATCAGAGTGGTGAAGGTTACTGCATTTGGTGCATAACCAAGTTTCAGAATATTTCCTAAGACAGAGAAACCAAAATCCACCCGATGCAAGCCGCAGAAGCAATTGATCAAGATGGTAAGTGTAGCGACATCGGGTTGGATTCGTAGGAAATCCATCCGTCTATATAGAGAGAACACAGTGTTATAATGTTTCATCCTGGCAATTGCCCCTAAAAGTTTATTAAAAGCTAAAATGGACGGCAAAGGTTGGATTTTTACAGCCTGATCGAATAAATCTAAAGCATCCTCAAGCTTAATGAGTCCAGATTTAGATTGTTTTCTCATAAAACTCTGGAATTGGGGTTTAGAATGAAACAAAGCTACATCTACAGAGAAAAGAGTGAAGGTAGGAGAAAGCAGGGCAATATTAACCTTTGAAGAAGCAAAGGCAACAACTCTTCCTCTTGTTAAAGAAGCCCAACTTCTCCGCATCATCTATCCAGATTCCTGAACGTTCTCCGAGCTTCTGGGATTAGGTTTTGCCATCAATTGATGGGCTTCTTGGACCGGTCAACATAGTTAGCTAACTGAGAAATGCTATCTACGCAAACTTCCAAACTTACTTTTGCTAAACACACACTAACTCACGCACACCACACACACAACTACATTTAGGCCCTCTTATAATTAGGCCATCTTATAATTAATATTTTATAACTTAATAATTTCTAATAATTAATAAATTTGTAAGGAACCAATAGTGGATATGGTTACTCCCAAATCTACTCCCTAATCCTAACCGTTTATAATCAACCACTAAAGGCTAGGATTTAAGTTGGCTTATTTTGTCTTTTCTAATGTCACATCAGCTCTAATCCTAACAGTCTAACAACTTAGATAAACGGTTAAAATTTAGGAATATGTTTGGGAGTACAACTTGGGAGTATCCCTAGACTAATTCTTTTATAAATTAATACATAATTATATGAATCTTATAAATACTTTACGATGGTTTAAGTATCATTAAGAGAAATGGATAATATTATTTTAAATATTTTGGCTATATATAATAAATTACCATATATAGCATAAAGTTTCAGTCTTTTAGATATTTTAGAAAGAAAAAACTAAAAAAAATTATTGTATGAGGACTTCAAGATAATTAACAAAAGTTAAATGGAGAATTCCATAAAAATTAAAGTTTAAAAAGAATTTTGTCTCTTTTCAAAATAAAAGATAATTCTTCTTCTCTTTGAAGAGGGGTTACCTTTAAGAGGTTTTTTTTTTTTTTTTTTAATGTGTTAAGTGACACAACCTTTTTTTTGTATTTTTGATACGTTCAAATATCATTAGCTTGATCAACGGGTTAGCATAAAAATTTTTATTTTTTTGGAGTGCAAGCTTTATACATTTGTATCTACATAAAACTTATATGGAAAATATAATAAATTCAAAAGAAATTATGAAACAAAATTTTAATGAACCAATATAGTGATTCTTATATATAATATTCTCTTATACTCAATATAATTTCTTTTCACCAAGGTTATTAATTACAAGAGGGTCTACAGTACTCAGCCTCAATCTCTACTTAAGACTTTAACCACACCCACCCTTCAAAGAAGTGACTGTGTCATTATTTTTTCCTTGTTACCACTACAACCGGTTAAACATTTCATTGTTTTTTTTTTTGGTTGTGGTTATCATTTAACTATGTTAGTAAGTTAGATTGGTTAGAAGTTAGCTTCGGCAGTGGAGTTCTTGCAATTCATACTCGAGGGGATTGGATCCCAGACCTTCCTCCACTACAACCGTTAAACACATAATTTCCTTTTATGGGGATTTTTTTAATAACTTGTTAAAGGGATGGCAAGGACCAGTGTCGCAACACACAGTAAGTAAGAGTTTGGAAATATTTTGAAATAGTACTGCTCTAGCTGACATGCTTACGGTTATGGTACGTGCCTATGCAAATCACCTTTGTCAAAAGGCAACGGATTTACAAGCTGAAGCTTGCCATTAGTTGTAGGTAAGATTCATCAACCCTTAATAAATTCTAAAAACCAAGGTTAGATTCATACTCTGGCTTGAACTAGGAAAAATCTGTCGAAATATTTACGCACCAATAAAAATGTCTAATTTATAGTGCAAACCCGGTTTTTCCAAAGCTCTTCGATTTGATCAGTATTAACCTTAGTCGCAGTTCTATTGGCAATTGAAGTCCTAGGTGTAGAAATTTGTATAAGATTCCGCCTAGAGGATTTGCCTTTGACATGGTAAATGTGTATCACTCATTAGAGTGCAAATAGATTTGTAGAAGTTCTCCCACTCAAATCAAACAATTTAGCATATGAGAATCTAGCCAGGCTCCAACCAAACCATTTGAGACATCAAAGACCGTTCACATGCAGATAACTACTATTAATAAATAAGTTGGATAAATTAACGACTTTCTTTTTCCCAAAGAAAACTGCATTACATTGTTTACATGTATGCCAGCTAGTGGATATCTGCCTTCAAACAATTAAATTCACATTTTTTTTTTCAAAAATTCATGAATTTTGTAAATTGAATGCAAACTTTATGACTCTTTAAAAATCGTGAATAAATATATATTATATAAATACTTTTTTTTACTAATTCGTAATTTTTTTTTTTTTTATTTACCTATTTCCCCGATTTTTTTTTATACCCTTCTCAAAATTTCGACTTGACTATGATTGTGGAAGATTTTTCTTATCTATGAACCAGTTACGGTCAAACTTCTTTACCTTAAAAAATACAATTAATTCATTGTATTTCTTCTCGACATTTAAAATCACACTATTCATAACTCCTCCAATAAGTGTTTGTGCGCTTGGGCTCATTAATACAGTCAGGAAATGAGAAGCAAAGAAGGTGCAAATTCTAAATTGCATAAAAACATAATATCTACATATCTATATTTTTTTTTGGTGTCAGCATCATTTATCTACGTTAATACAGTCATATGCTAGCTTGGGCATTGGAGCTCTTGTAACTCATATCCAGGGGGATTGGATCCCTAGACCTCTCTCCATTGAAGGCCACACCCTTACCACTCACGCAAGAGGCGGGGCTGTACATATCTAGCTTTCACTACCTCAATCATGGGTCAACTTCTGAGATGGTAGTACATTATAACCACCTAATGGATGTTGTGAGAACCCAATCTGCTGAGTATAGTAATGCACATTAAGGGGTGGAATAAAAAGGGAAGTTGTTAAGTTGCAGGGGGAGGCATATATAGTGGCATCGGTGTAGTATGCTGGGAATTTGGTAAGAGGGATGCATTTAGAAAATTAGATCTCGGAAGGATGTTTAGGGGGTGTCGGCAGAGATTATGGTTTAGGGGGTGTCGGCAGAGATTATGGTTTAGGGGGTGTCGGCAGAGATTATGGTTTAGCTCATCGAGAGTTGAAGAAAAAGGGGACATTTAGAGACTTCAAACAATTAAAGGGGGGATACACAAAAGGCTACCTTTCCTCTCAAGTAGTGCATCCATATTAAGTTTTTTTTTTTTCCCTCATTTCATCTAGCATTCAAAGAGGGTTTAGTGTGCTTTTATGGCCGAGAAATGTTTTTTAAGGTCAAAAACGTTTTTAGATACCAACCCAAAGAAAGTTGAGAAATAAACTATAAGGCTCCGTTCTTTTGGTGGAACTTTTAAAAGTCCAAAACATTAATACTTTTGAACAAGAGGCAAAAGTTTGGGACAAGAGGGGAGAGAGTGTCTAACCCTTTTACATGATGGTATCTCAAATTCATTAGATTAAATTTAATTAGAAGTTCCACAACTTAAAAAACCCAAAAAAATTGGTGGAACTTGAAAGTTCCATATTTTTAGAACTTTTGCACTATATAAAATAATATAGTTTTATTCATAGATATAGTTTTAGACATTAAGTAAAATTAGGCATGAAACAATGAGAGTTCTAGACTTCAAAAGTTCCACAAAAAGAACAGAACCTAATAGTAAATAGTTTGAGCAGAAGTTAATTGGCAAACCGCAATGTCAGCACATGGAAGTGAGATAGGTTTCAATTCAGTTCATTTATAATGTCATGAGTTACACAAGAAATCGTACTTCAAATGTCATGGATACATGGGGATCCAATTTTATCTGAATGATCGACTAGCAAGCTAACTTTACGTTCAATTCTTCATTTTCCTTAACATCGATTCTAAAATAAATTTTTAGAAGAAAAAGGAAAGTTATTTTAAGGGGGTTTATACCACCCTAACAACTACTAAATCATTTAAGAAGAAAATAATGACAAGAGAAGAGAAGAGAAGATTAAGTATATATAGGAACAAAGGCAAGTTTAATCATTCGTCATTTACCCAATAAAATGATTTAAAAGCTAAACAGATTTCTCTATTTTTATACAACCAGCGTAAAGACTTTCTACTTTTTATCCCATTTCTCCAAAATAAACAAAATTGAGATAAGGTGAATGCGTGAGAATGAAAAAATGATTAATTTTCTGGTTGAGATGGTATCGTTCGGTTTCTTGGTCAGAAATAGTAAATGTGACATTGTATATTAGACATCTCAACAGCCCTTAGTATTGCTAGCAGCCCACGAACCCAGAATCTTTTCAAAAAAATCCATCTGATTATTCATGCAACCTCCAATCTGCCACTGAAACAATACCCTTAAAAGCCCATACTATCGTCCAATCCCAAATCTTCAAAACATATCATCTAATTACTCATCCAACTTCAGAGTCCACCCCAGAAAAAAACAGACATGATCACTATTGAGAATGTTGCCGAAATTGCCATCGTCAATAGGGCAGAAGGCATCCGAATTGGTGAACTTTAAGGTATGTCAAATACCCAGTTTCCATAAACTCTCAAGGCTCCAACCACCGCGAGACAATTCAACTGTATAAAGAAATTTCTAGAGAGGAGGATCTCAATAAGTGTATGTGGTAATTTGGGTAAAAACAATCATCAACAATAGGGAATGATGATTTCAACCTCACATTAAGTCAAAATTGGTATAAATCACGGCCAAAAACTATGGTTTTTGGTTAATTACGACAGTCAGTTTCTAGCAGTCAAAAACGTTTAAATAACGATGACTTATAACTATGGTAAATTAGTCGGGAAAAACTTCGGTCTTTGACTGTTGGTTTATTTAGTCATAAATGAAGGCCATAAACCGTCGTTTTTTCTTGTTATATGTCAAATTTGAATAAATCGTTTTAAAAATAAAATACAGTCTTGGGCCGTCGTTTTTGTTTAAAAAATCTGGAAAAAAATAATTTTCGTTTTCTCCCAAAAAATACCTGTAAAATTGTTATTTGGAAATTCACTTCAAATAATTTAAGCATTCACCTTTCATTGTCATTACATTTCCAACTTTCTACATATCCATTCACAGTACATCTATCCAAAATATTAAACCACACAAATAATTTAAACATAAAACCATAAATACTTAACCAATCTACCTGTCAATACATTTTGTGTCTCCATATATCAAATTAGTCAAATTACACATAAGAAAAAGTCAAATAAACTCAGTAGAAGGTTTCGGCCAAGCAATATCACCGGGTGTATTATCTCCAAGTGTCCCTTCTCCTTCATACAAATCTGCATTGATATCTTAGACAACATATCCTATGATGCTATATTAATTGACAAATGGTGCTGCATTTCTATTCTATTGATGGTAGGGGTGACTTGGGAAAAATTGGCAAATGCCTCCTTATCTATAGACATTAGTAAAATATAATGTGAGATATTTCAAAAAATGGCATTTGTAGTTGTTGCAAGTTTTCTTGTTCTATTTCCCAAGTTAAAACAAATAACTACTCTATTGACAATTTTGCATCGGAAGAAAGCATAAATTAAGATTCAAAGAAACCAATATAACTCTCTTGTCAATTTTTGCCTTAAAAAAGGCAATAGTTGCTATTACATTGTGTAATGTTTGTAATGCATTCAGTATGTCCTTTACTGACTTCATTTCACAATGGAGAGTACAACCTGCACATGTTCATAAGAGACCAACAGAAAAGGAACAGATAGACATGCTCCTCAAGAACCTCAATACACTAATAATTAAGTTTATATTGACCTATCATCAAAAGGCTTTAACTCACTATTCTGAACTAGATGAAGGATAGCAAGATAATTGTTTCCCCTTTCAAGTTTCAACACAAGCACAAAGCACAAAGTCATCTAATAAGAATAAGTCGAACTCTATTGGATCTCGAACAGGTCAAAAATAGGTTAATAATATAGGAGCCGTGTCCAACCAATCCTATTATGTGGCACTGACCATGCCTTATTGCCGAATCACTATAATCCACTGTTATCAAAACCGGACCGGACCGGCCGGTTGAACCGCAAAAACTGGGAACCGGTCCCCTTGCCGGTTCCCCAAATCCCCAAAACCAGAACTCTTTAAGAATCGGTTAGAACCGGTTGGCAACCGGCAAGAACCGATCAGAACCAGGGAAAATGAAAAAAAAATTAGTTTTTTTTTTTTACAACCGGACCGGTTGAACCGGGAACCGGCCACTCTGCCGGTTCAATGCCCGGTCCGGTTATGAAAACATTGCTATAATCCTCCACCTCAAAATGCTTAGGTAACTCGTTAGTCTCCAATATCAATGTCAAAATCTGTAATTTCAGATCCAAGACCAATCTAGTCTTGTTATAATATTATCAGCCAGGCCAGCCGGTCCAGCAATAGGCTTGAGCTCCACACCAAGGGGCAATCCCAAAAAAAAAGTTGCATAGGAATAGAGAAACCCTTACCTTTTCCCAATTATGAACCAACTTCTCAATGGCCTTATGGAAAAAATGATGCACTCTACCCGCTCCCAAAGACATGCCAAATCCTATACCTAAAGAGGAAGAAGAATGAAAGCCAAAAAGAGGCAAGAATAATGAAGCCAAAACTAGGAGATGAACAAAAAAGAAATAGTCAAATAAGGAGATCAAGAAGATGAAACAAGCCAGTTATTTGAAAGGCTTTTCTGTCTTTTGTTCAACCCATTTTTCGTATTTTGTTCGGACATGTAGGCTAATAAGGAAAGAATAGCTCTAATTGCTGGAACAAAAAGGTGGTTGTTCTTTGTGGGGCATGTATTGGGCCTGATATTAGTGAGAAGACAAATGTGTTGTCCTAATAACAACGTAACAACGTTTATTAGAAAGGCTTCACTTGGGAAACAAAGGCAACTAAAAGTTGTAGCATCTTATAAACTTTGATGGTATATGAATTGCATGTTCTTTGCAATAACAGGCTGGCAGAGGGCCATGGCACCATTGAGGAAGAAAGAATGTACATACATGAGGAACAGTTATAGTATGTGAGGGGGAAAATTACCGGAAAGGACACGCGTCAACTGCAAATGTTCACCTCTGGTTTACCGGTAGAAGGTTGGAGTGGAGGGTGTGACACCCTGACCTGTACTCCGATGGTAAAGTAAGTAGATGTAGAAGATGATGAACAGTAAACTCTGAAATAGGCACTGAAAGTTATGCAAGATTCTGGGAAGCACTGAACAAGTATCCTCTGAAGTACTGCCAAAAACGTGATCTCAAGCACTGAAAATCACGGGGTATTTATAGGGTAAGGTTGGTATGGCCATCAATGACCATGGATGGCCATAGATGTCCATACCACGTGTCCTGCACTCATTGCCAAATATGTCAGACATATCTGCCACCTGTTGCATCACACGTGAGAGCCTACTATGAGTTCAGTCGGTCGGGATCTGACAGTACGCAGAAGTGACCAGCATTAAATGCCAAGACAGTGCTTTCGGCACAAAACAGTGCTTTCGGTACACATGTCAGAATTATGGATCGCCTCCTGATCACTTCCTCCTACGAGTCGGTCTCGTTATTGACTCGAGCTCGGTTACGGTGTAGATGTCTTAAAATACAGCCAGGACATCGTTGTCAGTGAGACAACGGACTCGTTGTTCATGTAACGACAAAAACGTTGTCAAGAGTACAACGGTTACGTTGTGCTTCAAACAACGAGCACGTTGTCAAGCCACAACGGAAGCGTTGTTCTACAAGAAAACAAAGACGTCGTAATGCGTACAACGTGAACGTTGTGCATCAGACAACGTGTGATCCCTCTATTTTAAGCACGTGACCCCAACTCGTGTCCACGTGTCACTTTCGTGAACAAAACAACAAAAACGAGCTTGTTCTCCAACGCTAAGTTGATTTTACGAATTTTATCCGTTACAATTTGCCCCTTTATGATGCTTGGAACGTAGTTCAAGTGTCATAAACGGACAAAAAGATCATACCTGGCACTGCTCCGGAAGATGTAATGTTGCGTGCTTTAAACGCTCGCTGAGAAGATCGACCGTTCACGCCAGCTGGCTGCACGTGCGAGCCGTCATGTCGCTTTAATGCGGACAGGCTGTCATTATTGCCGTTTTGATTTTCAAAACGTTTTAATAACTCTGACGATTACTCTCTTTTGGTGAAAAGACGATCTTGCCACTGCTCTTGTACGGCTCTGATGAAGGGTAGTGGTGTAGTTTCACATATCTGTGCTCCATCGAACGCACCTTCTCTTTCACCCTGTTCCTTCAACTACTGTTACTCTGCCGAATTTTTTTCTCAACCGAAAGTTCATCTTCCTCAAGCTCTCAACAGTCTCTCTCAGTCGCCTTCTGTTCGGTATGCTCTTCACCATTCTCCTTAATATTTCTTACTGTTTCTCCCTCTCTCTTCTTCTCTGGTTCTTTGAGTGATTCTACTCTGGGAATTCTCTGTGTTCTGTTCACTGTTCTTTGTTCCTTTTCGCTGTTTCTTCCAACTACTATGGCTGCCAACATTCCCGTAGAACCCACTAGGTTAGAGGAAGTTAGAGGCCCTACTGAAGATGAGGCCAGTTGCATAGGTAGCGCACCTCATGGTGCCTACGTCGAACAATCCTCAGCTCTGCGCCAACATCAGTTAGCACATCTGAACCACTACAGGGAACGTTTCGACTTCCCTTCCCACGTCAATCTCCACTTCAAGCGAGATGACGCTCTCATTGATAAGCGTTCTGCTTATACCGTCGTCTACCTCTCTCAGCTCGAGGCTGGCATCCGCTTCCCTCTCCATCCCGTCCTGGATGACATTCTGTCCACCCTGCAACTCGCATCGGGACAAATGCATCCGAGCTTCTACAAATATATGTCCATGATGATCAAATTCATCAAAGACGGTTACCCAATAGAAGCTAGGCATCTATTCCACTTCAGCCATACTGTCAGATGCCGAGGCACTGACGATGGTTTGTTCTGCTACTACTCGTGGAACAAGAAACCTCTACATCCAGAGCTCGTCTCTGGCATTCTCGATAGAGAAAGAGGGTGGAAAGCCACTCCTTTCGTTGTGTCTGGCGGTTGGAAGGCAGAGAATTCCACGGTCCCCAATGTCTTCCAAGCGAAACCAGGTATACTACTACGGTCGTCCGTTGTCCGTTGTGCACCACTGTTCTGACTCTGTTTTCGTTGTACGTTGTATGCTTTCGTCCTGCTGACTCTCGTTGTACTCATTCTGCTTTTTTCTGTGTGCAGTTGACGGAAAGAAGATCTCATATAAGAAGTTGGCCCCAGAAGAAGAAGGCCTCCTTACCAACATCAAACGTGTTCGAGGTGGGGAATATGTCCGGTGGCAACCACTGGAGCCTGACACGTGGGTCGCCTTCAGCACTCCTATTGCAACTGCTCAACGACGACAACAACAACCACAACAACAGCAACAACAACAGCATCCAGGTGCTTCTACTTCTGCACCTTCACCAGCAATTAATTTAAACGAAGAAGAAGAAGAAGACATGGCTGGCATAGATCCACCTCCGCTGAGCAGGAAGTCAAGGTCTGCTCGCCCTGCAGTTCTGCTGCCACCACCGCTACCACCGTTGAAGAACAAGAACCCTCATTCCAAGGGTACAGCGATTGCTGACCCGAAAAGAAAGCTGCTGAACCAAGCCGAGTACGAGGCCAGAAAGAAAGCGAAGGCGGACATACGCCTGGAGAAAGAGAACGCAGCCATTGCTGCTCCCCCCTCCACCTCTGTCGTTCCTGCAACAATTCCAGGAGCAGAAGTGACAACGACGGTGCCCGAAGCCAGCTCGGCACCTACCCCCTCTCGAGCTGTAACTGCTCCAACCAGCTCGAGTTCCGCTGTGGTTGCCCTGGCCGCAACGGAAGCTGGCACAACGAGTCTTCCAGCTCGTATGCTACCGGCGAGCGCTCTGGACTGGTCGCCCGACTTCTCTCGGTACGGGAGACCGACTGTAAACGACTCGGTGCAAAGATCCGACAAGGCCGCCCGAGCTCTGACTCATGCTATGAGGTTGCCCCGAGACATTGCTGACGTCGGCAATCTCAATCTGGCCGACCTGTCCTACGCCGCCTGCCAGTCTGTGGCGTCAGTAAGTTTCTCACTTCCTCTTCTTCTTACTCTACTGCTGAAATTTTACTCCTCGTTGTGCTAATGCCCGGATACTTCCTTGCAGATGAACGTGCTCGTGCACGAACTCTGTGATCGTACCCATTATAGCTACAATCACCTCCGAGACGGGCTCAAGTACTGGCAAGACAGGACTGAGACGCTGGAGAAGACTCTCGCCGAAGAGAGACTCAAGGCAGACTTTGATCTGTCTCAAGCCAAAGCTGGCGCTGTTCGCGTCGAGGAGAAGTTCAAAGTTGCCACCAAGGCACAAGAAAAGGCTGAGGCTGAGACACGATCAGCAAAGGAGGCCGAGAAGAAGGTCAAACAGGAGGTAGAGAACGCTGTTCTACGCATCAGCGAACTGGAGCTCGTCTCCCAAGCTTTGGGCAGACAGCTGGAGGAAACTGAGGCAGCCAGGACAGCACTGGCGGAGGAGCTCGAGGAGGCCAAGAAAGCTGAAGAGACCATCGAGAGGACCGTGACCCTGAGACTGCAACAACACTATCAATCTCAGCTGGACATGCTCTTGGAGGAGGATCGGGCAGAGACCGAGAAAGAGATACTCGAATCGCTCCGCCAACAAGGCCGTCTGAAAGAAGACAATGAAGAGGACGCCATCACGTTCTCCGAGCTTCAGAGCAAAGACGTGATCGAGCTAGACAACGAGGTCGAGGTCCAAGGCGTCGAGCAACCTCACTCTCTCGAAGGTCCTGCACCTCTCCCAGCTGAGCCGTACTTCGAGCCAGCTGCTCCCGAAGCTCCTGCTGCTGCCGATGAAGCTACTCCAGAAAAAACCCCAGCTGCTGAAGCCTCTACTTCTGCCCCTGCTGCAACGACGACAGACGCTGACCTTGAGCTCGCCTGATCTGCTGCTCCCCTTCATGTTTCTGTTTCTCTTTTGATGATGTAAACTCTTCTCTTTCCTTTGTTACTGTAATTACCCAGAAATGGGCCTTCTGCATGAATGGATCACTTACTTTCTTATGTACGTGTTTCTTTCCACCTCGTAACGTGGCACAACGTATGCACAAACAATACAATGCAAGTAGTTGAATTAATTTTCACGGTTCACAGCATTGATGTGAATATGGCACTTTACCATGTGAATGTATGTATAAGGGTGAAAATTATAACTGATGCACATACTTAAACAAATTATTTTGATCAAAGCACTACGATCAAAACACTACGAGTAGAGCACTACAAGCAAAGCACTACGAACAAGCACTACGAACAAGTACTACGAACAAAGCACTACGAACAAGTACTACGAACAAGCACTACGAACAAGTACTACGAACAAGTCCTACTCTAGATACATCATTTGCGTAGTTCAATGTGAATGCAATCTGACAAATAAAATTCATATGATGAACACAATGTAACTCAGTTTCGAAGCACATGCTCAGAGGATGTCATTAGGATAAGCCACTGGATTTGCTCAGATGACACCCTTATATAGGCCACTCGTGTTCGTTATGAGTAGGTTGTTCAGTCAAAATTTTATTTGAATTACTTGCAAAACATTCACAATATTACACTGATGAACCAGACAGAGAATAGTGTAGACAACGAGCAGGCGCATAATATTGCAAGTCATATGTTGAAATATGAGTACTATGATTATGTAAAATCACTGAAAACTTGTAAGCACAACGATGCATGTAGTAGCATAACATAGATTCTATTGAAAGAATTGCCTCAAATTCATAATGTTCCAGGATTTTGAGATGAGGTTACCTTGTAAGTCTTTCAAGTAACAGACTCCAGGACTTCCCAATCTAACTACGATATAAGGCCCTTCCCAGTTAGGTCCCAACTTGCCACTGTTAAGCTCTCTCGTGTTCTGTAACACTCTTCGGAGAACGAGATCACCGACCTGCAACACTCTCCGTTGTACTTTCTTGTTGTAGGCTTTCCTCAATCGTTGCTGATACCTCCTCATCTGAATGCTGGCATCTTCTCGCTTCTCTTCTAGCAGATCGAGATAAATAGCCATAAGCTCTGTGTTCTGATCTTTCTCTCTATCCTTCTTCTTGTTGTGCCAAGAACGCACTGTAGGCAAACTGATCTCAGTAGGAATGACAACTTCCATACCATACGCTAGAGAGAAAGGAGTTTCATTGGTAGGACTCCTTGGAGTCGTTCTGTACCCCCACAAAACGTTGTGCAGCTCGGCGGGCCACTTCCCCTTCGAATCTTCCAGTCTTCTCTTCAAGGCATTGAGAATATTCTTATTGGCTGCCTCGGCCAATCCATTCCCCTGAGGATAATATGGGGAAGAGAAAACATGCCTGATCTTTAGCTCGCTGCAAAAGTCGGCAATCAAACGTCCTGAAAACTGTTTCCCGTTGTCAGTAATGATGGACTGCGGTATGCCAAATTTGCAGATGATATGTTCCCACAAGAACTTCTTCACTTCTTGCTCTCTGATACGAGCAAGAGGAACAGCTTCAATCCAACGAGAGAAGTAATCAGTTGCCACTAGAAGAAAGATCAGATTCCCTGGAGCCTTAGGGAAAGGTCCTACAATATCAAGTCCCCAACGCGCAAATGGCCAAGGCTGAGATACAGTGTTGAGCTCTTGAGCCGGAGCATGAATCAAACGAGCAAACCGCTGGCACTGGCTGCACTTCTTCACATACTTCTGAGCATCAGCCTGCATGTAAGGCCAGAAGTAACCTTGCCCCAGAGCTCGATGGGCAATGCTTCTCCCGCCTGAATGTATACCACATATACTTTCATGCAACTCAGCAAGTATTCTCTCCACATCTGCAGGATGAACACACTTCAACAAAGGCCCACCAAAGATTTCCTGAACAACTCTCCTTGCACCAAGGCATAACGAGATGCCTTGAACAGAATGCGCCTCGACTCCTTCACACTGATAGGAAGAATTCCATCCTTCAGATAAGCCACCAGCCCTGTCATCCAGCTCGGAACTGGATTGACAAAAAACACTTCTCGCTGTGCCTGAAGAGCTATTGAAGGATACTCTTGGAACTCCATCAGAATAGCCTTAGGCTCGTCAACCTGCACCATGGAAGTTAGATATGCCAAAGCGTTAGCATGCTTGTTCTCATCTCTCCGGGTGTGCCTGATCTCCACAACGGTGAATGCTTCACACTGCGAACGAATAAGAGTAGCATACTGCTTCATCCGGTCGTCCTTGCAGTCATAAACACCATTCACCTGATTCACCACGAGCTGTGAATCACAAAACACTCTCAACATGGAGATCTGCAGCTCTCGAGCACTCTGCAACCCAAGCAGTAAGGCTTCGTACTCAACTTCATTGTTGGAGGCAGTGAACCCAAGACGCGACATCTTCTGCACTTTGATGTTTTCCGGACTTATAAGCACAACACCCAGTCCTGAACCACTAAAATTAGAAGATCCGTCCACGTACAATAACCAATCATTCCACTCTGATGACTCGGCTCCATCCACAACGACATCTCCGTTGTCAACTTCAATAGGAAGTTCCCGAAGATCAACAACCACCTCCTCTGCTTCCTCATCCACAGGGAAATCAGAAAGAAAACCTGCCATTGCTTGCCCCTTTTCTGAACTCCTAGCCCGATACTGAATATCGAACTCACTCAGAGCCACAGCCTACTTCGACATCCTCCCCGCCAGCTCGGGTCGTCCCAGCACGACTTTCAGGGGATACGTTGTGATGACAACGATAGAATGAGCATGAAAGTAAGGACGAAGCTTTTCCGCAGAAAAGACAAGAGCTAGACATACCTTCTCGAGCTTGCTATAATTGCACTCCGCCTTGAGAAAGGTTTTGCTGATGAAATAAACAGGTTTTCTCCACGCCATCACAACTCCTGACCAGGACGGAACCAAGGGCTAGCTCTGAAACAGATAGATAAAGATATAAGATTTCACCTGGCTCAGGTACCGAAAGGATAGGAGCTGAGCCTAAATATTCCTTCAAGGCAAGGAAAGCTCGAGAACACTCTGGAGTCCATGCAAAAATGGAGTCCTTTCTTAGCAAACTCGAAAGAGGTTTGCAACGATCGGATGACTTGGAGATAAACCGATTGAGTGGCAGCAATCCGGCCTGTCAGCTTCTGGATCTCCTTCTTCGACTTAGGCTCTGGCATGTCCAGCAAAGCACGGATCTGAGCTGGATTAGCCTCAATCCCCCGCTGACTCACAAGATAACCCAAAAATTTTCCTGAGGTAACCTGAAGATGCACTTCTCTGGGTTGATCTTTAGATTGAAAGATCGCAGAACAGAGAAAGCCTCAGCAAGGTCCGTCACCAGAGTACCTCGTACTCGACTCTTCACAACGATATCATCGATGTAAACTTCAACCGTCTTGCCAAGAAGTGACCCAAACATGAGATTCATAAGACGTTGATAGGTGGCACCTGCATTCTTCAAGCCAAAAGGCATCACTCGATAACAGAACAAGCCCCGCTCCGTTATGAAGGTGGTCTTCTCTCGGTCTGCTTCCGCCAGGAGGATCTGGTTATAGCCTGAATAACCATCCATGAAGGATAACATCTCGTGGCCAGCAGTGGCGTTGATGAGGCTGTCTATCCTTGGCATGGGAAAAAAAGTCCTTGGGGCAGGCCTTATTGACACCAGTAAAGTCAATACAACTCTCACCTTCCCGTTCTTCTTGGGCACAGCCACAACATTGGCTATCCAATCAGGGTACTGCACCTCCTGAATGAACCCGAACTGAATCAGCTTGTCAATCTCCTCGTTCACTGCATCATGATAAGCTGGAGCAAGCCTCCGAGGTTTTCTGCTTCACTAGAGGGATAGGAGGATCAACATTGAGGTGATGACAGATAACACTCGGATCGATGTCAGTCATGTCTTTGTGAGACCATGTAAAGACATCAAGGTTCTGCCTAAGGAAACTCAGCAACTCGAGCTCTTCCTCCGCTGTCAAGCTCGTCCCGACCTGCAACACCTTTGGCTCTTCTTCCGTTCCCAAATTGACAGCTCTCATGGGCTCAACGGAATGTCTGCACAACGAGGTTTCCGAGCTCTCTTCCACAACGGGAACGACCTGTAACTGCTATGGAGGCACAACGGAAGCAGGAAAATCGCACTTCTGCGATGCCAACTGATCACCCTTGATCTCCTGAGACCCGTCCTGTGTTGGATATTTCAACACCTGATAGTACGAGGACGGAACAGCCTTCATCTCATGGGTCCACCAACGACCCAAGATGGCATTGTAAGGCGATGGTGCATCCAGAACGGAGAACCTGGTCTGAAGGACAACGGGTCCAGCCACAACGGGTAAGACAACGTCGCCTACAGGCTTCATCGAGCTGCCATCAAATCCGAACAGTGGAGTCTGAGCAGAGATGAGAACGGAAGGATCCAGCTTCATCTGGGTGAAAGCATGAAGATACAAGATGTCTGCTCCACTCCCGGAATCCACGAGCACTCTCTTGATGTCGAAATCTCCTATTCTCATGGTGAGAACAAGAGCATCATAGTGAGGTCGGATTACTGCTGCCAGATCACGATCAGTGAAAGTAAGTGTCTGCTCAACGCTTCTGGTAGGCACTTGCACCTGACACACTGCAGCATCGTGAGACAGCTTCCTGGCCTTCGCCCTGAAGTTCCTCTCCACATCTGCTTCCGGCGCTCGCACGCGGCAAATGACATTGATCGTGCCCAAGGAAGCTCCTCCACTGGTACTTGGACTACTGGCAGGTTCTCCTCCACGAGACTGGATACCGGCTCCCTGACATGCTCCATAACCGCCGTTGCCAGAAGCAAGATACTCTCCCAAGTACCCTTCCTGAACCAGCCTCTCCAAGTACTCCCTCAGAATACGACATCGGTTTGGTGAGATGACCACGACACTTGTGATAATGTACATACTCCATGCACCCGGGGTCCCGATGTAACATCCTGCACAGCCCTAGCCGCCACTCGAAGTACGCCTGATCCTCCATTGACCTCATGATGGTCGCCGGGCTAACTGTGAAATTGAGTGGGTCGGTGCTCGATCTGCAAAGGTCGCCGCTCACTAGGACTGCACGCCTCTCTCTTGCTGTACTTGAGGCTGCACCTGGCGTGGCTGATACTGCTGCCTCGCCTGCTGCATGATCATTAGGACGTCTCCGCCGTCCTACTCTTGCTGCTGATTAAAGGTTCCTTCAAGCGACGCCGAACCGGCTGATCCCGCTGAGTCCATAGACTACTCTCTCCTTCTGCTTCCTTGGTGGTGAGGTCCTCAGATGATGAAGACTCGTACCTCTGCTTCTTCTCCTTCCTCTTCGAAGATCGGTGTGTCCTCTTTACGACATCCACCACTCTCGTCCTGGGCTTCGGCACACGGATACGTCCTCATACCTTCCGTACTTGGTGGCACGAACCATCATCTCGTCCATCTTGACAGGATAGTCAAGAGCCAAGGACTTGTAGAGCTCGAAATGCCTAGGGATAGCATTCTTGAAAGCAGCGATACAGCTCCCTTCGTCGACTTTATCGATGTTGTGGACTTCATCAGTGAAACGCGAAATAAAGTCCGTCAAGGATTCAGCCGGCTTCATCCTCAAAGAGAAGAGAGTATCTGCACCTGCTTTCTTCTTTTTATTGATAATGAAACGATCAATAAAAGCTGACCTGAGCTCTGAGAAATTACTGATGGAACCAGAGGCAAGTTCCGACAACCACTTCGACGCTGCCCCAGACAGGCC
>CM026558.1:11969394-12168258 GCA_015143295.1 Tetracentron sinense | reverse complement strand
CCTTGTTACCGGGTAGGTTAGCAAGGTTGGAGTGGAGGGTGTGACACCCTGACCTGTACTCGAATGGTAAAGTAAGTAGAGTATAGAAGATGATGAACAGTAAAACTCTGAAAAATAGGCACTGAAAGTTATGCAAGATTCTGGGAAGCACACCCTGAACAAGTATCCTTGAAGTACTGCCAAAACGTGATATCAGCACTGAAATGAAAATCACGGGTGTTAAATCTATCAGAGTAAGGTTGGTATGGCATCAATGACCATGGTATGCCTAGATGGTTCCATACCACGTGTCCTGCACTATTGCCAATAGTGTCAGGACATACTGCTCACCTGTTGCATCAACGTGAGAGCCTACTAGGAGTTCAGTCGGTCGGGATCTGACAGTACGCAGAAGTGACCAGCATTAAATGCCAAGACAGTGCTTCCGCACAAAACAGTTGCTTAGGTCAATTGTCAGGAATTCTGGGATCGCCTCATGTCACTTCCTCCTACGGAGTCGGTATCGTTTTTATTTGACTCCGAGCTCGGTTACGGTGGTTGTAGATGTCTAAAATACAGCCAGGGACATCGTTGTCAGTGAGCAACGGACCGTGTTCAGTAACGACAACAACGTTGTCAAGAGTACAACGGTTACGTTGTGCTTCAACACACGAGCACGTTGTCAAGCCACAACGGAAGCGTTGTTCTACAAGAAAACAAAGACGTCGTAATGCGTACAACTGTGAACGTTGTGCATCAGACAACGTCGTGATCCCTCTATTTTAAGCACGTGACCCCAACTCGTGTCCACGTGTCACTTTCGTGAACAAAACAACAAAAACGAGCTTGTTCTCCAACGCTAAGTTGATTTTACGAATTTTATCCGTTACAATTTGCCCCTTTATGATGCTTGGAACGTAGTTCGAAGTGTCATAAACGGACAAAAGATCATACCTGGCACTGCTCCGGAAGATGTAACGTTGCGTGCTTTAAACGCTCGCTGAGAAGATCGACCGTTCACGCCAGCTGGCTGCACGTGCGCGCAGTCATGTCGCTTTAATGCGGACAGGCTGTCATTATTGCCGTTTTGATTTTCAAAACGTTTTAATAACTCTGACGATTACTCTCTTTGGTGAAAAGACGATCTTGCCACTGCTCTTGTACGGCTCTGATGAAGGGGTAGTGGTGTAGTTTCACATATCTGTGCTCCATCGAACGCACCTTCTCTTTCACCCTGTTCCTTCAACTACTGTTACTCTGCCGAATTTTTTTCTCAACCGAAAGTTCATCTTACTCAAGCTCTCAACAGTCTCCTCTCAGTCGCCTTCTGTTCGGTATGCTCTTCACCATTCTCCTTAATATTTCTTACTGTTTCTCCCTCTTCTCTTCTTCTCTGGTTCTTTGAGTGATTCTACTCTGGGAATTCTCTGTGTTCTGTTCACTGTTCTTTGTTCCTTTTCGCTGTTTCTTCCAACTACTATGGCTGCCAACATTCCCGTAGAACCCACTAGGTTAGAGGAAGTAGAGGCCCTACTGAAGATGAGGCCAGTTGCATAGGTAGCGCACCTCATGGTGCCTACATCGAACAATCCTCAGCTCTGCGCCAACATCAGTTAGCACATCTGAACCACTACAGGGAACGTTTCGACTTCCCTTCCCACGTCAATCTCCACTTCAAGCGAGATGACGCTCTCATTGATAAGCGTTCTGCTTATACCGTCGTCTACCTCTCTCAGCTCGAGGCTGGCATCCGCTTCCCTCTCCATCCCGTCCTGGATGACATTCTGTCCACCCTGCAACTCGCACCGGGACAAATGCATCCGAGCTTCTACAAATATATGTCCATGATGATCAAATTCATCAAAGACGGTTACCCAATAGAAGCTAGGCATCTATTCCACTTCAGCCATACTGTCAGATGCCGAGGCACTGACGATGGTTTGTTCTGCTACTACTCGTGGAACAAGAAACCTCTACATCCAGAGCTCGTCTCTGGCATTCTCGATAGAGAAAGAGGGTGGAAAGCCACTCCTTTCGTTGTGTCTGGCGGTTGGAAGGCAGAGAATTCCACGGTCCCCAATGTCTTCCAAGCGAAACCAGGTATACTACTACGGTCGTCCGTTGTCCGTTGTGCACCACTGTTCTGACTCTGTTTTCGTTGTACGTTGTATGCTTTCGTCCTGCTGACTCTCGTTGTACTCATTCTGCTTTTTTCTGTGTGCAGTTGACGGAAAGAAGATCTCATATAAGAAGTTGGCCCCAGAAGAAGAAGGCCTCCTTACCAACATCAAACGTGTTCGAGGTGGGGAATATGTCCGGTGGCAACCACTGGAGCCTGACACGTGGGTCGCCTTCAGCACTCCTATTGCAACTGCTCAACGACGACAACAACAACCACAACAACAGCAACAACAACAGCATCCAGGTGCTTCTACTTCTGCACCTTCACCAGCAATTAATTTAAACGAAGAAGAAGAAGAAGACATGGCTGGCATAGATCCACCTCCGCTGAGCAGGAAGTCAAGGTCTGCTCGCCCTGCAGTTCTGCTGCCACCACCGCTACCACCGTTGAAGAACAAGAACCCTCATTCCAAGGGTACAGCGATTGCTGACCCGAAAAGAAAGCTGCTGAACCAAGCCGAGTACGAGGCCAGAAAGAAAGCGAAGGCGGACATACGCCTGGAGAAAGAGAACGCAGCCATTGCTGCTCCCCCCTCCACCTCTGTCGTTCCTGCAACAATTCCAGGAGCAGAAGTGACAACGACGGTGCCCGAAGCCAGCTCGGCACCTACCCCCTCTCGAGCTGTAACTGCTCCAACCAGCTCGAGTTCCGCTGTGGTTGCCCTGGCCGCAACGGAAGCTGGCACAACGAGTCTTCCAGCTCGTATGCTACCGGCGAGCGCTCTGGACTGGTCGCCCGACTTCTCTCGGTACGGGAGACCGACTGTAAACGACTCGGTGCAAAGATCCGACAAGGCCGCCCGAGCTCTGACTCATGCTATGAGGTTGCCCCGAGACATTGCTGACGTCGGCAATCTCAATCTGGCCGACCTGTCCTACGCCGCCTGCCAGTCTGTGGCGTCAGTAAGTTTCTCACTTCCTCTTCTTCTTACTCTACTGCTGAAATTTTACTCCTCGTTGTGCTAATGCCCGGATACTTCCTTGCAGATGAACGTGCTCGTGCACGAACTCTGTGATCGTACCCATTATAGCTACAATCACCTCCGAGACGGGCTCAAGTACTGGCAAGACAGGACTGAGACGCTGGAGAAGACTCTCGCCGAAGAGAGACTCAAGGCAGACTTTGATCTGTCTCAAGCCAAAGCTGGCGCTGTTCGCGTCGAGGAGAAGTTCAAAGTTGCCACCAAGGCACAAGAAAAGGCTGAGGCTGAGACACGATCAGCAAAGGAGGCCGAGAAGAAGGTCAAACAGGAGGTAGAGAACGCTGTTCTACGCATCAGCGAACTGGAGCTCGTCTCCCAAGCTTTGGGCAGACAGCTGGAGGAAACTGAGGCAGCCAGGACAGCACTGGCGGAGGAGCTCGAGGAGGCCAAGAAAGCTGAAGAGACCATCGAGAGGACCGTGACCCTGAGACTGCAACAACACTATCAATCTCAGCTGGACATGCTCTTGGAGGAGGATCGGGCAGAGACCGAGAAAGAGATACTCGAATCGCTCCGCCAACAAGGCCGTCTGAAAGAAGACAATGAAGAGGACGCCATCACGTTCTCCGAGCTTCAGAGCAAAGACGTGATCGAGCTAGACAACGAGGTCGAGGTCCAAGGCGTCGAGCAACCTCACTCTCTCGAAGGTCCTGCACCTCTCCCAGCTGAGCCGTACTTCGAGCCAGCTGCTCCCGAAGCTCCTGCTGCTGCCGATGAAGCTACTCCAGAAAAAACCCCAGCTGCTGAAGCCTCTACTTCTGCCCCTGCTGCAACGACGACAGACGCTGACCTTGAGCTCGCCTGATCTGCTGCTCCCCTTCATGTTTCTGTTTCTCTTTTGATGATGTAAACTCTTCTCTTTCCTTTGTTACTGTAATTACCCAGAAATGGGCCTTCTGCATGAATGGATCACTTACTTTCTTATGTACGTGTTTCTTTCCACCTCGTAACGTGGCACAACGTATGCACAAACAATACAATGCAAGTAGTTGAATTAATTTTCACGGTTCACAGCATTGATGTGAATATGGCACTTTACCATGTGAATGTATGTATAAGGGTGAAAATTATAACTGATGCACATACTTAAACAAATTATTTTGATCAAAGCACTACGATCAAAACACTACGAGTAGAGCACTACAAGCAAAGCACTACGAACAAGCACTACGAACAAGTACTACGAACAAAGCACTACGAACAAGTACTACGAACAAGCACTACGAACAAGTACTACGAACAAGTCCTACTCTAGATACATCATTTGCGTAGTTCAATGTGAATGCAATCTGACAAATAAAATTCATATGATGAACACAATGTAACTCAGTTTCGAAGCACATGCTCAGAGGATGTCATTAGGATAAGCCACTGGATTTGCTCAGATGACACCCTTATATAGGCCACTCGTGTTCGTTATGAGTAGGTTGTTCAGTCAAAATTTTATTTGAATTACTTGCAAAACATTCACAATATTACACTGATGAACCAGACAGAGAATAGTGTAGACAACGAGCAGGCGCATAATATTGCAAGTCATATGTTGAAATATGAGTACTATGATTATGTAAAATCACTGAAAACTTGTAAGCACAACGATGCATGTAGTAGCATAACATAGATTCTATTGAAAGAATTGCCTCAAATTCATAATGTTCCAGGATTTTGAGATGAGGTTACCTTGTAAGTCTTTCAAGTAACAGACTCCAGGACTTCCCAATCTAACTACGATATAAGGCCCTTCCCAGTTAGGTCCCAACTTGCCACTGTTAAGCTCTCTCGTGTTCTGTAACACTCTTCGGAGAACGAGATCACCGACCTGCAACACTCTCCGTTGTACTTTCTTGTTGTAGGCTTTCCTCAATCGTTGCTGATACCTCCTCATCTGAATGCTGGCATCTTCTCGCTTCTCTTCTAGCAGATCGAGATAAATAGCCATAAGCTCTGTGTTCTGATCTTTCTCTCTATCCTTCTTCTTGTTGTGCCAAGAACGCACTGTAGGCAAACTGATCTCAGTAGGAATGACAACTTCCATACCATACGCTAGAGAGAGAGTTTCATTGGTAGGACTCCTCGGAGTTGTTCTGTACCCCCACAAAACGTTGTGCAGCTCGGCGGGCCACTTCCCCTTCGAATCTTCCAGTCTTCTCTTCAAGGCTTTGAGAATATTCTTATTGGCTGCCTCGGCCAATCCATTCCCCTGAGGATAATATGGGGAAGAGAAAACATGCCTGATCTTCAGCTCGCTGCAAAAGTCGGCAATCAAACGTCCTGAAAACTGCTTCCCGTTGTCAGTAATGATGGACTGCGGTATGCCAAATTTGCAGATGATATGTTCCCACAAGAACTTCACCTCTTGCTCTCTGATACGAGCAAGAGGAACAGCTTCAATCCAACGAGAGAAGTAATCAGTTGCCACTAGAAGAAAGATCAGATTCCCTGGAGCCTTAGGGAAAGGTCCTACAATATCAAGTCCCCAACGCGCAAATGGCCAAGGCTGAGATACAGTGTTGAGCTCTTCAGCCGGAGCATGAATCAAACGAGCAAACCGCTGGCACTGGCTGCACTTCTTCACATACTTCTGAGCATCAGCCTGCATGTAAGGCCAGAAGTAACCTTGCCCCAGAGCTCGATGGGCAATGCTTCTCCCGCCTGAATGTATACCACATATACTTTCATGCAACTCAGCAAGTATTCTCTCCACATCTGCAGGATGAACACACTTCAACAAAGGCCCACCAAAAGATTTCCTGAACAACTCTCCTTGCACCAAGGCATAACGAGGTGCCTTGAACAGAATGTGCCTCGACTCCTTCACACTGATAGGAAGAATTCCATCCTTCAGATAAGCCACCAGCCCTGTCATCCAGCTCGGAATTGGATTGACAAAAAACACTTCTCGCTGTGCCTGAAGAGCTATTGAAGGATACTCTTGGAACTCCATCAGAATAGCCTTAGGCTCGTCAACCTGCACCATGGAAGTTAGATATGCCAAAGCGTTAGCATGCTTGTTCTCATCTCTCCGGGTGTGCCTGATCTCCACAACGGTGAATGCTTCACACTGCGAACGAATAAGAGTAGCATACTGCTTCATCCGGTCGTCCTTGCAGTCATAAACACCATTCACCTGATTCACCACGAGCTGTGAATCACAAAACACTCTCAACATGGAGATCTGCAGCTCTCGAGCACTCTGCAACCCAAGCAGTAAGGCTTCGTACTCAACTTCATTGTTGGAGGCAGTGAACCCAAGACGCGACATCTTCTGCACTTTGATGTTTTCCGGACTTATAAGCACAACACCCAGTCCTGAACCACTAAAATTAGAAGATCCGTCCACGTACAATAACCAATCATTCCACTCTGATGACTCGGCTCCATCCACAACGACATCTCCGTTGTCAACTTCAATAGGAAGTTCCCGAAGATCAACAACCACCTCCTCTGCTTCCTCATCCACAGGGAAATCAGAAAGAAAACCTGCCATTGCTTGCCCCTTTTCTGAACTCCTAGCCCGATACTGAATATCGAACTCACTCAGAGCCACAGCCTACTTCGACATCCTCCCCGCCAGCTCGGGTCGTCCCAGCACGACTTTCAGGGGATACGTTGTGATGACAACGATAGAATGAGCATGAAAGTAAGGACGAAGCTTTTCCGCAGAAAAGACAAGAGCTAGACATACCTTCTCGAGCTTGCTATAATTGCACTCCGCCTTGAGAAAGGTTTTGCTGATGAAATAAACAGGTTTCTCCACGCCATCACAACTCCTGACCAGGACGGAACCAAGGGCTAGCTCTGAAACAGATAGATAAAGATATAAGATTTCACCTGGCTCAGGTACCGAAAGGATAGGAGCTGAGCCTAAATATTCCTTCAAGGCAAGGAAAGCTCGAGAACACTCTGGAGTCCATGCAAAAATGGAGTCCTTTCTTAGCAACTCGAAAAGAGGTTTGCAACGATCGGATGACTTGGAGATAAACCGATTGAGTGCAGCAATCCGGCCTGTCAGCTTCTGGATCTCCTTCTTCGACTTAGGCTCTGGCATGTCCAGCAAAGCACGGATCTGAGCTGGATTAGCCTCAATCCCCCGCTGACTCACAAGATAACCCAAAAATTTTCCTGAGGTAACCCTGAAGATGCACTTCTCTGGGTTGATCTTTAGATTGAAAGATCGCAGAACAGAGAAAGCCTCAGCAAGGTCCGTCACCAGAGTACCTCGTACTCGACTCTTCACAACGATATCATCGATGTAAACTTCAACCGTCTTGCCAAGAAGTGACCCAAACATGAGATTCATAAGACGTTGATAGGTGGCACCTGCATTCTTCAAGCCAAAAGGCATCACTCGATAACAGAACAAGCCCCGCTCCGTTATGAAGGTGGTCTTCTCTCGGTCTGCTTCCGCCAGGAGGATCTGGTTATAGCCTGAATAACCATCCATGAAGGATAACATCTCGTGGCCAGCAGTGGCGTTGATGAGGCTGTCTATCCTTGGCATGGGAAAAAAGTCCTTGGGGCAGGCCTTATTGACACCAGTAAAGTCAATACAAACTCTCACCTTCCCGTTCTTCTTGGGCACAGCCACAACATTGGCTATCCAATCAGGGTACTGCACCTCCTGAATGAACCCGAACTGAATCAGCTTGTCAATCTCCTCGTTCACTGCATCATGATAAGCTGGAGCAAGCCTCCGAGGTTTCTGCTTCACTAGAGGGATAGGAGGATCAACATTGAGGTGATGACAGATAACACTCGGATCGATGTCAGTCATGTCTTTGTGAGACCATGTAAAGACATCAAGGTTCTGCCTAAGGAAACTCAGCAACTCGAGCTCTTCCTCCGCTGTCAAGCTCGTCCCGACCTGCAACACCTTTGGCTCTTCTTCCGTTCCCAAATTGACAGCTCTCATGGGCTCAACGGAATGTCTGCACAACGAGGTTTCCGAGCTCTCTTCCACAACGGGAACGACCTGTAACTGCTATGGAGGCACAACGGAAGCAGGAAAATCGCACTTCTGCGATGCCAACTGATCACCCTTGATCTCCTGAGACCCGTCCTGTGTTGGATATTTCAACACCTGATAGTACGAGGACGGAACAGCCTTCATCTCATGGGTCCACCAACGACCCAAGATGGCATTGTAAGGCGATGGTGCATCCAGAACGGAGAACCTGGTCTGAAGGACAACGGGTCCAGCCACAACGGGTAAGACAACGTCGCCTACAGGCTTCATCGAGCTGCCATCAAATCCGAACAGTGGAGTCTGAGCAGAGATGAGAACGGAAGGATCCAGCTTCATCTGGGTGAAAGCATGAAGATACAAGATGTCTGCTCCACTCCCGGAATCCACGAGCACTCTCTTGATGTCGAAATCTCCTATTCTCATGGTGAGAACAAGAGCATCATAGTGAGGTCGGATTACTGCTGCCAGATCACGATCAGTGAAAGTAAGTGTCTGCTCAACGCTTCTGGTAGGCACTTGCACCTGACACACTGCAGCATCGTGAGACAGCTTCCTGGCCTTCGCCCTGAAGTTCCTCTCCACATCTGCTTCCGGCGCTCGCACGCGGCAAATGACATTGATCGTGCCCAAGGAAGCTCCTCCACTGGTACTTGGACTACTGGCAGGTTCTCCTCCACGAGACTGGGATACCGGCTCCCTGACATGCTCCATACCGCCGTTGCCAGAAGCAAGATACTCTCCCAAGTACCCTTCCTGAACCAGCCTCTCCAAGTACTCCCTCAGAATACGACATCGGTTGGTGAGATGACCACGACACTTGTGATAATGACAATACTCATGCACCCGGGGTCCCGATGTAACATCCTGCACAGCCCTAGCCGGCCACTCGAAGTACGCCTGATCCTCCATTGACCTCATGATGGTCGCCGGGCTAACTGTGAAATTGATGGGCGGTGCTCGATCTGCAAAAGGTCGCCGCTCACTAGGCTGCACGCCTCTCTCTTGCTGTACTTGAGGCTGCACCTGGCGTGGCTGATACTGCTGCCTCGCCTGCTGCTGATCATTAGGACGTCTCTCCGTCCTACTCTGCTGCTGATTAAAGTTTCCTTCAAGCGGACGCCGAACCGGCTGATCCCGCTGAGTCACATAGACTACTCTCTCCTTCTGCTTCCTTGGTGGTGAGTCCTCAGATGATGAAGACTCGTACCTCTGCTTCTTCTCCTTCCTCTTCGAAGATCGGTGTGTCCTCTTTACGACATCCACCACTCTCGTCCTGGGCTTCGGCACAACGGATACGTCCTCATACCTTCCGTACTTGGTGGCACGAACCATCATCTCGTCCATCTTGACAGGATAGTCAAGAGCCAAGGACTTGTAGAGCTCGAAATGCCTAGGGATAGCATTCTTGAAAGCAGCGATACAGCTCCCTTCGTCGACTTTATCGATGTTGTGGACTTCATCAGTGAAACGCGAAATAAAGTCCGTCAAGGATTCAGCCGGCTTCATCCTCAAAGAGAAGAGAGTATCTGCACCTGCTTTCTTCTTTTTATTGATAATGAAACGATCAATAAAAGCTGACCTGAGCTCTGAGAAATTACTGATGGAACCAGGAGGCAAGTTCCGAAACCACTTCGACGCTGCCCCAGACAGGCTGTTGGGGAAAGCTTTGCAATACAGGTCATCATCTGGATTGCGAACAGCCATCGCATGTTTGAAATCAAACAAATGCTCATCTGGATCCGTCCTTCCAGTGTACATGGGGAAGATCGGAGTCATAAACTTGGAAGAAGTATATGACTGATTGATGGCGTCTGTGAAAGGAGAGTTCTCAACGTTGTCCTTTGCTGACTGAGCAAAGTGGTCAGGAATCCCTCCCTTCATGCTCTTAACACGAGCACCGATCAAAGCCTCCACCTCCTTGGCAGTCACCCAAGTCTTCTGGGCGTCTGCACCTCCGGTACCCCCTCTCGAGTCTTCTCGCCCTGTCTCTTCTCGCAAATCCACACGATCTGAAGGAATACTCTGCTCTGCCCGAACCTGAGGCTGCCTTACATCCCCTTCAGTAGGAAGAAGCACAAACCTGGTTTCACGGTTCTCCGGTGTAGAAGGAGAAGAAGAGAAGTCAAGCTGACGTCTCACGGAAGACCTCTGCAGTGGCACCTCATCCACCTCGAGCCTGCTATGCTCCAACGCCTCTAGCCTCTCCTGCATCAACTGCTGCTGCCTGGTGATCTGATCCAGAGCAGACTGCTGCCTTTGCAACATCGCCAAAATGCGATCAGAAACAGAAAGCTCAACAGGAGGAGGCACGGTCCTCTCTGGTTGCCCAGACGAAGGACTGACCCCAGGGATGTGCACGACAGAAGGTGCAAAAGGAGTGGCCTGAGGGGTTTGATCCTCACGCCCGAACACCAATGACTGATCAGCCATGATCACAAAGAGCAAAGGGGGGTTCGTTTACAGATTGTTCCCACAGACGGCGCCAATTTTGAGGGGGAAAAATACCGGAAAGGACACGCGTTAGCTGCAAATGTTCACCTCTGGTTTACCGGTAGAAGGTTGGAGTGGAGGGTGTGACACCCTGACCTGTACTCCGATGGTAAAGTAAGTAGATGTAGAAGATGATGAACAGTAAACTCTGAAATAGGCACTGAAAGTTATGCAAGATTCTGGGAAGCACTGAACAAGTATCCTCTGAAGTACTGCCAAAAACGTGATCTCAAGCACTGAAAATCACGGGGTATTTATAGGGTAAGGTTGGTATGGCCATCAATGACCATGGATGGCCATAGATGTCCATACCACGTGTCCTGCACTCATTGCCAAATATGTCAGACATATCTGCCACCTGTTGCATCACACGTGAGAGCCTACTATGAGCTCAGTCGGTCGGGATCTGACAGTACGCAGAAGTGACCAGCATTAAATGCCAAGACAGTGCTTTCGGCACAAAACAGTGCTTTCGGTACACATGTCAGAATTATGGATCGCCTCCTGATCACTTCCTCCTACGAGTCGGTCTCGTTATTGACTCGAGCTCGGTTACGGTGTAAATGTCTTAAAATACAGTCAGGACATCGTTGTCAGTGAGACAACGGACTCGTTGTTCATGTAACGACAAAAACGTTGTCAAGAGTACAACGGTTACGTTGTGCTTCAAACAACGAGCACGTTGTCAAGCCACAACGGAAGCGTTGTTCTACAAGAAAACAAAGACGTCGTAATGCGCACAACGTGAACGTTGTGCATCAGACAACGTGTGATCCCTCTATTTTAAGCACGTGACCCCAACTCGTGTCCACGTGTCACTTTCGTGAACAAAACAACAAAAACGAGCTTGTTCTCCAACGCTAAGTTGATTTTACGAATTTTATCCGTTACAGTATGTACAGTTTGCCAAGCGGCTGAGTATTATCTTGGTTTTTTTTCTTTTACTTATATATTTTTCCCCTAATTCCTACCAAGGAGCTAATGACTATATACCTATATTTGGATGCAAACTTTTAGGTATTTTGTAGGTGTCAGCTATTGCTTTATATTAAGAAAAGGAATTGAGAATAAGCTCATCCTCTAAATCAAGAGTCCCTGTTGTACATATTCCAGATATATGGCTCATCATAATGAATGGCCCAGATGGTTAACAATCTTGCTTACAATATATGTTACAAATCTAGAGCTTCTTTATATGGAACCTGACAGCACAAGTTACCAAGATGCAAGAAGAAACACCTAATGAGTTCACACATGGAGCGAGATAAAAATAACTTATTTGTTTTGGCAAAAATAAGGAATATATATTGCGATAAATGACATTTCTGGAAATATATATAGGCAACAAGATCCAAACAGAGCTAGATAAAAACTTAGGAAATAATCAAACAGCTTAGAGCTTACCTTACCAACTCCTCCAGCATTGAAATGTGAACAGTTGATGCAGGCCAGACACAACCACTGATCCCAAAAGTTGCAACTGATGGGAAGGGCACAATCTAAACCCTTACCATATAGCCCAGGCAAACGTCCCGGACCGAGTACCCTCAGCTGAGCCCGACCCACGTCAGGACCCTGAGTGTTGGGGCGACCCTGTGGAGATGACTGCGTCACCAGTGACCCCACCCACTTTTTGGTGGACTCGATGGCACCAAAGTATGTTGCTCCAGTTGCTAGAGATCCAGTTACCCCAAGAGTTACTCCTCTATAAAATCCTACAAAAGCATTTCGATTAGAAGAATCATAATAACTTTAAATCCCATATAAGATTGAAAACACATTGATGTCAAAAAACATGCCCCGTCATTATCTTCAGTGACATTATAAATCCAAAATGAAAAATGGAATTAAAAAAAGTGTAAAGGAGATTTGAAGTGTGCATGCAATCAGAAATTCACTACCTAAACAAATGAAAGATCAATTACCTCTTAATCCATCAGTGACCTAAACTGTCCGAACCATCTGCAATATTCTTTTCGGCTCTGATATGATGAAATTTAAGATCAATAACACTGGAATAAAAAGTACCATAAATACCAATCATTTAACAACTTTATAATACATGTTCTTAATTTCATTGAATGGCAGCTCTCCAATTTTCCCTAGGATAGTAAAAGAACTTAAGATAATCCCATCTGCGTTCCACCGGCCCACCAAACAGTCCCATATACATGGCCATCCACTAATTGGGTGCATCATGCCTTCCCCAAACGCCCCAGCAAGGCAGCAATGGCTCCCCAAATGAATTCTCTCCATACTACATTACAAAAGGCAATCACGAATTTCAGCACTCATGTAATTTTAATGCTAACAATATGTCAGTTACAGAATGATGGTATATTTTACCTAGCTAAGCATCGCTGCCTCTGCTTCAATATTAAAAACAACCCGTCCAAGGTATTCCAAATTAACGTAAAATTTCATCACAACAGCTTGCTCAATGCTAAATCAATCAAAGACAAACAGAATCCACTTTAGAGATCTTAGGAATATAGCTAAAGGATGACTTAATTTTCCAATAAAGTAATGTAATGGTATCTTCAAATCAATTATAAAGGCATGTTCCTAGTAAAAATCTTCCACAACACAGACCGTACCTAAACAGGCTGCTGTTTTGTTTACCGCCCCATCCACTATGATGATAATGTGGTGGTTGGTGATTCCAGTTAGAGGGCAATAGCCTAGTGTTGGCACTGGCAAAAACTCTTGACTGATCTATGAAATTGGTCAGATGATTGGCGCTCACTAGCACCGCATAGCTGACCTACAATCGATATTAGATCATCGAGGAAGCATAGATACGAATTCGGGATACGGGTACGATACGAGTGCAACGATACGACAGAACCTAAAAAAACACGATACGGGTACGGCCAGGATACGTCTGTAATTTTTTTTAAATAATAATAATAATACTATATTTTGTATTATAATTATAAAATAACCATTGGTTTAGTTCTGTTTATGTATAAAAAAGACCATGTCCATGCAAAAGCAAAAGAAATAGGGTCATCTCATCATCCACTAAGCAAAAAAGAAAGTCATCCTATCATCCACTAAGAAAAATATAAAGAAGACCATGCCCATGCAAAAACAAAAGAGATAGGGTCACAACCCGGGTCTCCAAAAAAAAAAAAAATCAGGTCCATATCCCGGCCGTATCCATGCCGTATCGGAGCCGTATCCCTGCTGTATCCGAAATAAAAAAAATTGTTTTAAATTAACCGGATACATCTACGCCGTATCCCATACGTATCTCGCCGTATCAGAGGCGTATCCGTATCCGATACAGGTACGAGGACCTATTTGAAGTATCCGTGCTTTCTAGTAGATCATCATACCATGGAGAGGTATGATTAAGAATAGTGTGAATACTAAAGGTCTTTTTTTATCGGTATATTAAAGTTCTTGCTTTGAAATAAGATGAGAATCCTTCCTAGCCATATCTGCCAGAGAAGCATCAGCCAATAAGTTATGGAAGAATCCATATGTTCTCAAGTGAACAAATCAATAATCCATCCAGCCATGGAATGAAAAGGAAGCAAGGCAGATCTTAGATTGAGGTTGGAAGTGAACCACACACGTTGGACAGGGTTACGTTGCATGAATAAAGGCATGCTTTGTAAGCTTTGTAATGGATGGAAATGAAAATGATTCAGCACATTCAGGGAACCTCAACAAAAAATTGGAATGAGATCCAAACCATGAGCTTCCAAGCAGTAACGTGAAATAAAACAGAGGAAATCTAAATTTATTATATTGTTTCCAAAGAAAACATCAATAAAATTGAATTACATTCGGTAAAATCCTAAGTGCCACAAATGTACAGCATAAAGCAGATCAAAAACTAGAAACATGCTCAGTTAGATAGCCAAAACATCTCTGAAAATGGTGAACAGATTTGCCTGGATTGAAATTAATGGGAAAACAACTTCCTGAATTTTGCCATTAAAATGAATGCAGAGAAACCAAAATCCAAGGTGAAGCAAAACATGAAGGCTGGAGAGGCAAGCCCAAAGCGTAAGAACAAATTAACATACCTTTTAGGGTTTTTGCAGGAACTAGAGATGATACAAGGACTGTTTATCAGACGGAGGAGCAAACCCAAAGCCTTGTCCCTGTTTAAGTAGATCATCTAGATTGCAAATGATGGTCTATGCCGTCGATTTTAGCGATAAACAATTCACACAGTTCTTAGTCGTCATATTATGCGCACCAGCCATCAATTAATTAATGACAGGCATTAGCCGTCATTTTTACCGCAACTAAACTGACTTTCTTTTGGCTTTTCCATGTAGTGAGGAAATCAAACTAAACTAAGTTGGCCCCATATGTTGTTGAGCCTTACCCAGATGAATCTCTTTGAAGCCGATCTCCTCCCCAAGCAGGCAATTCCTGGACACAATCCAAAGAACCCCTTGAGCTGCCAAATGAAGTGGTGTGCTTCCTGGGCATCTGTAGTAAGAAATTCATCAAAATATGAAAGATGGGAAAGTTATCATTGAAACAATGATATGGAAAGACCTTTTAAAGGGATTATTACCCATATCCGCCTGTTGAGGCATAGACAAGAGTTCGCGGCCGGTAGGTGCAACCGTGAAATGGGATTGCTCCACTACCATCTCTAATATTAACAAATCGTGTATATCAAACCCAGTCACAAAACAATCAAAAAAAATTCAACAAATTGATCTTGAGAGAGAGACCCACCAAGAATTTGCAACATGGGTGGAATGGGCAGCCGAAGAGTGGCTTGCAGGCAATCCAAATGACTGTATTAAGAAGCATAGTGCAAGCAAGTTCTTCTGTGAAAGAAATCAAGCATCAAAATATAATAAATTGTACAGATTGAAGATAACCCAGATCAATTAATCCATTATAGTTCAAAATGCAATAAGAATTTATAATTAAATCAATAAAATTCAAAGAAACTAAAAATGGGATTTTTACATACATTTGTTCCTGCTTGAAGAAGATTTTGCACGCAGGAAATTTTCCCGTGCATTGTAGCTAACATAAGTGGAGTCTAAGCGATTCAAAAGCAAAAGAGATTGAAAGTTACAAAAAAAGAAGGGCAACTGAAAAAAGAGCAAAACATAAGATCAAGAATTTCCAAACCAAAATCATGGAAATGCGATTTTATTATTAATACTAAGATTTAAAAAAAAATCTTACCTGTTTATGACGATTCAAGATATCTGGATGAACAAAACGATTCAGAATTATAGAGAGCCCTGTAACAAAAAACTTCATTTTTTTTCAAAAATTCGTGAATTTTTGCTTTGCCGAATTATTCGTGAATTATTGGATTCCCGAATTATTCACGAATTTTCCGGATTATTTCTGAATTATTCTCGAATTATTTTCTCAAACTTAAAAAAAAACTACTTATTTTGTAAATTTTTAAATGAAATTGTTAGGAACATTTTTATATTTTTATATTTATTAATTTATTTTTTATTTGTTCCGAATTTTTCCCAATTTCCGAACTTGACCTCTACCGAATTATTCCCGAACCCCGACTTTGTCACTATTTTAGAGAGAACCGGCCCATCATCAACAAAATCACCACTAACAAAATCCAGAAAATCCAATTAATAAATCCCATGAAAATCTCAAAAACCAGTAAAATTCAGCATTACAAAAAACCCACCTCGATCTGAACATTTGTTGTAGCATGTTAAGAACTAAAGGTTAAAACCCTTAACATGATTCAATCTCATCACACCATTATTACAACTGCAAAGGGTGACATCTCACCATGTACTAGACCTAATACACCTAAATTTCTTTCATTTTTATTGAAAGGTTTGCTTGTCATTTTTTACTGAACACATATTTCACATTTACTTAAATTCTCATTCCTACATCCAGGAATGAATTCTAAATTCATCATATTTTTCATGGATTGAAAGTTAACATGTCCTAGTCTTGCATGCCAAGTATCAAATGAGTCGAGCATAAAGCAAATTTATCATTATTATTAATAATATTAAGTTTGAACATTCCATTGGTTACATAACCTTTTCCGTTCTTTGTCAGTACAACCTTACTAGATTCGAATACAAGTTTAAATCCATGACTATCAAAGAAGGATCCAGATACAAGATTTTTGTGTACATCCGATACATGTAATACACAAGGAACAAAATGTCGGCGATACATCGTCGATATTTTCGACATATATCAATATCGCATAGTCTCAATACATCTGCACGAGGTAAGTTTATTTTTACCCCTTATCGTGAGATATCGTCGACATCCTGTAATGTTGACCAACATTCATAAACCCCTCCTTTTTTTGGCTTTTTGCTTATATAAGTTCAACATAGGTGGGAAGAGAAGAATTTCAAAGATTTGCAAAGATTTAGGGGTTTTGGAGTAATAGCATCATTCAGAGTGAAATTTATCCCAAATTTGGTGAAAATTCCATAAAATGTAAGAAATTTTTTGAAATTAGTTTGAGATTTTTTATAATTAGTATGTTAGTCTTAAACTAGTGCAAATGAATCAATTTGATGCATTTACACTAAATTTTTTTTTTGATTGGTATGCATTTACACTAGATTATGTAATAAAAAAATTAAAATTTCTCACTTTAGGGATGAAAAATTGGGGAAACTCTAATTTTTAATACATTAACTCAGTACTTGTTCAATTGAAGTAAAAATTATTTTTATGTGCATTGTTGTTTTTTTAAATATTTGTATTCTCAAATGTGTATTAACAACTATTTTAATATTTCCCGAAGTTTCACTGCAAAATTCTATGTTTTGCCTCATTTTCCCCCATTTTTTTTCCCAAAATCACGGATAAACGATATATCCCTGATATATCTTTATTCCACTAGTGCGAGATGTTGTGCGATATTGACATTTAGAACCTTGGACGATATGTTTAGGATTGATTTACAGTATAAATATGACGATCCATAAAGATAGCAACTAGTACCAGACTACCAGCATCCATTGCAATTTGTAAGTTGCAATAGCTTATAAAAGGACACATTTTCAAAATGTAGATTTCTTATGCAATTATACACAAACTTTTGATGCATTTTTCAGAAATGCACGATCTTTTCTCTCTGTCGATAGTAGGTCCACTAACATAGGTATAATAGGCTTAGCTGGTATAAAACCCCTCTCAACCATATTACGAAGAAGTTCCATTGCCTCAAGGTTCTGATTCTTTCGAAGAAATCCTCCAATAATAGTATCGAAAGTGATGTGATCTGGTGAGCAACCGTTCTCTTCCATTTTGACAAGCATCTCTTTAGCTTCATCCAATAGCCCTTCATGACAAAGTCCATTGATTACAATATTATATGTATTAACACTAGGCTGCAACCCTTTGGCAGTGAGGCTGCAGAAAAGTTCCCTTGCAGCTTTGAGTTTCCCAGTTTTGCACATACCATCAATGAGACTGCTGTAAGTTATAATATTAGGTTCTAGTTTCCTGTCTTCGATGACATGTAATAATGCTATCGCCTCAGCAATACACCGATTTTTACAGAGACCATCCAACATTATACTATAAGTGACGATATCTGGACATTGGCCACGAGCTTGCATCCCATTAAAAAGCTCTTGTGCAACAATAAATTTCCCAATCTGGCACAATCCGCTTAAGAGAGTGTTGTAAGTAATGGTATCAGGCACCAATCCCTTGCTACACATTTCCTTAAAGAGCCACATGGCCTCATCTATCATCCTACACTTGCAATATCCATTGATCAATGTGCTATAGTTAACAGCATTGGGCACATGACCCCTACTCACCATGGAATGAAAGACTTTTTTGGCCTCATCCATTTGGCCTTGCAAACAGTATCCGTCCATCAATGCATTGTATGTAACTGTATTGGGCTCCTCACCTCTATGAATCATCACTTCGAGTACACCTTGTGCTTCTGCAGTCATCCCTTCTTTGCAAAGTGCATCTACCAATATGCTAAAGGTTATTACATCTGGTGAAATTTTGCGGTCCAACATTTCATTGAACAATCTTGTAGCTTCTTTCCACCGATCTGAACTGCATAGGCCATGTATCAAACAGTTGTAAGTGACAACATCTGGTGGAATGCCTTTACTGGTCATTTCTAAGAATAGTTCCAAAGCCTCAGTTACCAATCTGTATTTGCACAGACTGTCCATGACCATGTTATACACCACTACACTAGGCTTACAACTTCCTTTCTCCATCTTCCTGAGCACCCTGACAGCCGTGGCAGTGTTCCCCGTTTTGCAAAGCCAGTTAATTATTGTTCCATAGGTAATTACATTAGGTTGATATTCTGTCTCCACCATTTTGTTCAACAATTCCAGGGCTTGAGCGATTTTATCCTCTTTACAGAGCCCCTTAATCAGAGTGGTTAAGGTTACTGCATCTGGTGCATAACCACGTTTCAGGATGTTTCCTAAGATGGAGAAACCGAAATCCACCTGACGCAACCCACAGAAGCAATTGATCAAGATGTTAAGTGTAAAGACATCGGGTGGGATTCGTAGGAAACCCATCCGTCTATATAGAGAGAACACGGTGTGATAATGTTTCATCCTGGCAATTGCCCCTAACAGTTGATTAAAAGCTGAAATTGAAGGCAAAGGTTGTATTTTGACAGCCTGATCGAATAAATCTACAGCATCGTCAAGCTTATTGAATCCAGACTTGCATTGTTTTCTCATAGAACTCTCGAAATGGGGTTTTGAGGATTTAGAATGAAAGAAAGATACGTCTACATGTACAGATAAAAGAGTGAATGAAGGAGAAGGTATAGGAATAGTACCATTTGAAGAAGCAAAAGCAACAGTTCTTCCTCTTGCTAAAGAAGCCGCACTTGTCCGCATCATCGTCATCGTCATCGTCATCGTCATCGTTTCCAGAACCCTGACTTCCTTCCAAAGCTCAAAACGACAGCTTCTGTGGGATTAGGTTTTGCTTCAAAACAATGACGGTTAGTAAATAGAGCAGTGATTAGCATACCTAGGAAATGGATTTTAAAATCCGAGGCTGGACTCATTGGTCCATGCCCCTCTTAAATACCCAACACAATTAATGAGTCTTTAAGAGAGGGAATGGACCACTGAGGTCCAACCTTGGATTTTACAATCCAAGTTCCCAGGTACGTTAACTATTTCCTTACTAGTTTTGTGTCTATTAGTACACGTGGTCGTAGATAGGGGTGTACACAAGCCGGACTAGCTTGATTGCTTGGCTTGACCAGATCAAGCCGAGCTCAAGCATGATTTAGGCTCGATCCGAGCAAGCTTGAAAATGTTCAAGCCGAGCTCAAGCCAAGGCCTGTTTGATTCGGACCGACTCGATTGAGGCTCGAGCTCGAGTTCAGCTCGAATATTATTTTAAGAAATAAAAAAGATAAAAGCTTTATGAATTCAGGACGAGCTTTGAGCCAAGTCCGGCTTGAGTTTGAATCAATTCAGGCTGAATCGAGCTTCGAGCCAAGCTTTATGAATTCAGGCTGAGCTTCAAGCCAATTTTCCCAACACTATTTCAAGCTGAGCCAAGCTTCAAGCCTAGAGTAAACCCATTCAAGCAGGGCCAAGCTCAGCTCAGCCCGACTCGACTACACACTCCTAGTCATAGATATAGAAAATCGTATAAGGTCATGATAAAACTTAGCACTTTGCACTTTTGTTAGAAATTTTGAAACACTTTGTCAAACTTTCTAATAAACTTATTTTACTGTAATGAGATTTCTAGTCCCATCAATTTTATTATGAGATTTGAAATCATTTTTTGTTGCATTTGAAGTCTTGCGGGATTGCAACCTAAGAGATGAAAAACACGACATATATAAATACCAAAAGAAAAAAAAAACACAATACATCTAGATCTCAAAAGAAAATGCATATTGTCAAATGACTACACTTGTTGGAATGTACAAGTCTCAACGAAAGAACAAACCTCGACGATTTGTGCTCAAGATGGTAAATGTATACCACTCGTTAGAGTTCAAATAGATTGGTAGAAGTTCTCCCATTCACCTCAAATAATTAAGCATATTAATTAATTATGCCTTGCACCCCAAAAAAAATGTTAGAAATATGACAACAAACTTGTCAATTGCAAAGGTAATTTCAGTCATGTTCATATTGATACTTGAGGAATTCCAATGCTTAGTGCCACCAAAACTCTCACCTATCCTCTATCATCCCTTACAATACTGCCCGCTCCAAGATGAGCTACTCCACGACTGCCTCGTCTATGTTGAGCTTGAACCCTATGTATTTGGAGGGATCCATCTAGCAGGAGTGTTTCTGTTACAGTGCAAACTCGAGGATTCGTCGAGAGCACTGGTATGCTAACATGAGAATTCGAGTCAGGCTTGAACCATAACCCATTTGAAACAATAAAGAATGTGTTCACATACAGTTAACTACTTATTAATAAATTAAAAATGTGTTCACATACAGTTAACTACTATTAATAAATAACTTAGATTGAGGATTTTCTTCTTTCCAAAAGATAACTACATTACATTCCTTGCATGTATGCGACTTAGGAGATGCCTTGAAATGACAGATTTACTAGATTTTTCGAAAAATCACCAATTTTGCAAATTGAATGTTCGACTTCTTGGAGAAAAAATGAAGACATAAATAATTCTATTTTGGTTTTGTTCATTTTTCCGATTTCATCTTATTTTTTCAATTTTCTAATTTTGTAAATTTATGTTTATTTTTTTCTTTCACTTTGTGAACTTCGAGTTGGTGACTATGCACGTGGAAGAGTTTTCTTATGTTTTAACTGGCTCTCTAACCAATCTGTTCTTAGTAAACTTATTTACCTTTAAAAATCACAATTGATACATGGTATTCCTTCTCGAGATTTCAAATCCCATTCCTCATAACACCTCCTATGAATGTCTGTACGCTTAGGCTCATTTCTTAATATGAAACCCAAGTTGGTTGTTTAGCAGCCTTAAAGAGTGTTACGGACACATGGCGGCCTAGGAGTTTTCTTACAAATGCATTTTCAATCCCAACTAGTAAGCAACCCGTGCGATGCATGGAAGTAATAATATGAGAAGTCACAGATAAAATCAGTTGCATTAAAATTAAAAACTGAAATTAGTGTGTTAGGTAGCAACTCTCCTGAACCAGAGTTACAGCTTCAGTAGGAAATTTTCTACTTTCAAGTAGATATCTTTAAATTCTGAGGCTCAGTGCATTTCCTTATATTTCTCAAGACCCAGCGAGTTCTCATGTTTTGTCCAGTAGTTATGAGGCGGTTGGATTGAATTTCATTAGCCAAAAATCAATTGTGATCAAATAGATTGTATAGAAATTAATTGTCAAATAATCACTTTTATAAATAATAGTGTTTAGGGAATACGAAGTTGAGTTCAACATTACCACAATAATTGAAGAGACCTATTCTTCGGTGGCTGTGACCGGTCGGCCTCAAAAGTCCACAGGCAGCCGGCAAATTGTCTTCACATCCGGCCCTGCGACCATGGGCCAATGAATAGTTATAAAATCCGATCGCAGTAACGACATTCGGACTCACCCAGATCTCATTACTGGTCATTCTCCTTTCTACAAAAAAAGTCTCGCAACTTCTACAAGCAATTGATGTAGATATGATGAGATGCATCTATTGTTTTCAATTTGTTCATCAATAAATTCTAGAGATATATTGTTTAACAATATCTCTTAATGCTTTAGCCATTGACAGATAAAGTCTAATTGATGGATTTAATTCAATCTTTAATTTAACATGTCCTTAACGTGTATGTCATTGGGCAAATTCTAATGGTCCAGATTAAGTACATTTGATATGATAGGCTTAAGATTGATTAACCTATTTAATCAATTAGCTTAGTCCATAGTTTAAATCAATGACTGCAGTAGGTCCAGAATGACCAGATATTCCAGATATTTAATCAAGAAAATCTGTGAAAATTTGTGAAGTCTTCCCTCAACCTGTATGATTTCATGCTGCAGGACAAGCCCATTATGGACTGGTCCAAATCTGATGAATCCAATTTGGGCAAGCCCGACAAGCGAGACGAACTATCTCAAGTGTCCAGTAGTCTAGATGTCTGATATCGAACTAGGCCTTTTTACCTCGAAGACTTTGTGTCATCTTCTTACATGTTCTTGATTGAGTCTAGTGTGAATTCAGCAGAGCTTTGCTGGGTTCAACAGATTCAGGTGGCTGAACTATCTCAACCCCCTCAAGGGGTCTGGCCCCTATTAATGGGCTCATAGCCCCATATGCCCCATGCAAAAACCTGGTGGGTTTTAATAATATCTGGTAGGGTCTATGCCAAACCCCCCTCCCTTTCTAGGTGGCTTCTATTAAAAAAATAATAAAACAATAAAAAAACAAAAGGGTATGTTCGTTTGAACAGAAAGTGGTTGAAAGAAAAGAAAATGAAAACTTAAATCTTTTGATGGTTATTTCTTTCAAAATAACCATCAAAAGATGAAAGAAGTTTTTGGGAGAAAGTTTCGGTACAATTATCACTATTGAGAAAGTTCAAGAAAAAGAAAACATATTTTTTTCACACCGAACATAAGAAAAGTACAAGAAAATTCACTTTTTTTTTCTCTCCCTCACTTCCTTGCCAAACGAACACACCCAAGAGTTAAAACTCTTTTTTGTGAACAGTTAAAGCCCTTTACGGATGATAGTTTTGGACAAATTCCTCATGGTAGATCATATGTACTACACCTGTGTGCAGCATCCTTACTTCTTTTGTTTTTTTCCTTCTTCCCCAAGCAGCGCAAGCCCTCATAGCTACATCTTGTGATGTAAACTCTTGATGTTATGAGGGGTGCCTCTCCGAAGTGCAAGGGAGCGAGGCTGCCAACCTAGGACATGGGCCTTCTGGGTCACCCATTTACCCATCAAAGCAGTATTGCCCAACGAGTTGAATCTCATTGTGGAGTCCAAGTCTAGTGGTCCGGTGGAACTTATTCTTGGTGACAAGGATCAGTAACACTAGGAAATATCCACCATCATAGTGGACATTCTGTAAGTGAAGGGCCTTTGTGAAAACAAATAGAATTTAAGTTCATTGGCCGCTTAATTAACTTGCTGGCCCATAGTTCAGCTCAATGTGTTCTCAATGTTAGCCACGACCCAAGCCTTTTTTAGCTCTAAAATCCCTAACGGCCCTTTCAAGCAAAGCCTATATGGAGTCCTGTATCTGATCCTCCATACTCCCATGAATAGAAATATCCTTTTTAAAAAGACTCATTGTGTGTAAATGTAATTTGATGGTAGCTCAAGGAGTCCTTGACTTTGAGGAGACTGGATTTGCTTGTGGAATGTTGTAAATTACTTTTAGAAAGAAATAATTTTTGAAAAGCCTTCATTTTTATCCCTCTGGCGAGGATTCTGAATGGGCAAAAAAGATGGAATTGAAAATATATTTTCAGACATTATACATATTACTAAGGTTGCATCTATTTTTTTGGTTAGTAGGAGTTAGTATATGTTACAGGTGTAGTTAACAACTACCCTCACCTCTCTCCCACGTGATTGATCCCAGGACCTCCCTCCCAGTGAGGGGATATACTACCGTTGGGCTCTTCCCACGGTGTGCGATTGCTTCTAATTTCATTCATTTGAAATATGTTTGTGGATCTGAAACATTTCTAAACAATAAATCCGTGTAGATGATACCCTAGTATTGTATGCTATGAATAATTTTTATGATCCATGAAACCCTTTTTGTTTGGCTCAAAAAAAATGAGACCGAGGGTTGAATGAGACCAGCAAACACAACCTGAACCCGCAACCACGCAACCAAGTGCACAAGCATGGATGTGTTGGAATATTTGTATGCAATTTAAATATATAATGATGAAGGTATAACCGATCACCGTAGCGTAGCAAATAGCGAACTAGTTAGACTGTAAGAGTAGATCTGAAAATAAGAATTTCACGAACAAAAACTTGTCAATAAACAGGAATCGAGGCGTGTGTTAGACACATTGTCCTTAAGGTGAAAATCGTCCCTATTGGATCCTCTTTGACCCTGATGCTCGTAGGATAAATTGACAGACACCCCTAGGATTCAACGATCTATATCAAAAGAAAAGGAGCACCCTCTCTCTAATGATCTCTACAAAATCGACTGATTCAAAGGTAAAAAGAAAATTAGAAGAGAGAAAACAATTTCATAGGAAGCCAAAAGATATAGGATTTTTTTTATGTGTCTGACAAGAGAATAAACTCCATTTAAATAGAGAAATAATAGATCATTCCTATTCTAACAAAAAGGAAAATATTTAAGACTCAATAAAGGAAAATAATTCTCTCTAAAACTGAAAGAATAATATGCTAATTAATTACTCTCAAACGGTAATAAAACTGATTAGGAATATTAAAAGAAAGTGAAAATAAAAAACCATCAAGAGACCACGTGTGCGACCTGGCTCGGCCGACCGGCCGCATGTGTGTCTTTGATATATTACGCAAGATGCGACCCGCAATGCGCGCACATGAAGGGTTTTCGGCCCGGCTTGCCAAATTCTCATTGGAAGTCTTTGGTCCACTCCTTGGGCCCTCACATGCGCGAGGGCTAAGCCCATCTCTTTTTAACACACTCATACTAAATAAGAAAACATATATAACCTATTTTACTCTCTTGTAATATTCCGATGTGGGACTAAAGCTTTACACAAAACTTTTGTTTTAAACTCAATATACACAAAACTACAACAGGATGTACTTTGGAGGATTGGAAACACAATTCTTTGACATGGAAGGGAGAAAAAAGGCAACTTGTACTCAAAGTGCATCAGAATTAAGGGGCCGTTTGAATACGCTACCATTTTTCTATTTTTATTTTTTAAAACTGAAACGACTTTCTCTTGTAATCTTACATTTAAAACAAGTTTAGTGTCCTTTTTTGTGAGCCAAAAAAATACTATTAAAGGTATAAATTTTTTTAGAAAAGAACCACAAAGAAAGTTAAGAAATAAACAATTATAGTTTGAGTAGTGATTAGCAGACCGTAAGGCTAGCTCCCAGTCAAAATATCACATTTGACAGCATCTCGGTTGATTTGTAATTTTATTAGTTCAAAGGAAAAAAAGTATTTAGAGTTAATGGCTACATTTTTTTTTTTGGGTTGAAAGGATAACGTTTAAAAAAAAACACACACATAAATTACACCAAAGTGATGCCCGAATATAAAGGAGGCCAGTTGGCTCTCTCGGCCATGAGGAACTTATGGCTAACTAGTGGGTTACAATATTTCTAGTCTTGGGAATGTAGGACCTTAACACTAAAAAAAAAGTTTTGAGAAGCTTATGCCCATCTCCATCACAACCATGCATGGTCTCATAAGGGATTGGATTATTCTTTAGCGAGAAGTTAACTAGCACAACTACGTCCTATTGCAATTGTAACGGATAAAATTCATAAAAATAAGCAAAAAGAAGGGGTAAAATAAGGATTTCTCATGCTCACAAATTCTGACATTTTAGCCGTCATAAGCCTACTTGGGCTATGTGCTGGTTCACTTGAGTGTTATCTGTCAGGTGATCTTATCATGACTGCACAAGTCATGATGACTCAAAATGCCGATAAATAAGCAAGAATCACCAGAGAGAAATGATGGATGATGCAAAAGGTAAGAGAGGAGAGAAAGGGCAGAAGAAGAACAAGGAGGATGGTGCTAAAGGCAAAGAGGAAGGTGCTAAAGGTAAAGAGGATGGTGCGAAAGGCAAGAGAGGAGATCAAGAGAAGAAGAGGAAGAGGAAGAGGAAGAGGAAGATGAAGAGGGAGATCTGAGAAGCTTGAGTCATTCACACCCCTACCCCAAAGTGCTGTGCAGGCGACCACTCATCTGATTCTCTCATCTTCTTTGGTGTTATCCGGCTATTTGATGCTCTTTATGGCTTCACGATCGTTTGTGGCCACCGGAGTCTCTCGAATAGGCCATGTCTGCCTGATGCTCTCCATGAATGGTCACACTGCCACTGGCACGGCCTTGCAGTTGATCATCTGGTGAGTGCAACAATACTTGAGCCTGTGCCTGACGCTGTGAATAGTGTCGAACACGTTGTGCTGTGAATAGTGCCGAATACGTTGTGCTGTGAATGGTGCCGAATACGTTGTGCTGTGAGTGGTGCCGAATACGTTGTGCTGTGAATAGTGCCCAATACGTTGTGCTGTGAATGGTGCCGAATACGTTGTCACGTTGTGTTGTGCATAGTGCTGAGCTCGTTGTCCGTTGTCTGATGTACAACGTATCCGTCGTGAGCTGTACAACGTACACGTTGTCTGCTACACGACGTATCCGTTGTCTGTTGCTCAACGGATGCACAATGGATACGTTATCAGAGCTAGAGCTACGTTATCAGAGTACGTTGTCTATGCGTTGCCAGTGCCTTGTCCGAGCTATGTGAGTACGTTGCCAGTGCCATGTCCGAGCTATGTGAGTACGTTGCCAATGCCTTGTCTGAGCTATGTGAGTACGTTGCCAGTGCCATGTCCGAGCTATGTGAGTACGTTGCCAGAGCCTTGTCCGAGCTATGTGAGTACGTTGCCAGAGCCTTGTCCGAGCTATGTGAGTACGTTGCCAGTGCCATGTCCGAGCTATGTGAGTACGTTGCCAGTGCCTTGTCCGAGCTATGTGAGCTACGTTGCCCGAGCTATGTGAGCTACGTTGCCAGTGCCTTGTCCGAGCTATGTGAGCTACGTTGTCTGTGCCTTGCCCGAGCTATGTGAGCTACGTTGTCAGAGCTACGTCCTCTGTGCCTTATCTGAGCCATATTCTTTGTGCCTCCTGAGCTACAATCTCCAGTGCCTCACCAGAGCTCGTCCTCAAGTGCATATACCCAGTGCCTCACCAGAGCTCGTCCTCAAGTGCATATACCCAGTACCAGAGCTCGTCCTCAAGTGCATATACCCAGTGCCTCACCAGAGCTCGTCCTCAAGTGCATATGCCCAGTGCCCTCACGATAAGTATCTCTATACTGTGTTTGTGCCTTGTGCCTTATACTGTGCTATGTGCCTTATACTGACTTTATCATCGGAGCTTATTTCAGGGTGCACACCCGCCCCCCTCAGGCTCATTCACAAGTGGAGTTGGGTTATCATTCTTCTACCAGCAGAGCAGCTACAGACGCGTGGCGTGTACGAGATTTTTTCCCTTTCAGCAATGTTATCAGAATCGGATTAGTCATCCAACCGGTTGAGTGGCCGATTGGACTGTTTTGACCGTATACTTTTTATTAAAAAGATATATATTTTTTCTATTTTTACTCATTTATCACCGGTTCTAATCGTTTCTCAACCTTTTTTTACCACTGATTTCCAGTTCAACCGGATGGTTCTTCCAGTTTTGACAAAAATGATCGATTTTTAAATAAGCCTGATTTTGGGAGTTTGGGAACCAGTGAGAGACCGGTTCCCCGATTTTTCCAGTTCGGCTGGCCGGTCCGGCTCGGCTCTGACAACACTCCTACTTAAGCCAAATTCGACAATATCTTCTTCTTTTGCCCAACAAGTCATCGCGCCTGGCCACGGCTCTACTATAGGGACACTAGAGACAAGGAGAAGCAACATCTCTGAAAACGTTTTTTTTTTCTCTGAATACATTCATCGATACATGAATATCTCTTCGTCACGTGACATTCTGATTGGCCTGTGGGCGAGCAAAGTGACATTGATGGCCTTCGTTTTCTCTATAGTTTAATACTAAAATTAATTTTCAGAAGAAGGAAAACTGTTTCTTTTGGGACAACCAAACAGTCCATAAGGTGAACTTTGAACAAGAAATGAGTTCGACTGTCGAATCAATCAAAATGCCGGGTCGGCCTATTGCCACGAAATTCCGACCATATCGTCATACCAAGAAAAAGATTTCCAAAACCCTAACCCTAACCCTAATTAGGGTTTTCTTGTCTCTTCTAAAAGAGGAACGATTGATTCAGTTCTTGAAACCCCTCATGGATTTCCCTCTAAATCTCTCGTATTATCATTATTATTATTTTCCTCTCACTTCTTTTTTTCACAGAAAGCTTGATTCTTCTCCTTTACAGGCCCCATAAATTTACCTAATTCCCCTCTCTATCTTAGGGCTTGGGTTTCATTTCTTTGTAAACCCAATGAGATTTCTTGAAGATTATCAATTTAATTGTCTATGTTGAGATGGATTTCGTTGAATTAGAGGCGATCGAAGGACTTAGATGGTCTTGGAATTCATGGCCGACTTCGAAATCCGAAGTTTCGGCTTTGGTAATTCCTTTGAGCATCATGTGTACTCCATTAATGCAATTCAACGAGCTTCCTTTGCTCCCTTACGATCCGCTAATCTGCGGTAAATGCGGAGCTGTTTTGAACCCTTACGCGCGTGTCGATTACCAGTCGCGCCTCTGGGTTTGCCCTTTTTGCTATCAAAAGAATTCATTTCCTCGTTCTTATGCTGGAATCGGAGAGAACAATCTCCCGGCTGAGCTTTTCCCTACTTATAGCACGGTGGAGTACCATCATGTTAGGAAAAGCCCAAACCCTAATTCGAATCTGAACCCAAATCCTAATTGGAGTGGGAATGGGTTATCTTCATCTTCTCTGTCATCTTTGATGTCGTCGTCATCGTCTTTGGTTTCTTCTTTTTCTTCATCTTCCTTGTCGGGTATGGATTCGCGAGGGATTGGGCCGGCATTTGTTTTTGTCGTGGATACTTGCTCGCCAGATGAAGAGCTTCGAGCACTTAAGAATGAGTTATTGCTTGTTGTGGCACAATTGCCGGAGAATTCTTTGGTTGGGCTTGTCACATTCGATTCTATGGTCTATGTTCATGACCTAGGTTATACAGAGTGTTCGAAGGTCGTGTTGTTTCATGGTGAGCGTGAGCTCTCGTCAGATCAGGTACTCAATTTACTACTTCGATTTATTGTGGATTCCTATTGTAGCAGTAGTTGTAGTGAGTAATTTTATTGTTTCAAGATGGTTTTTATTATCTTATTCTTGAATTATTTAGTATACGTAGCAGACAAAAGCATTGGATTATACTTCAAGAAATGTTGTGGATGTGTGGTGTGGTACCACAAAACTGGAAGATGACTTTGAAACTCTATTTAGTCTTGCATCCAATAGGGATGCGGTTGTCTGTGATACATCGATCGGGGGGAGGAGGGGGTGTCTTGGGACCCCCAGTTGAGGAGGGGGCTTAACGTTTGGGAAATTGAAGATTTGGTAGGCTGGTAGAGCGTTTGGGGTTACATCCCCCGTCATCTCAGGGTTCTGATTATAGAGGGCGGTCAGGAGGCAACAAAGGTCGTTTTTCAGTAAGCTCTCTAGTGCAGTCGCTTGTGTCTGGTCCAGTTGTTCCATTTCCTCATAGGACTGTGTGGAATCTTGGTATTCCTTCAAAAGTATCAATTTTTCTATGGAATGTGGTTTTGAATACGATTCTTACTTATGACCACCTGAAGAATAGAGGGTAGATGATGACAAATCGATGTTTCATGTCCCTCCAGGAGGAAGAATCGGTAAACTACTTTCTCTTACATTGTCTTTTTGCTCGTGGGATTTGGAGCTTCTTTCTTTCCCGAGTGGGAGTGGAGTGAGTTTTTCCCTCTTTCTTTCACAACTTCTTATCTTGCTGGCATTTGTCTGAGGGGGAAGGATCTAGGAAGGTGCTATGATCAGTGTTGCCAGGTGGTATTGCATGGTCCATATGGAAAGAGCGTAACAGAAGAGTGTTTGAGGACTCTGGCTCCTTTCCGTCCCACATATGTGCTAGAACCCGCTCTCTGATTCTGGAATGGTGCTCCATCAGACAAGAGGGAGTGGAACTGGATCCTTGGCTAGATGTCTAGCTCTGAGAGGTAGAGGAGGCTGTTATAGGAGCCTCCTAGGGATACACTTGTTTGGATTTTTCCATCTTTTCTTGCTTCTTGGGTTCATGAGCTTGTGAACTCTTTTCTGGTTTTGTTCTAGTTGTACTTCTTTGCTTTATTTATATATTTCTTGCTTGATTACCGATTTAAAAAAAACATTTTCTCTTTGTATGCAACTTAAGTTTTAGTGCCTGCAAGACGTACTTATCTGTTGTATCTACAAAAACATAGATATTTTGGTGGATTCAAAAATGAAAAATGAAGTATTGAATTTTGGTAGCAATTCTCCTGAATCAGAGTTGCAGCTTTGGTAAAAAAACCTTGCTTCCAAGTAGAGATCACTACATTGTGTGATGCCCGGTGCCTTTCCTTATATTTCTCAAGACCCAGCAAGTTCTCATGTTTAGTCCAATAGTTAGTAGCTCGTTGGGAAATTGATGTCATTAGTCATTTCTTTCAAGGTCCGTTCTTTTGCTACGACTTATAAAGCTCGGCACTTTACACTTAGTCATGGTAGTTGGTAGAAAATTTGGGTTGCTTTGTCAAGATATATAACAAGATTAATTCTTATCATCATGAGATTTCAAGTCTTACCATTTTTATGAGATTTGAAATCATTCAATTTTCCCATTTAAAGTCTTATAGGAATTGCAACCCAATAGATGAAAAGCATCGATTAATCTAGCTCTCAAAAGAAAATGCATGTTTTCCATTGACAAAAATTGCAAAGTGCCAGACCTTTTTAAGTCTCAGCAAAAGAACGGACCCTTATAGACATGCATCGCCTTATAATCTTCTAAGCATGCTGGGATAAGTGTGACATGCATCGCCTTATAATCTTCTAAGCATGCTGGGATAAGTGTCCTTAGTGTGTTTCTTTTCCTTTTCCTTGTAAGTACAATGAATCTTTCAGTAAAGCAAAAGAAGGAAAAGGGAAAAGGTCCTGGAAAAGCATTCCTTATGTCTTGCCACTGATTGGCAAGTTCAATATCACATTATACCATGGATCCATTTTCATTCCTGTCATGTAATGTAACTGATGTTTGCTGAAACCCTCTAACAAATAGTGGCCTCTGTTGTTCTTAAACTTCAGATTCAGAAGTTATTGGGCATTTCTCACCCTAAGCATCCTCAACTTGGAAAGACATCAGCTATCCGAAAGCAAGGCTTTTTACTTCCAGTATCTGAATGTGAGTTCAATATCACTTCAGCAATTGAAGAGATCCATTCTTCGGTGGCTGTGCCCGGTCATCGCCCTCAAAGGTCCACTGGATTAGCGATATCAACTTCAATCGGAGTTCTAGAAGGATGCTTAGCCAACACAGGCAGCCGGGTAATGGTCTTCACATCCGGGCCTGCAACCATGGGCCCAGGAATAGTTGTAGAATCCGATCGTAGTAATGACATCCGGACTCACCGAGATCTTATTAGTGGTCATGCTCCTTTCTACAAAAAGTCTTGCGACTTCTACAAGAAATTGATGCAGAGATTTTGTGATGCATCTGTTGTTCTCGATTTTTTTGCTTTCTCTCTCGATCAGGTTGGAGCAGCAGAGCTCAAAGTCCCTGTTGAGAGCTCTGGTGGCTTCATGATGCTAGGAGAGTCATTCGAGTCAGATCAGTTCAGAAAATGCTTGCGACATATTTTCAGCCGTGATGAAGATGGTTACCTAAAGATGTATTTTAATGCAACCATTGAGATAGTGGTTACAAAAGAGGTAAAGATCTGTGGGGCCCTTGGTCCCTGTGTATCTCATCGGAGAAAGAATAGTTCAGTGAGTGAGACTGAAATTGGCCAGAGCGGTACCAATTTCTGGAAATTGGGCACACTCACGAACAAGACGTGCATTGCTTTCTTCTTCCAAGTGGGTGATGAGCAGAAAGTCCAACCCGGTTCTGCATTTTTTATACAGTTCATAACAAGGTACCGGCACGGAGACATGGGAATCCGGCAGAGGGTAACAACTGCCGCAAGAAGATGGGTTGGAAAGCGGTCACCGGAAATTGCTGCCGGATTTGATCAAGAAGCTGCCGCTTCAATCATGGCTAGACTTGCCATACAAAGAGCTGAGCGGTGTTATGCTCGAGACGTTATCAGATGGCTGGATAAGACGCTCATTCAGTTTACTTCCAAGTTTGGGGATTACGTACAGGAAGACCCATCTTCATTCCGCCTTTCATCTAACTTCTCCCTTTACCCACAGTTCATGTACTATCTGAGGAGGTCGCAGTTCATTGATGTCTTTAATAGCAGTCCTGATGAGACTGCGTTCTTCCGACTGATGCTGAACCGTGAAGGGGTAGTGGGGTCGCTGATCATGATCCAGCCTACCCTTTTTCAATACTCTTTTGATGGACCTCCAGTTCCGGTCCTCCTTGATGTCAGTTCCATCTCTCCAGACATCATTTTGCTCTTTGATTCCTACTTCTATGTGGTCATTCACTATGGGTCTAAGATTGCACAGTGGAGGAAGCTTGGCTATGACAGGGATCCTAACCATGAGAACTTGAGAAAACTGTTGGAAGCCCCAGAGGTAGATGCAGAACAACTTGTCGCTGAGCGGATTCCAGTGCCCAAGCTTATAAAATGTGACCAGTACAGTAGTCAGGCCAGGTTTCTGCTTGCTAAATTGAATCCCTCTGTTACACAGAAATCAGAGTATACAGATGGATCAGATATCATATTTACAGATGATGTGAGCTTGCAAGTTTTTATAGATCATTTGCAATCCTTGGCAGTACAGGGTTAATTTATCGAGTGTTCTCTGTTTCTATTTTCTTAATAGCAAAAAACTGCTTCTGAGAGGGAGGGAATGTGTGGAGTTTTCTTTCCCAGAAATAGTTGTAATGTAATGTGTGGCAATTTTTTTAAAAAAATTATTTTGGACACAGCTTTTCTATTGGATAACACCGATGATTTCATACAATTGGCCTAGGTTTCTTTTTTGAAGGGCCTCAATTGGATGGTGTATAACCCTCGGGAGTGTAGCCTAGTGGTATAAACCCAAAGGTCTCGAGATCCAATATTAGATGCATGGGGGGGGGGGGGGCATCACGTGTGACTAGGAATACCCATGTTTACCAAAAAAAAATAATTTTGGATGGTATATGTTCTCTCTCGTGAAGATTTTACTCTCAATAATTACAACACTGTCACCAACTTTACATTAATGTGTCAGAGCTTCTCTTACAATCTGTTAAAGCAATATTTTCTATTCGTTTTTTACATTGTTCCTTTATTCAATAGCAAAAGTAATGAGCTAAAGAGCTTTGTGAGTGGGGTTAGGGTTCCTTTCATCATCAATACCTCATAGGGCCTCTGGGCGTTTTATAACAGCACTGATGAGCATGGGGAGGACTTAGGCCAGCCAATACCCGGCCGGAAACAAGACCTAAATAGACATGCGCAAGTTCAGCCCTGCTGGTCACACCAAAACAACTAAGGCATTTCACATTAAAACCTGTGCATATGATAGAAAATCCCTTTTCCAGTAATCTTGTTCATCTTGGAGAATTCCCGGCAGAAAATAGAGTTTAAATATGAGGCAGACCAGAGCTACCTTTTTTTTTTGGAATGTGAAAAAGCCTCCGGGTGGCCGCCATGCTGACGATAGCAAGATGACGACCCCATCATCGGCATGCACGTTGAAGGCCCGCACACCAGCGTGCCTAAAATGGTAAGTCAGGATGTGGCACGGAGTGTCGACCCAAAGCCTCCACAATGGAGCACAGCGACTTAAGCCAACGAACCACACCCGGGAGGGCTACCAGAGCTACCTTCTTAATGCAAAGTTCGGTAACAATTTTGTAATTATAGAGGAAAGAATATTTTAAAACTCATACCCATTAAAAAGGGAGCTCCGCTAAAATACCTTCGATATAGTTATGCCTCATATTTAAACTAATGATAAATCTCTTTTAAGTGTTTTTTCCACACAAAAAAAACAATTGTACATGGGCTACATGATCCCTCAAGAAGATCTGCAATTGAAAAGGTCCTTAGTTCATACAAAATGAAAATCACTTTTTTAAGTTTCAACCGTAAAAAAGTATCCAAACCTAAATATTCCGTGGGACTTAATTGTGAGACTCTTAACAAATCCACTCAAGAGGAATTCTAGGGCCACATGCATTAAGTCATCCACAGATGCAGTATGGGTGCAACATGGGGTGTTGCTACCCTAAAACAGGGAGATGGGCTGACACTTTTTACAATCAAGGGCAGCATTTCTGACCGATAGTATACATGAGTGCATATATATATATATATATATATATAGAGGGGTGTGTTTTCCGTTATAGGGGGAGATAGAACAAGGGGAAGAAATCTTAGAAACAAGTACACAACTTCCAACACATAATTCTAAAGCAAACATACAAAGGTACAACATCTTGTTTTCTACATTCATTCCACCAATGCTTTTTGATGAAGTCTAAAATTTAGAGTGACAATCCTGATTCCTCGTCTTCCTCAAGGGAGGAAGTGTAAGAGAAGTAAAGAGCCCAAATCAGACCAAATATCCCAAACAGGATCCACCCAAGAAGGTTGTTGCTCAAACCAAAAGGAAGTCCTGTTCCTTCTGTGCTCATTCTGTCATCCACCAGCGCCATGGCCGGGCTCGACACGGCCGCTGCACATGCAGCTGCCATCAACGATGCACCCATCCCCACGCTTGAGCCCATTTCCCTTTCAGATGCCTTCTCCTCCATGGAACACCTCACTCGCCCCCTCTTCCCCATTGCCGGCAACCCTGATTTCCATGTTGGTAGAAGCATAACTTATATCAACATAAAATCAATCAAATTTGCTTAAATTATATATATATAGTTATTACTCAATCATGTTATCTATGTTTTATTCATAAATGGTTCCATCATGATAGGCTGCTTGTGTAAATTGTGTTCGTTCCTCGATTTGCATATCAGAAAATGTTGATCTTAAATTATATATATATATATATATTCTAAATTGCTTGATCATGCAATATAATCTAATTGGCAAACTTGAGGAAGTACTTGAACCATACAGATAACACAATGACTACGAGGGACACAAAATCTTACCGAGAACCGGCGAGGACGAGACTCCGATTGAAACCTTGTGCACTAGACCGGCACGAGTGACCGGCAAAGTCAGGGAGGTTGCAGTAATGGTGGTCATTATTTCTTCAATATGGAGGAAAATGGATCAAGAAAGAAGGAAACTAATGCACAATGTTTTGACAGTGGAAGTTTATTTCATGTATATGTGAATAAATTAACGAATTGATATTATTGGTGCAATGTTTATGTCAAAATACACCACACAACATGGATAGCCATCCATTTCATATCCTCCTGTTATCTGTATACGCCCAACCAATGTCTTCCACGTGTTACATCATCCATTGCTAAATGGAAAGTTGCACTGATAACCAACGCTAGCTCCACGCTCCTGTAGTGCGCGTGGAGTCCACTCCCCCCCTCAAGAGGTTTCTGGGTGAGCTCTTTGAGGCAGTATATACAAACGGTTAAATCCTGTTAAAAATATTATAAAAAATTGAAGTCAAATCCACTCAAAATACTTTCTTTCTCATCTTTCTCACTACCCAACTGAACTCACCTCTTCAATTCCTGTTAGCAGGTTCATCCAAAGTCTCAATCAGGAAACCCATCTCAAAATCTCTTGTTTTTATTCATTAATTTTTGTGGGTTTATGAAATCTTTTGATGAGAAGTGGAGTTCAAAAGAACCACCAAGAACAGCAGCTTCCATGTGAGGATTAAGCTCTTCAGGGATGGGAGAATGATAAGAGCTTGGGCTACAAATGTTTCAGATTCGTTCTTGAGGTTTCTCAATCCCTTCTATTTCTTCAGCTCTTGTCAATCAGTGGGCTATAACAGAAAACACCTATCTGAAACAACAGTCTCTGCTTCGAAAACTAATTATTTAGTATCAACTATTTTGCACAGGATCACTGCTGTCAATGCAGGCTGAGTTCAATCTGTACTTCTTGCATCAAACAAATGCCATTACCTGCTGTAAATATCAGTGCAACTCAGCTGTAAATATCAGATTGAGGCGATGTGTTTAATCAACCAAGTGTGAGAGACAACGAAAAAAAATCAATCTTCAATTTAAAGCTTTCAATAGTAGTAGCACTGGGCCACTGGCACAAATGTAAAAAAAGTACAAAAGATAATCAACTTGTCCATTCAAAATAAATAATAAGGTGTTTGAAACTACAGGTAATCTGAAATCATTTCTGCACACAAGAGTACATTGCATTACAACTCCCCCACCCCACAAGAACAAAAAAAAAATTAAAATTAAAAACAGATAGAAAAAAAAAAGGGACTCTATTATTTCATCTCCAACATTGATATACATTCTCAGTTCTGGAAGATCATTGCTAGAAAAGAGAAAAAAAATGAAAGAAGTTACATATACTGATTTACATGAGAGAATTAGAAGGGAGAAAGAATTATGTGCCATCTACAGTTTCTGGAACATGAAGTGCCAGATCACCCATTATACTCCACTATAACTGAGGGTGGTCATAATTGAAATGTTTCCTCCAGTAGCCCTTGTTCTTCCCAGTTCCTATCTCCAACCATGGCTTCAAGTTTCCATCATAGTGGATCACTCCCACCCGATCAATGTCACCCCATCCTATACTTGAGTCGAAGCCCAGCCATCACAGTCCAGAGCCACTGTCTGGTTATAGAAGGCAACCAGACCCAAGAGCAAGCTCCCAGCCTTCCATAACTGCCTCTTATTTCCCTGCAACCCACCCCCCAAACTCAGAAAGCAAGCATTCAATTCCCCATGCATGCTTCATCCATTAATTTACACAACAGGGTAATAGGTACGTAGACAATGTGTATAATTATAGATAGAAAAGCAGTAAAATGATGCATACTTGCACATACTAAACACCATCCTCCCATATGTCTACACAAAACAATAATGATCCATTGATTCACAAAAACAAGTGTGAATAAATTAATTTGGGTAGACTTCAAACTCAAAAGTGAAAGTTTGTTCAAATAAACTTGAGAAAACTAGAATTTTGTAGGGATACCTTGAAATTAAGGGTTTCAAAACAATCCGGACCAAGACAAAATATACGGAATGAAACTTTTGCAAGAACACAAATAGGGTAAAGATGGTCGTTAACCTAGATAACCAAGAGATGCCCCAAAGCAACCAATTTCGATATCTTAACTCAATTATTCAAGTTACAGAAAGAAAGGAAAAGGCAAAATGTTACCAATCCCAGAAAATTGATCTAGAGCACTTGTATATGTCTTCAACAATAGAATCAGCAACTAGTACCAATGGACCAAACAAGTAAACAACATCCTCCCATCAGATGCCAAATCAACACTAATACCCTTTGCCCCTAACCGAGGTATCATACTAGTAAAGAAGCACTCCACATTCACTGGCCTTATCAACAGCGACCCATGTCCACTCCGACTGGGCGGCTCCCTCCACTTCAGCAGATGGTGGCTCCAAGCTAACATGCCTGAATAAACCAAACTCGGATCTGGCTTCTGGGTCGGAATAGGACTCCCTCTCCACCTCTGGACCCTAAACATGTTATCCTTGATCAGGGAAATGTGGCGGTTTCCATGAAGCAGACCCCTTATCAGTGGCCTCGCTGATCTCCGTGAAGCTCGGATCTGACATGATACCCAGAATCCTTCGCATTCCAGACGGAAGAAAGATATACACTGTCATCATCAACATCAGGTCTGCCGGCAAGGGAAGCTACTCCGGCGAACTTCACGATTTTTGGGAAACCCATCCATCAGGTTTTGAATTTCAGAAATTTGAGGCATCGATCAACGATCAACACGCAAGGCCTTACTCCCAATCAACGGCGTACAACCAACACCCAAATCAGGCAAACCCAGCAGTCTCACCTCCGGACTAGCAACACATCGGCTTCTAACTTCCACTTGAAGGTAAAACCCTCTGGCACACAACATCCTTTTGCCACCCAAACCAACTCGCCGCAGAAAAGCCGCAGAAGGATGATCAGCCCCCAATCGTACACACCACCGCCAATCTCCACCAAACAGCACAACAGTTCAGAGAAAATCGTACCATCCCCCTCCCCCCTTCCCATTCCCCTTCCCCTTTAGCAACCTCCGGCTGCTGCTCTCTTCCCCTGCATTCTCGATTTCTTTGTCTCTTCCTCATCTGGGATATTTTCTAACACCAGAAACCCTTCCTCACCCCCCAACACACCCCAACACATATAGCAAACCTTTTAGATTCCTGAGCCAACCCTCCCTCCGAAAACCCGACCCATAACCCCATTGTCTTAGATTCTATTGGGCTACCATCCACCTAGGCCCATCAAGCCTCCTCTTCAACCTAAACCCTTCCATCATCAGATACCCCTCCTCTTCCCAAGCCCTAGAGCCCAATCCATCAAGCTCAACCTCTGGAGACCCATTTGGCATAGACTCCATCGCTTGTTTAGGCCCCTTGATACTCAAATCCAGAGCATCAAAGGGTAAAGCCCCCCAACCCCAAACCCTATTCTCTCAAACCCTCCTCCACTCTGTCAGCCCTCGTCGACTACCCTCAATCTCCACCCTCCCTTTCACCCTCACCCTTATCTTCGCAGGTTAGCTCCCCTCCCACCCTTCTCAAATCCAAATGGCAGCGCGAGGAATGATTTTCAATCTCTATCGCATCATCGCTTAGCTCGTCTGCGTTAAACCTCAACAATGTCAAGGATGAGTACAGCTCCACAGCTACCACATCAAACAACACCCACTCTTCTCCCCTCCCTTTAGAAGAGTCCCTTCCCATCTCAGAGAGTCAGACCTCCCCAGCTCCCACACTGCCAATTCACCTTGCCTCACCAGTTTCAACCACCTTGCCCCTTCCGCAATTCTCTGAAAGGGCACTCAACCCCTTTTGCCACCTGCAAGCATCCACAACACCGAACATACATTAATGCCAACTCTCCCTCTATCGCAGGACTACGTTCAAATATTGTTGAACCAAAATGTCCACGGAATCAGCGTTCGCCTCAAGGTCTCACCACCAAAATCCTCAAAGTCATTCTAAAAAATAGAGTACCTTCACACTGCGCAACAACAAAGAACGCCCTCGAAGACTCAACTCAGACATCACCTATGCCACAATCAACAAGAAGTTTCACCACCTCCCTAGATCCCCACCCTACCTCACACCCGAGCCCTACACGTTTTGAGGAAGTGTTGTAATGGTCCATCTAAATAAGCTCATCTCAATTTTATTATCTAGTTACTTCATTATATTTAGTGTCTATTGTCTTTGATGTAATTAAGAGCATTTATGTCATTTCATTTTGTTAGTAATATAAAAGAAGAACTAAAGGGATAGAGAAATTAATTCTCCATACCCTGTTTCCTTTCTCCTTACTCTTCTCCTCTTTCTATCTTCCACAAACTCTAGTTTACTATTCTTAATTTTCTACTTGGTATCAGAGCAAGAAATCAAGGCTTGCATTTTTCTTTTTCTTTTTTTAAATGGTATGAATAGTGTTGCATGAATAGTTTTGTGTAAATATTGTCGCGTGAATAGTGATGAGTGAATAGTGGCGTGTGAATCTGGTATGGTTTAACATTTTTGGAGTTCGGGTTGATTTTATTATGAGTTTTTGGAGTATCTAAAGTTGATGTTTCATGCTCTTGAATGATTTTATGAAAAAAAATCAGATTTACATTGTAGACACCCTATTTTGCCTGGGCCTGAGAAAACCCAGTGGTGCCAAGTACTGAGAATGATGACGAGATCCGGACTCCGGAAGGTCGAAGATCAAAGCCGAGAACAAAGCCCAAGCCCAAACCAACTCGAGCCCAAAAGGGGGGTTTATTTTTAAGCTTGAAATTAACCCGCGCCCTTTATAAGGGCGCGCCCCTATTTTTTTGCCAAGATTAGGGACGCGCCCTTCAGAAGGGCGCGGCGTACGGAAACCCTGATTAAAACTTCGTTTTGCGGGCCAACACGTTTCGGGGTTATTTTTTTAGTCCCACATCGGAAAAAAAGCGTAAAAATCCTATTGTTTCACCTTATAAAAGGAGCCTTACTCCAACTCATAGATCATCTTGGAAAATCCGGAGGAGAACTCTTGAGAATCAGAGGAGAATCCTTTAGGCTTTCAACTTGAAACCGAGGAAAACTCTGAAAAAGCCTAGCTTAGCCCTCGAATCCCAGAAATTCCAGCCATCAACCTAGGAGTGATCTTCACCAACTTTGGGGGGGAAATCTCGGAAGTTCGGACCTCGTCAAAGCATTCTCTTCTCTTCAACCACTTGGAGCATTTATAAAGGGAAAATGTATGCCACATCCTCATCCTCTGTTTCTACCCGTCCAAGTCTCTTCTTCCCTCACTTTCTCTGAGTAGCTCGGAGATTTCCCTCTTCACGGTTGTGCGGACGAGGAAATCCGGGTGAAAGAAAGGGCCGGAAGACTAGATCTTCGACTTCTTTTTAAGCTTTTCTTTATTATTGTTAGTAGTTTTGTCCCTTTTCCATCCAAATGTAGGCGGGGCCCCTCTTAACTCGGTTGAGGAGGGATGTGTGGCCATTCGCCGATTTAGGGGAAAGGGATTTTGCCGCGCAAGTAGAGAGAAATTCACCCTAACTCGGTCGAGGAGGGGTGGCTTTCCAATCTCGAAATAAAAGAAAACAAGTAGGGATGAAATCGCCTTAACTCGGTCGAGGAGGGGTGGTTTTTCTCGAAATAATAATAAAAAATAGGAAATAATTTCGAATTAATTTAATGGAGAAAGTTAAGAGGTAACCGTCGCTCGACGGATGAGGTGGGGTGCCTAACACCTTCCCCAACTCATAAAAGAATCCCCGGACCCATTCTCGGTTTCTTATTCAATCGAGGGTTCTTAATTGTGGGTGACCAATCACACCCAGAATCTTGATTGGTGGCGACTCTAACAGATCTCGGCTTCACATCGGTTGAAACACACGGATGTGGGGAGGGGATCGACCCGGGCCGGCTATCGCACAGCTGGCGACTCTGCTGGGGACTTAGAGGATTCGAGCCTCAATTTAACTTTCTCCATTAAATTAATTTCTTGCTATTTTCATTTTTTTATTTATGGTTTTCTTCTGCTTCATCTTTTGCACTATTGTTCACGGCATCCACTTCCCCTCATGTTGTCCGAAACCGGACCTACCCCCATATTCGGAACTAAGTAGTTGAACGACCGTGGATAGCATCCCGGAAACGGCGACGAAACATTCCGACCCCAATCGTTTTGAATAAAGGAAGTGCACGGATCGTGCACGGATATTCTATGATTGTGGGACCTATTTTAGATGGACATTAGGACCCTACAAACCTCATATAGAGATATTTGTTGAGGACACGTTGCCTTGCATTGTTTTCTGATGATAGTATTGAATAATGTTAATGTTTAGATTAGTCATCTGCACAATGTTCAACTGAGTGGTGCCGTAAGTCTTTGGTATCCGCACTGGATATTACAGAGCAACTACCCAAAAAGCTCAGGCAGTAGAACATTCCCTGTTCACTATACTAATTATCTCCATGCTTTATCTTCGAGATTTCTAAGTCTCTGTTAATGGACACTTAGTTGTGAGGAATTTTTCTTTAGCTGAACCTTCGGACTTCGAAAAAAAAAAAGAAAAAAAAAAAAAAAAGAGAATGAGCCATTGTTTTTAAAATTCCCCTAAGTCCTACGGGCAACCTTGTTAGAGGCTGAAAACCTCTATCCCGCCATTATTCCCCTAAGTCCTACGGGCAACCTTGTTAGAGGCTGAAAACCTCTATCCCGCCATTATTCCCCTAAGTCCTACGGGCAACCTTGTTAGAGGCTGAAAACCTCTATCCCGCCATTATTTTTAAAATTCCCCTAAGTCCTACGGGCAACCTTGTTAGAGGCTGAAAACCTCTATCCCGCCACTATTTTTAAAATTCCCCTAAGTCCTACGGGCAACCTTGTTAGAGGCTGAAAACCTCTATCCCGCCATTATTCCCCTAAGTCCTACGGGCAACCTTGTTAGAGGCTGAAAACCTCTATCCCGCCATTATTCCCCTAAGTCCTACGGGCAACCTTGTTAGAGGCTGAAAACCTCTATCCCGCCATTATTTTTAAAATTCCCCTAAGTCCTACGGGCAACCTTGTTAGAGGCCGAAAACCTCTATCCCGCCATTATTTTTAAAATTCCCCTAAGTCCTACGGGCAACCTTGTTAGAGGCTGAAAACCTCTATCCCGCCATTATTCCCCTAAGTCCTACGGGCAACCTTGTTAGAGGCTAAAAAACCTCTATCCCGCCTTTTGATCTTACCCCATTTTTAAAAAAAAAAAAAAAACATAAAAAAAAAAAAAAAAAAAGCAAAAATAAGTTCGAAGTATTTGTCTCAGCTAAAGGAAAGTTCCCCATCGAAAGAAGTGTTCATCAACAGAGATTCTTCCCATATTTGATCATTTTCTTTCTTTCTTATTCTCAGGTTATTCATTATAGCTCCGAGGAGGAAAGCTCTATCCTCGTTGACTCAACCTGTTCGGAGTCCTTACTTCTTAAGATCTAGACAAAACTCTCTTAAAATGGCAGAAGAGCATGAACCTGTCCGAAGCGAGTTCGAATTGAGAACCACAGATGAGTTGTCCGAATTGAGAAGCAACATGCAGAACATGAGTTTGATGATGGAACAGATTCTGGCCCGGTTAGACAGGAGCCCGGATAACCCGGAAGGGTCGAATGATCAACCAAGATTCCCAAGGCAAGCACGGACAGGGGCACCACCACCCCCCCCACCAAATGATCCGGGTCACACAGAGGAGCAACCTGTTTATTTTGATCATCCAAAGATGACCCATTACGAAGAAGAAGAATTGCGTCATGAGAATTCAAAAAGTATGTTGGCCACCCAAGTAGAAAAACTCACAAACGATCTAAGATTGGTTAAAGGGGCTGATCCGTTCACCAAGATAGATGTTGACGATCTATGCTTATACTCCGTAACTAACCTCCCACCTAACTTCAAAATCCCAGAGTTTAAGCAATACAATGGCCAAGGCTGTCCCATAGCCCACCTGAAACTGTATGGAGGCACTCTAGGGATATATGGGAAAAATGAACAGTTGATGCTGCAGCTCTTTCAAATGAGTTTATCCGGAGGGGCACTGCAGTGGTTCTCTGAACTTGATCATTCCAAGATCAAGCGTTGGAGGGATTTGGCGGAAAGCTTCGTGGCGCAATACCGGTACAATACAGAGGTAGTCCCTACCAGAATGGATCTCCTTAAAATGGAGAGAAAGACTTTTGAATCATTCAGGGAACACGCCTATAGATGGCGAGACATAGCCGCGAAGGTCAGACCTCCTATGATGGAGGAAGAGATGGTCAGCACTTTCATATCAACTTTAAAGGCCCCATATTATGATCGTCTGGTGACACAGACGAAGCAAGGCTTCGCAACCATCATTCAATACGGGGAAGGCATCGACGAAGGAGTAAAAACAGGTAAGATCATGGATCATGCTACGTTTCGTACAGTTATGGACACGTACGCAAATGGCGGACATACTGCAAAGAAGGTTTACACAGGAAATAAGAAAAAAGAAAGTGAGGCATCCGGGACAACGGCCACTGCATATGGGCAAGTTGCTTATGCTCAACCTACATCCTTCCGATATCCAGCTCCAGTGACAAACCCAGGATTTGTCCAGCCTTTCCAGGCATCAGCCCCGCAGCAACATCAGCAGCAACAGTATCAGAACCTAGGTCAGGGTCAGAACCAAGGATACCAGCGAAGGTACCGCCATTTAGACCCCCTCCCTGCACGCCCGTCAGAAATGCTGCGCACTTTACTGAAAGAAGGAATTGTGAGCCCGGTCGAGCCAGGAGTACAAGATAAGACTTCTAGATTCTACAACCCCAATCAGAATTGTGAGTACCATATGAATGCTCCGGGGCATTCCACAGATAGGTGCTGGATATTGAAGCAGAAGATCCAAGATCTAATTGAGAGCAAGAGAATTGTAATCCCACCAGCTCCCTCCGGTATTCATCAGAACCCCCTTCCTACTTACAACCACAATGGGGCATCCACCTCAAGGACTGTCAATACCCTCGAGTGGGACGACCTTGACTTTGACCCATCTCAATTGATCCAGAAACCTGGGGCAAAATTCAGGGTTTACTTCAAGGACCAAAGAGCATCACTTCCGGTTAATACTGTAAATGATCAAAAGCCGCCAATCATGTTCAATTGGCCTTCTCCTATTGCCGCTCCCTCTAAGCCAATTGTATTCGACTGGCCCACTCCTCCACCGGCCCAAGAATCGAAAACAATCGTGTTTGATTGGCCTGCCCCTCAAGTTAGTCAAGTTCCAACTCCTAAACCAATCATATTCGACTGGCCCACTCCACAACCTCCTGTGGATTTAAAAAGGATGCAGTTGCTGACGTGGACAACCTCAATCGATATGGGCAGGTTTACAGATCCGACCCGTCAAAGGTCAAAGGAAAAGGAAAAATGAACGAGACGGCAATAGAGAAAGAAGTCAGGGAAAGCAGAGAAAGGGAAGCCCTGGAATCAAGGGAGGAAGAGAGAAGGGTAAGAGGAAAAGAGGAAGAGAACCGGAAGAGGGAAGAGGAGAGAAAGAATCTGGAAAGGACCAGGAGATACAAGGTCAGCGACGAGTCAGTCCTGGAGGCCCTCAAACAGTCTAAAAAGGCGGAGTATTCAGTTCTTGAGCAAATGAACAAGATGCCTGCCCAAATCTCAATCCTGGGTTTGCTCTTATCCTCTCAATTACACCGTAAAACCTTGTTAAAAGTACTGGATGAGGCTCAGGTTCCATCAACTATATCTCCAGAGGAACTGGAAAAAGTGGCCGGTAATATCACGGCCCTCACCACAATAAATTTTGATGAAGAAGAATTAGGTCATGAAGGGACTAACCATGCAAAAGCACTACACATCACAGTGCTATGCAATGAGATGATTGTGGCAAGGGTCTTGATTGACAACGGGTCAGCCTTAAATGTCTGCCCACGAGCCACTATCCAGAGCCTTGGGATTAGTGAAGAAAACATCAAACCTAACGGGATGACTATCCGAGCTTTTGATAGCTCCAAAAGGCAGGTTGTAGGAGAGATTGACCTAGAAGTGACCATAGGTCCACATAACTTTGATATCACCTTTCAGGTGGTAGATATCCCTGCAGCATTTAACCTTTTGCTTGGTCGTCCCTGGCTCCATTCAGCCGGGGCAGTGCCATCGTCCCTCCACCAGAGGTTAAAATACATTAAGGACGATGAGGTCATCACGATCCTCGCAGAAAACATGCCCTCAATAAGACATCAATCTGATATTCCTTTCATCGACTTGGAATATCCCAAAGAGGTTCCTGGGTTTCACTCATTTGAGTTCACTTCGGTGAATAGCATACCCAGGATGCGAGGACTAGTGGAGCCCGAAGGCATCGATGTCAGTACGATGATAACAAGGATTATGACAAACCAGGGATATATGAAAGGAAAAGGCCTAGGCCGAAACCTCCAAGGGATTACCACTCCTTTGGTACCAAAGACCTCACCCCTCAGATTTGGTTTAGGGTACCAACCAACTGCCGAAGAACAGATTGAAAAATCTAGAGAACTGAGAATGGCTAAGCTTGATGGACCTCAGAAAGGCTTAGGAAGGATACCCCACATCAGGGAAACCTTCCCCTACCCATCCTGCGTCATTCGGCCGGAGTCGGATAGTCAACCCGGAGATAGAGTTGAATTTGAAGTTGATGAAATATTTGATTTGTCACTTCTCTTCGAAGAAGTGACATTAAATGATTCTAACTCCTCTGCGATGTTTAGTACCTCAGGATCACGGGGAACTCCACAGGAAGAAGAGCAGGAAAGATGTGAACAAGAAAGATGTGATGTAATGGTGATTGGTAATCCGCAAAATGATGGACTAGAAAAGTCAATTCGCCCATTGAAAGCAAATGAATCACTCAAGAATTGGGAAGCGATTTCCCGACGGTGCCCAGCCAACCGCGGTAGGAAGACCGGAATGGCCCCTGAATCAAGTCTGAAATGGTGCCCTGCCAACCACGGCGAGAATGCCGAAATGGCCATTAAAAAAAAAAAAGTTCATTGAATGAAGGATCGCTACCGGGGAATGAGCCTTCGTCCTCGGCTAGCGTTAATTTAGAAGGTCATTTTATAAAAAAATCCAAAAACATTTTTTGTTTTCCTAGTCAGCTACCCAGGTGTGGACCTTCGACCTCGAGTAGCATTAATTTAGGAGGTCACATTTTTAAAAATCCAAAAAATATTTTCAGTTTTCCTGGCCGTAGTTATTTTCAAGAAAAACCTAAAAAAATAACCTTTAAAGAATTTGGAAAAGAAGATGAACTCATGGAGCTTGAAAATGAAGATGACGAAGAAGATTTGGAACCTCCAAAAGAGATTCTAGATCTTCTGGAACGTCATGAAAAAGGTGTTCAACCTAATATAGAAGAGACTGAGTCAATAAACCTGGGTATTGAGGAAAAACCCCAATTCGTAAAAATCGGAACTCAACTCACCACTCAGCAGCGGACTGACTTGATCGTGCTTTTGAAGGAATACAAGGACATCTTCGCCTGGTCATATGAGGACATGCCAGGACTTGATACAGATTTAGTTGTGCATCGGCTCCCGCTCATCCCTGAAGCCAAGCCAGTCAAGCAGAAGTTGAGAAGACTCCGACCTGAATGGACATTGAAAATTAAAGATGAAGTCATGAAACAGTTTCAAGCAGGCTTTCTGGTAGTCTCTTCATATCCAGAATGGTTAGCCAATGTAGTTCCAGTGCCAAAGAAGGATGGGAAAGTCCGTATGTGTGTCGACTATCGCAATCTAAACAAGGCCAGTCCCAAGGATGATTTCCCCCTCCCTCACATCGACATCCTCGTCGACAACACTGCGGGCCACGAAACACTTTCCTTTATGGACGGATTTTCAGGATACAATCAGATAAAAATGGCTGAAGAGGACAGAGAGAAGACCGCGTTCATAACTCCTTGGGGCACTTTTTGTTACAAGGTAATGCCATTCGGACTCAAGAACGCTGGAGCTACATGATATGATCCACAAAGAAGCTGAAGTGTATGTTGACGACATGATCATCAAGTCACCAAAAGGAGAAGATCACCTTATTAATTTAAGGAAACTATTTGGGCGACTGAGGAAGTTTCAATTACGGCTAAATCCTGCAAAATGTGTGTTCGGGGTGTTTTCGGGTAAGCTGCTTGGTTTCATTGTCAGCCAAAGAGGAATAGAGGTAGATCCAGCAAAAGCAAAGGCGATAATTGATATGCCACCTCCAAAGTCAGAAAAGGAAGTGCGCGGCTTTCTGGGAAGACTCCAATACATCAGTAGGTTCATATCCCAACTGTCACCAATTTGTGAACCCATCTTCAAGCTTCTCAGAAAGAACCAACCTAAAGAATGGAATGAAGAATGTCAGCAAGCTTTTGATAAGATCAAGAATTATTTGCTTAATCCACCAGTGTTGGTACCTCCTACGCCCGGCCGACCTTTATTGATGTACCTGTCAATTTCCGAGAACTCCATGGGTTGTGTACTGGGGCAGCATGATGAAACCGGAAGAAAGGAAAGAGCTATCTACTATCTTAGCAAAAAGTTTACTGATTACGAGACAAGGTATTCGACACTTGAAAAGACTTGCTGTGCATTGGTCTGGGCCTCACAACGCCTAAGACATTACATGTTGAGCCACTCAACTATGTTGATAGCTCGAATGGATCCTTTCAAATATCTTTTTGAGAAGCCGGCCCTTACAGGACGGACTGCACGATGGCAAATGCTTCTCTCCGAATTTGACATCACTTATATGACCCAGAAGGCGATCAAAGGACAGGCCATTGCAGATCATTTGGCAGACCATCCACTACCAGACTATGAACCAATGAAAACCAATTTTCCCGATGAAGCTATACTGTTCATGGCTGGCGAAGTAGAAGAAGAGTCAAGGACCAACTGGAAAATGTACTTCGACGGAGCGGCAAACAAATACGGATATGGAGCAGGCGCAGTCTTAGTGTCTCCAGAGGGTAAGCAAATTCCCGTTGCGGTGAAGATGAGGTTCGAGTGCACAAACAACGTCGCTGAATACGAAGCCTGTATTATCGGTCTACAAGCAGCTGTGGACCTGAACATTAAGGCAGTGGAGGTCTTTGGAGACTCTACTCTCATTATTTTCCAGGCTACAGGAGATTGGCAAACAAGGGATTCCAAGCTAATTCCCTATCATGAGTATTTGGACAACATCAGCGACAATTTCGAGCACATCACGTTCACACACCTGCCAAGGACGGAGAACAGATTTGCAGATGCCCTAGCCACCTTGGCTTCGATTATTGACATTCCTGAAGGGGTCGACATTCGGCCAATTGAGATCGAGGTTAGGGATGAACCAGCCCATTGCATGCCGATTGAAGAAGTTGGAGAAGATGAGCCCAACGAAAGGCCCTGGTACCATGACATAAAACAGTACTTAGGAGATAGAACATTCCCACCCGAAGCCAATGCCAATGATCGACGAACTCTTCAAAAATTGGCCGGACAGTTCTTTCTGAGTACAGGAAATCTCTACAAGAAAACGTTCAATCACATACTCCTTCGATGTGTGGAAGCGAAAGAAGCGGAAAAGATTGTTAAAAATGTCCATGAAGGGATATGCGGCCCACACATGAATGGTCATATGCTAACCAAGAAGATCTTAAGGTTGGGTTATTACTGGATAACCATGGAACGCGACTGTAATGAGCATGTGAAGAAATGTCACCTTTGCCAGATTTATGCCAACAAGATACAGGCTCCAGCCTCAGAGCTCCATAATATGACAACCCCTTGGCCTTTCTCCATGTGGGGCCTAGATGTTATTGGGCCAATAAATCCGAAGGCGTCAAATGGGAACAGATTCATACTAGTTGCAATTGATTATTTCACAAAGTGGGTAGAAGCAGCTTCTTATGCGAGCGTAACAAAGGGCCAAGTAGTCAAGTTCATGAAGAGGGACATTATCTGCAGATACGGAGTTCCAAACCAGATCATCACTGACAATGCCAAAAATTTCAAGAACAGGCAGATGACGGCGATATGCGAACAATTCAAGATAACTCATCATAACTCCACTCCGTACCGTCCTCAGATGAATGGTGCAGTCGAAGCAGCCAACAAGAACCTAAAGCGGATTATTGAGAAGATGGCAATCACTTATAAAGATTGGCATGAAATGCTACCATTTGCACTTCATGCATATAGAACATCAATCCGGACCTCGGTAGGGGCAACCCCTTTTTCACTGGTTTACGGTATGGAGGCTGTCTTACCAATTGAAGTTGAAATCCCGTCACTCAGAGTACTCATGGAAGCTGAGCTTGAAGAAACAGAATGGGTACAGGCCCGGTTCGACCAACTCAACTTGATTGAAGAAAAAAGACTGAATGCTATATGTCATGGCCAATGCTATCAAAGGAGAATGGCCAGAGCCTACTCCAAGAGAGTCCGACCACGGGAATTCAAAGAAGGTGATCTAGTACTCAAAAAAATGTTGCCACATCAGACTGATGCACGAGGAAAATTCAAGCCTAATTATAATGGTCCGTACGTGGTCAGAAAAGCATTATCTGGAGGAGCCCTCATATTGGCAGAGATGGATGGAGACGATCTCCCTGAGCCGGTCAACTCAGATTCAGTTAAAAGGTATTATGCATAACTCAACCCCATAGGAACATGGTTAAAGTTAAAATGAAGAGAGGCCTTCTTTGCTGTAACCCCCACAATTTTCCTAGTTATCCTTTTTGCTTAGCCCTTTGAGCCTAAAAATTTCATTCACCAAACAATGACATTGGTTGCACCCCACACTGGGGCATTTCTGGTAAAAGGAGGAATTAAATCAAGGCAAAGTGTCCAACTTATACCGGCGCAAATTTTACGATTCAAGAAATTCATGTCACTCCAGTACTTTTATACTGGGGCAGTTTTTTCTCGTCACCCCTGAAAAAAAAAAAAAAAAAAAAAAAAAAAAAAAAAAAACACGGGGGAAGAAAAGAGAATTGGACAGCCCAAGAAGAAAAGGAAAAGAGCAAAGACCAACAAGGATCCTCAAAGCAAGCAATGTCATACCTGATTCTATCATGTGCAAAGAGTTTTTGAGCCATATCCCTTTTGTTTCAAAAACCTCAACCCCAGCCTATGTTTCGTCCTACTACTAAGTCCTCTCAGATTAATGATAACCATAAGTACGGAGGTATGAATTACGCATAATCCTTTCCTTCCGGCAAGGATGAACGAGATAGCTTGAGAGAAACCGTAAAAGAAAGCATGATATGAAAGGGCACAATGAAAACCCGAAAGGGCGTTGTGAGTAAAAACATCATATCATGGCAAGAATCAATTGCCACGGGCTTGGTGAAAACCCCTCGGGGCGCCAAGGCGCAAAAATTACGTGGGCCAGACTTGGTGAAAACCGTAACAGGCGCTAAGGGCAAAAGAGGCATTAAAAAAAAAAAAAAAAGAAAAAAAAAAAAAAAAAAAAAGGAGGTGTCCATTTTGTCACAATCAAGAGTCAACTCAAGCACAAGAATTTTTCAAGCCCGACATGACCACGGTGCCTCTTACTTACGGTACTTGGGATAATTCAAGACACTCACGGTAGACTTGCACAAGGTAATTCCATATCAGTTTGAACACCATCGAAGTTGGTTTTAACATATATATCTTTTAATCCAAATTCTTTGAGGTTAAAAAAAAAAAAAAAAAAAAAAAAAAAAAAAAAAAAAATCATCTGTGTGCTTGCATGATCCTCGAACTACGCTGGTCTGATTCCCATATTAAGGGATACGTAGGCAACCTTCATAGGTGCGACCCCATTAATGGAAAGTTTTGGTGTGTTTCTTTCTTTTCCTTTCTTTATTGCATGAAAAAAAAAAAAAAAAAAAAATAGTATTTTTGGTCGATGACGAGAATTCTGGAAAAAGACAAGAAAACAATTCATTTATTGAATAAAACAGAGTTCCGAGACCCATAAATATGAAAACGATATTTTCTATAGAAAGTATTATCAATGCTCTAAGGCAGGTACTGAAGACTCAATCTGAATCTGAAGAAGCACCACCTTGGTCCTTCAATTTATGACGAAGGCGAGCCAGCTCAGCATTCAATTTCAAGATTACCTCCTGGCTACTTGACTTCTTCCCACCAATGGGATTCTGGAAATACTGAAACTCCTCATTCACTGCTTCCAAAACATTGACCTGAGCCCTTAAGTCCCGTATACAATCCTGATATGCGGCAGCCTCAACCCCCATTTTGGCAACCTCAGTCTTCAAGCCGGCATTTTCAGCAAGAAGGGAAGTTATCCTTTCTTCTAACTCTTTATAATTTGGTTGATCTTCAGTAGGCACAATACTCATTGGTTCCTTTCTTTTCTCGCCTACACAGGGGTGTGGAGGAGAAACATAGGGGATGCAACAATCGGTGAGCCATCTGACATATTCCCCGGTGACAAGAGATTCTTGGTCATCACCAAAAGTAGACTTCACTCTTGATCTCCAGCCAACCAGAAGACGGGAGAGGAGCTTTTCAGATAAAGGCCCGAAATCAACCACATCAGTTATAGCCTCGATAACAGGAATGCCTTGAGTACGTCCGAATTGGCGCACCACCCGGTTTGGAAAGTACTGGCTAGAACCTCGAAGACCAATTAAAATGAGATGATTTCTTCCAGATGTACCTGAAAGGACCTCTACAACATGGAGCCAAGAACACTTCCACACCAGCACATCTGGAGCCAGCGTGATAAGTTGATCATACCATGACTCTGGACTGTCCAGAAAAGGAGGAATGTTACTGAAAGAGCAATGAGATTTGATCAAATCCTGTCTCATAAAAGCCGGAGTAGCAAGAGGATTACAGAACTTGAGATGCTCTAATATCCATATCTGTAACAATGAAATACATCCTCTGAAGAAGCCGCCTCTCTTTTGAACACACCGATCCAAAGCCCTAAAAGTCTCAGCCAACAACATGGGAACGAAGGAATGACCTGTCATTATCTGCTCAACCACCTCCAATACCTGCATATCAATGTAGTTGAAACTCAACAGAAATAATACATGCCCAACAATTGCAAGAGCAAGGGCCCGGAAACGGTACTGGGGCCAAGAACCAGGAGCGCCCACAAAGGAGGGAGTGCTAATCCAACTGGGATTCCTTGGTGAGAAGTAGTCTATCAGAAATTTTAAAGAGCAACGGAAATAATTTTCCTCACCATCCAACTTCTCAAGAAATCCTCGCTTCACTCCTAGGAAGGAAGATGCTTTAGTTTTCCAACTAGCCCGGTGATTTGGAAGAACAATTCTACCTTGGTCAAAAGGTACTGATAACAATCTTCCGTATTCCTCCAAAGTCGGGCTGAGTTCAAAAGCCCCGAACCTAAATACGTGGAATTCCAGATTCCAACAGCCCAAAAGAGCCTCAACAAGATGACCGTTAATTTTCACATCAAAAAGGGAGGCCACATTACCCAACTTCAATTTATAGAAGGCTTCTTGCTCCGTCGAATCTAAGGAATTCATCCACCGTTTCAGCCTTTTATCATAATATTGATGATTCTCCAAGTTGGGCAAGGTATGAAAAACGGAGGCTGAATCGTCAATGCCGCAAACGGAATATTCCATCGCGTCTGGATGAGTCGAAAAGTCCTGGATCGAAGTGCCAAAGCTCTCGGACGAACAGTGTTGAAGCAGAGAATTTTCAGACAAAGGAAAGTGCAGTGCAAAAAACAGTCTGTTCGCAGGTTTTTAAAAGAAAAATTCTCGGAATCGCGCCCTTCAAAAGGGCGCGGGACACAAAGTAAGACCAAAATGGGAACCGCGCCCTTAAGAAAGGCGCGGGTGACAGGGCATCCGAAAATAGCACCTGCTATTTTGTTTCAACGCGCAATTACGCGATTTGCTCCGCGTCTGCTATTTGTTTAACATGTTTTTCAGGGAAGTATTTTCCACGAAGTTAGTCATACATACATCCTCCAAGGCATATGGCCACTACCATCCTACCAAATTTTCAAAAGGAAAGTTATAATTATTTGAAATTCATGTTTACATTGCGAAAAAATTTACAAATGAGGCCGGAATAAAAAAGAGAAAGTTCCTAATCTATTATATCGGACCTCGATGCTACGAATCGTGGCGGCCAAGTCCACTAATACAGGTAATCATACTGCCAAAAGAGAAGGAAAAGACATGGGAATAAATATGCTAGTAGCTCACTTTAATCAACAACATTAAGGGGCATATTTAGTTAATTGAAGGTAGGACTTACCTGTTGACAGAGTCAGCATCAAAATCGAAGCAAGGTCAGGACGGGGTCCGCACAACGCAAAACCCAAAAGAAGGAACAAATCACAGCATGTTGGCTGAAGGAAAACGAGTCAAAGAAAACAAGTAGTTTTACCCTTGATGGGGAGAGGATCTCGCCGAGTGCTGAAGGATCCTCAAAGCGTCGCACACCGAACTCTAAGACGTGCCTGGGAAAAGAAAAATTTCATCCCAACGGCCCTAGCTGGGACCACAAGACACAAAAACCCTAAAGCCCAAACTCCTAGAACGCGTGTGATTGGGCCAGGCTTGTGACATTTAAAAATCACTTATTGGGGGGAGAAGGTCTACCGACAATTTAAAAAAGGAATTTTTTTGTTGGGAGAATGTTCCACCTTCTTACTAACAACTTGGCGGAGTTGGGTTTGCAAGCAATGCAAACGCTTGCAAACTAAATAATCATCATCCTCACCTCAAGCCTCTCACCGACCTCCCTTGGTCCAACCACCTATTCCTATTCTCGTTAATCCTGTAGGGTCTTAGTGTTTCCTATAAAACCCAGCCTCCCTTCACTACAACGTCGCTGCAATTTTGAAGAACCCCTGCTACAAAAACCTGATCTCAGCCTCTCCTCTCCCCTATTCTTGATCCTAGGACACCCTAGCAGCTTAGGAGCAGTCCCTTCGTGCCTGTGCAGCATATCCATAGTGGTACACCAGCACTGTCCTCTTCTTCATCGGTTTAAAGAACAGGGAGTGCTCGGGTAGGGAAATCCCCTACCCTTTTTTTTCTTTTATTTTGTGATCAATGTGAGCCCTTGGGTCAATTCCAGGGGAGTTATTTGCTTTCATGTCTTTGTGCTTAGTAGGTAACGAACCCAATAGGGGTGTTCACCTATCTTGTCATAGGTAAGTTAACCCCTATGGTATATCAAACTTCCCCAAGCCTTGTAGAACTCTACGATCCTCTGGGGTCCCTCAGATCATAAGGGAACCCCTAGTAACCTCTGTGCACCGCCCCTATGGGAAAAAAACCTTGATTTTCAGAAAATTTAGGAAATGGGGTAACTCAGTACCCGCCATTCTTGTTTGAACTTTTGTGGAATATCGGTGAAACTTCTAATGCATTACTGTTTTGTGCCCTGTTTTTAGATTGGCGGTAGATAACTACCGCCTATGAACTTCTATTCAGCCTGTTTGTAGCTCTATGGGGCCCACTCCCAGCATCCCCTGGGTCCACACACAAGCCTGATCTTTTCCTATACCTCCCTCTTGGTCTCCCTCCATGATCTCAAATCACCCTGGGTTACTCTTTACCCCTAGTTAGCAGTGGCAAAACCACAGTTAAAACAACATATTCTTAATGTCGGTAATCTAATTACCGACTTAACTTTATTTTATTTTGGGCTTTTGTCGGGCCCCAAGCCTGGTAGGAGGCCACTTAGGCCCTGCCTAGCCCCTGGGCCCACCTTGGACTTCACTTGACCCTTAACCACGGTTAATCCCACCCTCTATTTTAAAGTTAACCCGCGGTTAAGCATCCTAAACCCCACCAACTTTAGGAAAATTAATCGAAAATTCCTAAGTAATCTTGGACCATAAAATGACTTTGGTCCTCTACCTACAAACCTGGTTTAGCACCCTAACCACAATTAAACCCCCCTTAACTTGGGTTAGCAACCCTAATCATAGTTATCTCGGTTAACGCAACCAGGCCTAAAAACCAGTCTACCGGACTTACCTTCGCCTACCTGGCCTCGCCTTTAGCCTAACCGGGCCCTAATCTCACATCCCTTTTGCTGTGGTTAGCACCCTTAATCCATAGTTAGTTCGGCCTAAACCCCAGTTAGCAACCCTAACCTAGCGGACTCCATCTTAGTCTACCTGGACTACCCCCGTAAGCCTATCGAGCTTGTATACCTCGCATTTGACCAACCTTGGTTAACCAAACCCTAGTCTACCAGACTAGTCCATGTTAGCCACCCTTGGCGCACACACACCCGCCCCTAGCCTCGGCACAGGCTCACGTGGCCGAGAACTACGTTCGTCTGATCTCACCCTGTGAGTATGTAGGCAACCCAACCCGGGTTCAACCCCAATTAGATTTTCCTCTCTTAGATTAGTGTTAACTTAAATACTCTGACATTCTAATCAAGATTAACTTTAGTTGGCTTAAACCTGGGGAGTACGGAACCATTGTAAAACGAAAGCCTCGGGGTGCCTAACACCTTCCCCAGACTTAACTGAACCCCTTCCCTTGATCTCACTCACAGACCAAGGCCTTATCCAAACCCGGGGAACTTCTCCCTTTTGAATGAATAGGTGGTGACTCTTAATCACATGTATAAACCTTTTTTTTCACTCCCGCGAGGGTACACGGGTTTAAACATCTCTTTCTTTTGTGAGTGGAAGAATTTCCCCGCTCACAGCTCTGGCGACTCTGCTGGGGAGAAGCGATATTTCAGGGTTCAACCGGGAACCCAGGTTTAAGCCAACTAAACCTTATCTTGATTAAAATACCTAAGCGTTTAAATAACACTAATCATTTTACTTCTCTTGGCTAATTGTATACTATGCATCCATACATGTCATAGTAGTGTAATTTTCCCCATTCAATCCAGTAGACAGGCTTATTACGTTAACGGCTGCTGGATGATCATCCTCAGTGTCAGTGGCTTAAACGTTTTGGAGGTCCGTGAAGTTACTCCTGTTGGTTGATTACCCCAGGGAAGGATTCTGAACGCTCCTGCTTTCACCAATCGTCCATTTTCAGATATGTTCTATACTGGGGAGTCGCTAATACGGTGTTTAGTGATCCCCCCATCCTGGTAGGAACACACTTACATCAAACCAGCCTTCATACATATAGTTTAGGTTAGGGTATAGTCTACAAGTAGCCAACCAAGGAGGGCTACTATAAACCCTAACCTTGCTTGCACCCTATACTTGTCCCCAGTCATAGTTGACTACCCGGGCCCATTCTACCCTGGATAAACCATCCACCCTAGGGGCCTTTAATGAGCCAAACCTGTGCTTGTAATAAACTACATCCAACGCTACTTCCGACATAGCATATGGGGTCAAATCCCAGGCAAATAGGCCTTCACTAGGCCTGTCCCCAACCTTGATCTGATAGGTCCCTCACAACCAGGGCTAAAGGCACGTCGGACCTCTGTCCATCTGCCTATCGGATCACCTGTGCACCAATTCAAAACCAAAAAAATAATACATGCATCTTGCATTCCCATCTGCATACACAGTGCAATCACAAAGTCTGTACATTGTCCAGTAGATGGCAGGACCTTCAGGGATATCCAGTCAATGGGTCGGCCATCATGGCCCGTGCATCTAACTTCTCAGGGGGCATGTGATGACAACCTCCAGAAAGCAATTAGGGCATTTCACCTCGAGTCAGCGTCTCGCTTGAGCTCATTACTATTAAAACTGGCACTATCCTAGACCTATCTGTGGTTAACCCGGACTCGCGCCTCATGAACGCTGCTGTCTAGTGTTGGAAACCCATTCCGTGGTATTCCGTTTTGGTAAGAACGAGCTTTGCCCAACATGGGAAGAGATTCAGCGCATTCTAGGGCTTAAACATAAACGGCGAAGCCATAGTACCGCGCTATAAGACAACATACCAGGCAGACTTATCCTAGGTTCTTGCTATCAAGCATGCTTGCTTATAACCAGCCCCTAGTGGCTCTTTTGATTGGATACCACATATCTTTCCTTGAAAAGAGGTACAAGCACAAATGGAGCTCTGACCCCATTACAGCGGAACTTCTCGGTCTCAACGCCCTTGCACTGATATTCATGTCTCAGCTGGTATTCATAAGGTGCCGTTCACTTATCAAAGCAGTTCTGGTCGAGATCATCGAGGACATGCACAACTTCTGCTCAGTTGTACCAGTCATCCTAGTAGAGCTTCTCAAGGCTCTCAACCAGTCGGCATACCACAGAAAGGGCATCTTTCATGCCAGTACACTTCTCCTACACCTCTGGATGGTAAGTCACTTGCCTACAATCATATCGGTATCAGACGGCATCCGCGATGCCTACAGTCTACCTCAAAAATCTCTATGAATCAAGGTCCAATAGCAACTACAGATGTCGGAAAGCTCTACCAACTTCTCCAAACCCTGTCAGAGGAAGAAACCACGTGGCAGTGCGAGTGGCTTGTACTGAATAGGCTACCCCACATTGTCATCACCGGCAGACAATGCATGATTCTTGCTGGTCTAATAGGCTCCGCAGTCTATACACCACTTCGAGTCCTCCAATAGTTCAGACTCCCTCAGCGGATTCCAGTGATAGACCGACAAGAAAATGATTGGATCACTTTCATAGTGCACTCCGATAACCTCACCCGACATTTCCAGTCAGCTTGGCGCAGCTCCAGACGAGACCAGTGGCCGGATTTTATGGTTACATCAAGACCACCAACCAACTCAGTATACTGACAATGGGTGGATAATCCTGACATTCTACCCGATATGCCTATACCTAGGGAACTGCCCACACCAGTCGCAGCTCCATCACGCGGAACCATACCCCTAGCTGAAATGGTGATTCCCTGGACAGACTTCTTCCTGGAAAGACAGCTCTAGATCCAGCAGAAATGGAAGGTTATGGAAAGCCCAGTTGCACTTCCACCAAGAACAGCTTGATAGTGCAAAGGCGGAGATGACCTTCTGTATCCAACAATTTGGATACCGCATGTTCAACGCTACTGAAACTCTTACGCACATGGAGGTTGAGGTCACATCCCTCCAGCAACAGATCATGGATCTTAATGGTGTGCCACGACTACTTGACTTCGTGATCCCTGATGGGCCTGCCTAAGATCGAGTCCTTTTTTTCTTTTTTTGAGTCGCACTATCCCTGTACTCACTGCACTCTTCACGCATCAATAAAAATCCTTTTTCTAGCATCTTTTTCCTATCATCATGCATAATCATGTTTAGTTGTTGCATTCTTTTCAGTTGCATGAGCCGACATGTGACTCGTTCTCTGACTGTGATTCTCGCAGAAGCAGTAGCTATGGACGTTGCCTTGACAGAGGTACCAATCACAGAGATAGTACCTTGCACAGCCCAATCAGAGAGCAGCTCTTACACAACACAATCAGAAAGCAGCACAAACTCAATGGCGGAACCTGCAGATTAGCACCAGCGAACTGCTGAGATCCTACAGTTATATGACAGGGACATCGCAGCCATGCAATCAAAGCTTGATAGTGTTCTGGAATCCCTGAAGATTCAAATTGGTACCCGAACTGAAGAACCCTCTACCCGGATCCCAACCGGAGAACCAGCCGAGCAACCTACATCGGAGCCTCGTCCTCCCCCATTCATTATACCTGATCCTATACCCGTAATAGGCGAAGGAGAGGAGTATGACCAATATGAAGAGCAACCCTATACCGGTCGTCATCCTCATATCCTATTCCTTCTTTATAGGACGAGATCAAGCAGATGAAAGAAGAAATGAGAAGAATGAAGGGTGCATCCATCAGTACCAGTCTATCACTGGAGGACTTAACTTTCTCATCAGGGGATGCTATTCCAGTAAGCTTCCAGGTCCCGGACTTTGATAAATACAATGGCTCAGGCTGTCCAAAGCAACATCTACAGTTGTACTTGGGAGACATGCTCCAACACAACAGAAATCAGCCCCTACTCATCCAGTATTTTCAGAAGAATCTGAAGGGGGCAGCCCTTACATGGTGGATTTCTATAGACAAATAAAAGGTCAAGACTTGGCAGGATGCCATGGACAGCTTCGTGGAGCAATACTCCTTTAACCAGGAGCTCCGCCCTCAGAGGAGCCAGCTTGAGCAGTTAAACCAGCGAAACAATGAAACATTTCTAGAATACGCCACCCGCTGGAGGGAAATGGTAGCAAAAATCCCGACTCCTATCCCTAAGGAGGAGCTGACAGGTATGTTCATGGGCACTCTAAAGCAGCCTTACTCTATACTCATGGTGACCTTACCAGTGATGGACTTCAGTACCATCGTCAGGATAGGTGCCCATATCGAGACTGCCATCAAGAGTGAGGCCATTCATTCTAGTCTAGGACTTGATCCTCCCAAGGCAACTACCTCATCCAGCAGAAACATCGGTCCTAGGGACCACAGAAAGAAGGAGGATGCACACATGTTTGCTTCCACAACACCCATCAGATTACCAGCTCAGCAACAAACCATTGTTAGAAATACCCGGCCAGCCCCGACCAATCCATGGGCAAAATTGTCCCCTCAGAAACTTTACCCCTCTTCCATATACACTTAGCCAGTTGTTGGAATTCTTGACCAAACATGGTCTTCTCAAGTTGAGAGGCCCCACACCTGTTTTACCTCTAGACAAACAAAACAAGAATTACAATGCTGTTCATCACTGGGCCTTCCATAGAGGCCCAGGCCATGCTACAAACTACTGCATAGGCCTGAAGTGTGCCATCCAAGATCTCTTGGATGACGGAAGGGTTAAGCTGGCTCCTAGCAACACCAGCATCAATCAGGTGCCACTGCCCCTACATAATAATCAAATTAATTTTATTCAGTAGGAAGAGCCCACGGTAGGGTAGTCAGGACCCAACACACACACAGTCAATGACGGCATCATTAGGCCCTCTCACCGGTCCCCTGTCATAATCCCCTTCCCCCAGTCATACATACAGACCATTCAATCTCCAATCCAGATACCTATCCCTGAACATATCGTCTATACTATCCCTTACCCTGTAAATTGGCCCATAGCTCCAACTCAAGCCTCAACCTCTTCAGGCCCTGTCCAAATCCCCTACATCCCAGAGCCACCTTTTGACCTCAACCGAGTACTCGCTCCCCGCTCTCTCATCCTTGAGAGCAAGAGCATAGCCAACCTAACCAAATCTAGCCGGGTATATCAACCTCTCGCAGTTGAGCCGACAAAGGCAAAGAGTACAGAAAAGGAAAAAGAGAAGGCAAGGGTGTCAGACCCGTAGAAGGAAGCAGCTAATTCAGCAGTTTTATTGAAAATCCTAGAAAAAGCAGAGGAGTTCAATATCACTCAGCAATTGAGTAAGGTCCCAGCATAGATTTCTATCTTGGGTCTCCTTTTAACATCAGAGCACCACTGGAAGCAGCTGCTTTGAGTATTCAGTAATGCCCATGTGACACCAGACATAACGCTGAGAAACTGGGGCAAATGGTAGGGCAAATCCTCAAACCCAAAGTCATTTCTTTCACGGAAGAGGAAATACCGAACAGTGATAGGGATCATACCCGGGCTTTGTACATAGCAGTTCAGTGCATGGATCGAACGTTATCATCAGTGCTCATTGACAATGGCTTTGGCTGAACGTCTGCACACTTTCTACCCTGCAAAATCTGGGGCTGAACCTCAGTCAAGTAAAGAAGAGACCCATGACCATCAGGGCTTTTGATAATACAACTAGGTAGAACTTGGGTGACATCGATTTGGCGGACCAGCTTTGTTCACAACAAACTTTCAGGTCCTGAATGTGCTAGCCTCATTCACCTTGCTCTTAGGGAGGCCGTGGATCCACGCGATCGGAGCCATTCCCTCCTCTCTGCACCAAAGAATCAAGTTCATCCAGGATGACCACCTAGTTGTCATCCATTCTGAGGAGTTGGCAAGTTCCTTCGGGGACGTCCAAGAGCTAGGGCAAGGCACTGCTTTCATGACATTCCAGTTTGAGCATGTTAGTTCTATCACCCAAGTGGAACAACAAAGCAAGCAAGCCCAAATATGAGGACTACCTCTCCAAGCTGACTAAGAAGAGCAGACAGTCGGCGAAACCTGAGCCCCGACCCCACATCTCTGTAACCTTCCCCGTGGGAATCTTCGAAACCTGTACCTCTGCTGCACCCGTTGCCTTAACACCCCAGTCTAGTGACGAATCTTCAGGGATTCCAGATCCAGAAGTGTTCAGCATGGCCTAGATGTTCGACGAGCTGACTGTCGAAGATGCTACCGAAGCAGAATATCCAGCGGGAGAGCAGGTCTGCACCCTCTCCAACAACACCGAAGCGTCCTCCAGTCGCCAGCCACTAATCTGTTGGTGGACTGAGGCTCTCACCATCGAGGCCAGTCAGGGCTGGGGCAAGCGCAGTGCAGGACAGGTTGGTCCAAGACAGCAGTGACCAAGCATCACCCTTCTCCTTCATCTATCTCTCTTTGCTCCCATTTGTAAAATCCAAATGTCAGGCCACTGTCGGCCTCCTTTTTGTTTGAGTCATTTTTGTAACAAGTCATCATTTTGTCAATGAAAATCAGATTGTTTTGACTCAAAAATCATGTTTTCAAAAAACATTTCATATAGGCTGATGACGAAATCACACGGACTCTTCCCCTGGAAGGCCTAGTGTCCTGAAGCCAACAAAAACAACAATCATAAGCATGCTAAACTGAAACTAATTGATTTACCAGGAAATTACCTCTGACAGGGCTACCCCTCAAACTCTCCTTGAACTCTCCGAAGTAGAGTATGACTCAGAACAGGAAGAGGAACCACCTCAGGAAATTCTGGACCTCCTTGAGCACAGCAAAGGACTTCTGCAGTTGAACATGGAAGACACTGAAACAATAAACCTTGGCTCCAAGGACAACCCTCAGCTAGTCAAGATCGGCACAAGCATGAACCCTCAGCAAAGAGCAGACATGATCAGCTTCCTGAAGAGCTACAGTGACGTTTTCGCCTGATCGTATGCAGACATGCCAGGCCTAGACCCAGCATTAGTGGTACATAGACTGTCCTTGAATCTTGACGTCAGACCAGTTAAGCAAAAACTGAGATGGATGAGGCCCGAATGGTCACAGAAGGTTAAGGAAGAAGTTGAAAAGCAGATCAACGTACACTACAAAATTTAAGGTTTTTAGCGGCGTAAAAATATCGCTGGTAAAGGGAAAAAAAACGCCGTTATTGTTATTACCGGCGTACTAGTGTAAACGCCGGTAATACCTACGTCGGTAATCTATATACCGGCGGTTTTTTCCAAACGCCTCTAAATCTATAATCAATAACGGCATCGTATATAATGTCGTTAATAATTACTCAATAACGGTGTCATATATAACGCCGTTAATAATTACTCAATAACGGTGTTATAGATAACGCCGTTATTGAGTAATTATTAACGGCATTATATACGACGCCGTTATTGAGTAATTATTAACGGCGTCAAAGTTTACGCCATTAATAATTACTCAATAACGGCGTCGTATATAATGCCGTTACTAACTTTTATTCATTTCCGGCGTTATAAAAACGCCGCTAATAGTGCTAATTTAAAAAAAAAAACTAGTTACATGGAATTGGTGGTTTTTTTTGTTTTTACCTGTATTATTTTGTACCTGTGAGCAGCAGAAATATTTATCCAGAGAAAGAAATTCTAACATCCAATCTACATAAGACAAAAAGAAATTCATCCAATAGGTCGTAGTATGTACACATCATAAAATATACATGTCCAATAAAAGTATCGGAAATAAAAAATATAAATCCTAAGTCTCTCCTCCCTCTGGCTGGCTCCCTCCGGCTAGTCTAAAACCAGAGTGGTGTGTGCTGGCTCCCTCCTATAAAGACAATAAAATAAAATTGATGATTAAAATATATCGAACAGAAAAAAAAAATTAAGGATTCCATAAAATTAATATGCAAAGAAACAAGGTCATGTCATATATTTCATACATATAGAGTTCAAACACATAGAAGTGTAACATTTCATCAACATACATCCAAATTTATCTCAAATTTCTGATACTAATAAGGTTTAATTATTAAAACACATAAAAGTTTAGAAATTTCATTACTAACGAGGCCGAATTCATAGCTCTAACATACTTTGGCCTAAACCTATAAACCCCCACCAAATCCAAACCGAGGGTCGGATGTCAATGTCATGTCTTCTAACGCATGTATTTCGACCCAATCAAAGTGTGGGAATTCGTTTCGCTAGATTCCGAGGTCGTTTGCCTGATTTGGGCAGCAAGAGTCCCAAAATCCATACTTTGAAACTTAGGTTTTGCTTAAACCTACAAACCCCCACCAAATCCAAACCGGGGGTCGGATTTCGATGTCGTTTCTTCTCACGCATGTATTTCGACCCAACCGAAGTGTAGGAATTTGATTCGTTAGAGTCCGAGGTCGTTTGCTCGATTTGAGCAGCGAGATGCCCGAAATCCATACTTTGAAACTTATGTTTGGCCTAAACCTACAAACCCCCACCAAATCCAAATCGGGGGTCGGATTTCGATGCAGTTTTCTTCTAACGCGTGTATTCGACCCACCGAAGTGTGAGAATTTGATTCACTAGATTCTAAGGCCATTTGCCCGATTTGGGCAGCTAGGGCCGAAATCCATAATTTGAAAATTAGGTTTGGCCTAAACCTAGAAACCCCTACCAAATCCAACCGGGGGTCGAATTACTCCTCCAGAAGGACATTTGCACTATTTTCGGTTTCTGGAATATTCTGTGATATTCTTGTTTTGAGTTTTTTCGAGAAAAAGTGAAGTTCTTGTTTTCCTTAAGAACTTGATTTGAGGAATTTTGATTCCAGTAGATATTACTCACACACAATTAAAAATAAATATGATCTGTCAGTCCATTACATGAATCTATCTCAATTGATCCAACTCTGTTAGCTGGAGGGAGTTGAGGATTTTCCACCTGAGTTTAGTGGCCAAAACTAGTAACTGATCGGCCTGTGACATGATAGCCACTAAGAAGACTACCATTAGGGCATGGCGATCCTAGCTTTCCGGTTCAGACCGTGAACCTAGAAAATAATTACATCCTCTTTAAATTCTCGGATTAAACCACCAGCCGTGGTCTTTTAATGGCCATCCCTTCTTGATGATAAGGTGGCGACCGGATATTCTAGTTAGAGAACTCAGTATGTGCTAGTCAATTGAATCTATATGTTGAGATACCCAATCCACTGGTGGGCCTCTGAAAGGGTTGTTGAGATGTGCTAGACAAAAGAATCTATATTTTATAATCTCTCTCTTTTTTAAAATACATAAATTGATTTGGTAGTTAGTGGAAGGAAATATCTTGTCCCACTAGAGAAAAACTTGTAGTCATATGGCCATCTTATTAATTTATTAAATTTTTATGGAAACTAATCACCTCTTCAGTGGGGGTGACGTGAGGAGGGGCATCTCGGCTCCCCTTTTCTGTTACGTGTCCCCGCTTTAACTCCCTTCAACTGTTCACTCACCCCTAGGTTCATTCATCTACCATTGACTTTAAAAAAAAAAAAGGTTTAAGCAAAGGATTAAAAAATATTAACCTAAATTAATGGCAGTTGAAGGGACAGCCTTGTGAGAGTGAGGAGCAATAAAATATGGACTGACGGGGTCTCCACAAAATTTTCACATTTCTGAAACAACTAAAGTCACACAAAGACAAACTCAGATGAAATTTTACAAAGTAGTTGAGATCATTTTTCTACCATGTAATTTCCTTTCAAGTACCCATTTTGTTCTTCTTCATAAAGTTCCAATATGCGTTGCTGTTAGTGGCAATATGCGAACAACGAGCATAGAGGAATTGGTACTCGAAAACCTCCAACCTCACACAAATCTGGAAGTACTAAAGATAAAAGGATTTTTTTGGTTCAAGATTTCCATATTGGATGGTAGATTATCCTCCAAACTAAGCAGTGTTAAACTGAGGACCTGCCTTATTGGAGGAATTGTTTGGTGTAGAACTTAATATGAATTCCTTTCCATTACATTTTTGTGAAAAGCTAAGGAAATGCCTGACGCTTTTCTTGCTCTCAGAAATTTGGGACTAGATCATGTAATGGACTGACGGATCTTCCAAGTTTTCCTGCTCTCACATATTTGAAAATAGATTCATGTGATGGACTGACGGGTCTTCCAAGTTTCCTGCCTCTCATAGATTTGGACATAAGATCATGGAATGGACTAACGGGTCTACAAGTTTTCCCTGCTCTCAGCGATTTGGCCCTAGATCATGTGATGGACTGAGGTTCTTCCAAGTTTTCCTGCTCTCACAAATTTGAGAATAAGATCATGTAATGGACTGACAGATCTTCCAAGTTTTCCTGCTCTCACATATTTGAAGATAGATTCATGTGATGGACTGACGGGTCTTCCATGTAACACAATTTGAGCCTATTTGAATCTGTAAAATTATGCCCCGCAAGTTAGCCTACTGGGCTGTGTTCAGGATTTGTCTGGATGCCCTTGCTACAAGGACTTGCAATGTCAAGTCTCAAAATTGAACTGGTTATATTCTAGTTCTTGTGTCATAGGGCCTGTAACTCAATTAGATGGCTATGGCAAGAGGTGAAGACTATTAATAGTGCAAATATCATGATTATGATGATGTCACCTTAAATCAATTTTTCCAGTTAACATAAATAAACAACCCTCCAAATCCCTGGAATCTATTGAACACACTCCCAAACCTGAGAACATTATCCTATCTACTAAACAACTCTTGAGGAGACAAAGGTGACTTTCCTAAGAACCAAAGTTCATTCTCTCCCCATGTTTTTGGCCTTGTATTGTCTCTAGGCAGGCCAGAAAGGTGGTTTATGGCATCCACAAAATAGGGGCCATGTGGCGAAAAAAAGGAGAGAAGTCATTCCATTTTCTCCCAATGATTTTGACTTCTCTCCACTCGATATTTCTCCTCCTTTATCTTGCCATTTTATCGACATGTGTCAAATAATGTGTGGAGAAGTCAAAATCATGGGGCCCATGAAATGACTTTTCCAACCACATGCCCCCTATTTTGGCTAGTGGGTGTTTACTTAAATGCTAAGATGAGATTTAACATATATATAAGTAAATATTGTCAGGAAAGACAGCATGGAATAACGATGTGGGAATATCTAAATGTTAAATTACCTCATTCGGCGTTCCTGGCCTCGTAGCAGGTCCAACAACAATCTGTTGTTAAGATTTACAATAAATAAATGTGGGCATATCTAAATGTTAAAAATAATTTATTAATGCTTATTAGAATATATACCTGCCCATGCAACATCTGTTGGATAAGCTGTTGCATGTCATTGATTTGAGCTTGTTGGGCCATCATCTGAGCTTGTTGGGACGCCACCCGGGTCTTCGTCTCCTCAAGTTCAGCACGCAACCTATGGGTCTCAGCAACACCACTACCACTAGCACCGAAACTCCTCGAAGATGACCCCCATAACCTGGTGGGAGTCGGGTCCATTCCATATCCACGGACCCGTCCAGGATGATCAGGCCCCAAGACCTGAGATAAAACATCATCTCGGCCTGTGCTATCTTGTGAGCCATCCGGTACCTGGTCGAGGAGTTCCCTAATTTGGTGCTGCAAACATATTGAAACATTTACTATCTTCAATTCCAATTAAAGTGATATATATTTGATAAAATGAAATATTTAAATTACTTACAATCTGCACTCCTGCCTGATCGTTGACCGGAAGGCCATTCTTTTTTCGTGTGCGTCTTTATCCAAACCGCAGCACGGCTTGGAGCGACTAAAGAGGGACTCGCTAATCGCTATGGTAGTAACAATAATAGAACAACAAATATTTAATCCATATGCATGAAATTGTTAAATAAATTACTACGATTAAACCGAACATACCTCCTCCTCTCTAACTCTGGCGAAGCTCTTTGTGCCCGCCATATGAGGAACCGTTTGACACTCGCGACTCCTTTTATTTGTGGCCCTCCGTTTCTACAATATTGTTGCATAAATCAGTCGGACGGGCTAAAGTAAAATCAAAACTGTATTAACCATAATTGATTTCGATTATCAAACTAGCGGAATGCATGTGCAATGCACGTGACTGTCCTGTTCTAGTAAGTGCAATTAAATAGACTAAATAACTACAATTAAATATCTTATATCAATAAAGACACAGTTGAGCAAAGAAAATAAGAAAATCAAACCCTTTTAACCCTTCCATTCTCTTTATAATAGTAGAGATATACCTGGCCCTCCTCAGAGTACCAGAAGTCGACGAGTACATTCCATTGTTCCCGAGGAATATCAGACGGGCACCGGGCATAGTTCTCAGCAGGAGGGTCCGTGAAAATAAAATGCTTGTTCCCCATATCGTGCTTATTGTCCCGCCATTTCTTATCTAGAGACATCAAAAGGTAGTCATCTAGGAAAGGTGGGTAGTCGAACTTGTCCTGTAAAAATGTTATTAAATTATTAATATTTGTGAAGAAGCTACATTAGTGAATGTTAATAATAATTGACCAACTTTTTTTGTTCTTACCCTTATCATACTCAGAGCTCGTTCTTTGTTGTCATCGGTGATTTCCTTCCAATTTTGCACATCTACTCGAAATAAATGGGCATCTCGTGCAATACTGCCCGACCATCTAGCCATCAAGCCAGCCTCCTTCCCCACTGGCTGCCCTTCTTCATTTACTCCGACCTTCTTTTTCTCTCCAGGGCGCATCTTGTGCACCTCTTTGCATTTGGCCTTACCTCGTACCTTCCTAGGCGGCACCACGGCGGGTGTGGAAGTCCCCGCACTAGATGGGGGGGTAAGTGTAGGATCCATCTGCAAAATATTTGTATTAGCTTCTGATATAAATGAGACAAAAAAAATGTCAACATTGATCAATATTGTTAGTAATGAGAAACAAGAGTATGCCATTTTTAGGATTAAATTTTGAGAGATCTTAAAGCATTCATTGATTCATAGTATTCAGGTTTGATAAAAAGTAGAAACAGGAGTATGTTATATGTGATTGATATTATTTACAAAAGTACATACAGTTTGCTCTTTGGGACAGAGCCCAAGTGCAGTAAGAATAACAACTTATTCGCAGTGCATCGAAGAATAAAATATGGCAATATGTCTGCTCATTGTTATTGTTAGTGATAAGAGAACATGCCAATAGGGGATTTTCCAGGAAATCCCATTTTCTAGTTCTAAGAGTGATTAAAATTTGGATATATATACTTAACCACTGAATCAACCTTAACTTGTTGTTGGTAGTATTACCTAGGAAAAGCAAATTAAAAAAACCAACTAATGAAAAAAATATACAATTCGACATGCATTAGAATTTCATTTCCAAATCCTAATTTCTTTATTTTTTATTTAGCTTTTAGAAGGGTAAAAGAGTAGTGAGCTAACAATACCAAAATAACAGCATCAGCTGAGAGACACCTCCTTTTAATATAATTCCATTCAAATCAAGGTCCTTTTAGGTTTGAGTATCTTATAATAGAAACAAAGGAAAAGAGAGAGTTGCGAGCATTATCCTCGTTATAACCATAACCATAGAGGAGTCCAAGTCAGTTAAACTCTAGTAAAAAGTTCATATGCTCATAGAAGAACAATATAACGTGAGTACGATAAATCTACTGACTTGGAATCCTCTATGGTTATAACTTGAGTCATTAGAAGCCTTTTCAAGTGCTCTTTTAACTCCATGTAATACTCATCATTCCAACCAATGGTTGAATATGCCAAGCAAAAGCCCAAAATAGAATTATATTATAAAACTAGGAGATAATCAATAGTCAACTGCTACAATAATCGAAACTTGAGGATGGAAAACAAAAACACAAATATATTTGTTGATTGTTTGGAAGTGTTGGACAAGTCCATGCTCACATTTAACAAATAATTCAACAATCAATACAACAATAAAGAATCATTATGTTTCATCGTTATATTCTGATTCAACGTCGTCATCACTAGATTCGGTAGAAGTAGCTTGTTGTTGCAACACTTCGGGAGGCACATCAACAGTTGCACCGGTAATTCCAAATCTCACCCAACCTACACCTCTGTCATCATCATGTTCAGTGTCATCTAATTGTTGGTCGCTAAAAGCCTCGTTCTCCCTGAATGCATAATCGTTATATTCCTCATTCATGTCGAAGAAGTCTCGTGGTTTAGTTTTGATGACAACATTCCAATCTCCTTCTGTTGGATCTTCGACATAAAATATTTGTTCTGCTTGAGATGCCATAACATATTGTTCATGAGACTCAGCGTTTGCCGGGAGTAAACGTGTAAAGTTGACAAGCGTAAACCCATATGGATCAGTCTTTATTCCTCTATCCAAATTAACCCAATCACACTTGAACAATACAAATTTTAGGCTATCAGAGTACGTCAATTCGACTATGTCCGTTAAGCACCCATAATAGGTTATAGGGCCTGCAATGGGGGTCTTGTCCCTAGAAGTTGAATAACTTGTAGTATTTGCAACAGTCGCAACACCACTATTCTGGCTTCTGCGTCCTCGCTCTCTATCCTTAGTACAAAACCTATATCCATTTATGATGTAGCCCTTAAACCGTTTTGCGACTTTTTGTGGACCGTATGCAAGCCATGTAATCTGATCAGAAATCGAAGTACGTGAATCTCGCAACCTTTGAACCTATTTCAAGACAAAATATGATTAATATATACATAACTATATATCAAAACATAACTAATTAATGTGTTGCCTGGAAATCAAAAGGTAAGACTTACGTAACCCCTAAACCATTCAACAAACTGCTCGCTGTGCTTTTTCTGGAGTTCGTGAGGGGACTTTCGAAGTCTTGGATGTGTCATTTTAATTAAATTCATGTGTTGCCTGCAAAGAACAAATCATTTCCCACTAATTTTAAGTTCAAAAGAAACTACAATAAAATAACAAAATATATGATAATTGTGTTCTTACTCTGTATATTTTCTGACTTCATCTCAGTTGAACAACACATAACGATGTGTCTGTTGCCATTCTAATTCACTTAGAGCGAATGGCTCTGCACCACCTATCACACTTTCATCGTCATTCCTCACCGGCCTGTTCAATCTCGATTCCACATTATTTAGGTATCTTGAGCAGAATGTCAAGCATTCTTCCGCCAAGTATCCTTCTGCAATACAACCCTCTGGTCGAGCCTGATTGCGCACATAAGACTTCAGTGTATATAGGTACCTATTTGAATTAAATTTTTGTAAGACAAGGAAAAAACTATAACAAATATTTCAAACATCTAAAAAATTATAATTTAATGGCATACCTTTCGATGGGATACATCCACCGAAATTGTACAGGTCCACCTAGCCTTGCCTCTGCCGCTAGATGTATAGGCAAGTGCACCATAACATCAAAAAATGACGGCGGGAAAATTATCTCTAAATGACAAAGCGTAAGTGTAATTTTGTCCTCTAACCGTCTCAAATCCTCGACCTGACAAACTTTGGAACACAATGTCATAAAGAAGTTACTCAATTCGATTAGGACTGAAGTTACATTCTTCGGCAATGCCTTCCTCACAGCCAATGGTAGGAATTGTTGCATTATGACATGACAGTCGTGACTCTTTAGTCCATAAATTTTACGCTCTTTGATATTGACATGCCTACCAATATTTGACGAGTAACCATCTGGAACCTTCACACTCTTCAACACTTTGCAAAATAGTTCTTTCTCATTCTTGTCCATTGAAAAGTATGCAGGGGGCAGATAAACTTTGCTTGTGCCAGGTTGCAACTGAGGGTGAAGTGCACGTCTCACGCCCATATCAACCAAGTCTAATCGAGCTTTTAAGCCATCCTTGCATTTCCCTTCCAAACCCAACAAAGTCCCGAGCACATTGTCGCACACATTTTTCTCGATATGCATTACATCAAGATTGTGTCTCAACAAATTATGCTCCCAATATGGCAACTCGAAGAATATACTCTTCTTCTTCCAATTATTCGGTATATCCACCTGGTCCATCTGCCTTGGTCGTTTGTTCCCAGTCTGCTTTCCAAGGGAGAAGGTAATACTCTCCAATTGACGTAACACATCGGACCCAGACATTGTAGTTGGCGCACAACCGGACTCTAAGGTGCCATCAAAAGAAAATCTATTTTTTCGGAACCTGTGATCCGCTGGTAAGAAACGACGGTGCCCCATGTAGCAATGCTTTCTGCTTTTAGACAAGTATAAGTGGCAAGTGTCCTTGTGGCATGAAGGGCATGCCAACTTTCCTTTCGTGCTCCAACCTGACAACATGGTATACCCTGGAAAGTCGCTAATTGTCCAGAGTAATGCCGCACGCATGACAAATGTCTCCTTTTTCGACGCATCATAAGTTGACAATCCATTCTCCCACAAGTCCTTCAACTCCTCGACTAGGGGCCTCATGTATACATCAATGGCATTTCCTGGCCCGAAGGGACCCGGAATAAGCAAGGACAGAATGAAGTTCGGCTGCTTCATGCACAACCACGATGATAAGTTGTATGGAATAAGAACAACAGACCATGTGCTGTGAGCAATACTCATCGTCCTAAATGGGTTGAAGCCATCACTCGCCAACCCAAGCCTGACATTGCGCGGCTCTGAAGCGAACAAAGGATACTTTTTATCTAAAATTTCCCAAGCCGGTGAGTCTTCAGGATGCCTTAACCTACCATCCTTAGTTCGATCCTCATCATGCCATCTCATTTCAGAAGCAGTCTTGGATGACATAAATAATCTTTGTAACCTGGGTTTCAACGGGAAGTGACGCAAAATCTTCGCTGGAATTTTCTTTATTTTGTCTCTTGATTGATCATCCACTGTCATCCATCTTGATGCACCACAGATGTCACATACTTGCTTGTTTGCAGAATTTTTCCAATACAACATGCAATCATTGGGACATGCACCGATTCGGGGAGTACCTCCCTCAATAACTCAAGCAATAAAGTGAATGATTTGTTGCTCCATCCACTAAGACACTTAATCTGGTACAATCTTACGATGAAAGACAACTTCGTGTGATTCGAACATCCTGGATACAAAGGTTGTCCCGCATCCCTTACCAATTGGAAAAATCTATCAGACTCAGTATTAGGATCCCGACTACTAGTACCCTCATCTTCATTTGGTATCCTGAACAAATCGTGCACCAAATCCTCCATCTCATTATGTCTGTCTTGCACAACAGGACTTTGAGTCACTGGCCCAACGGATGTGTGTTGTAATATGTCTTCCCCGTGATAAAACCAGATTTTATAATTCAGGTCGAATCCATAACAGATCATATGGTCGTACGCTATACCTCTCTCTTGATAAACGACATTGTTGCATTTGGGACATGGACACCTTATACCACCATTGTTATCAGTTGCTCCACGAGCTAATGCAAACTCTATAAAATGCTTCACTCCTTCTAACTCCTTCTATATATTCCTTTGACAACCTATTTCGTACAAAAAATGCATTCACAATTGCTTAAGTACTAACACTTTATCAATCGATGCTTAATAAAAACTTTTGGACATCAAAACTACCTTGACATTCCAATCCAACTCCTATCCATGAGGTATACGATTACTGTTTTATAGAACCTTCTTCGTTAGCTATTCTGAGAAATAGAAAAAATATACCACATTAGTCAATTACAATAACACATGTGTCAACTAACTTTACCGTCTACACAATATGTATGCATGCATGCTTCCTATCGTCAACAACTCCTCTTCTAATGGGTGGGGGTGTTCCTATCCCATTCAAGAATGCATAATCCCCAAAAGTCACCAGCTCAAGTACTTTGATCCATTTCAAGGAAATTTCGGCAGCATTTCCCTATGGTTCTCCAAGTACACGACTTAGACTAGGGGCAAGCAAGCCACGTCGTCTAAATATGTGCCCAGAGAACAAGAGAAACGGCTGACTCCAATTTCCTTGACTGTACTGGAGATTATGCATTCTCAAACTGTCCAACCGGACAATTCAAGAATCATATACAGACAAATACACTTTATCACAAACAAGACCGAAAAGTTGTTAAACTGCATTCAGTCCTACTAGAGAACTAAATGTCATATTTACAACTGATCCGTCCAAATAGGTGATAACAAAAATGCATTTGTCACACAATGATTCTTGAACGGGAGATCTATGGTTCAATGCATGCATGTGTATGAACTTAAGCCAATACAAAAATCCTACCATCATAAATACAAAGTTTAAACACCCCTAACCAGTTTAAACAGTTAACATAGATACTCTTTGATGTGGCCAGTATTATGAACACAACTACCAGAACTTACATGCCCGAATCTCGGAATATCAAGGATAGAGAACTAAACAACATATTTACAACTGATCCGTCCAAATAGGTGATAACAAAAATGCACTTATCAGACCACAGCACACACCACACCAACCTTTAGAATTTATATACCAATAATTACATATTGTGTCAAATACATACATACATCTCTAGTGTTAATCCGCATAGTTGAGGTCGAGTATTATACATACATCGCTGTGTTAACTGCTACAATATCAACATATAATGGCTACTCTCTCTGCCTCTCTTGTGAGTTTAATGTCTTCATTGTGTTAGGAGTTTGATATGTAGAATGGGGTCTAATCAATGGCCACCACTGCAACAATTAGAAAGTGTTTTTGTGCAATATAATGACATCTGAATTTGCGTATTAGTTTGATGAATGAATTGGGAGAGGAAAATCTGTGTTATCACTCATGTAATCCTAAGAAATTAAGGTCATACCTGCATACTTGCACCTGACTTTTATCGTTAGATGAATCCCTATCTTGACTACCTAGAACACTAAGTTTGAATAAATTGAATGATTCTAAGTTTCTAAATACTGAGGAAAATTTTTGAGATTAATACCTCTCCTAGTAGGGCTGGCCCTGACACTGTCCATGGGTTCACTAATGAGATCTTGCAGCCCAAAAATTAGTAACATTGGATGGTCTGAACCATCTGATAATTAGACAATCCTAGAAAGAGACCCCCAAATGTGACACACATTAGGTCCTCAAGATTACGAGTCTATTTCATTTCTCTCTTTTTCTTTGCTAATAATATATTATTTCATCTTTTTTAATTTTCTTTTGGTAATTAGCATTCAAGAAACGAAGATCCGATCGAAGAGGACCCAGACTTCTCAATCCTTGAAGAACGAAAACGTTATGGATGGTTAGTTTCTCCTTACCCTTCTCAAGGAAAAAAAAAGTCCAACAACTTGTAGATGGAATCATTGTAAAGATTTGAAATGAAAATTCTTCTTTTACTGTTAGAGAATTTTCTTTAATGGATCTCATTTACTGTTTATTTGTTGTAGATGTTACAAAGGCTATTAGAGAAATGAGTTTTGAGCCTGATCCAGAGAGGTCAAGCATAATTGAGAAATGATTTGTGAAATACGAGACGTTAGTTAGATAAGGAAAGATTTCAACGATTTGAGTCGAAGATATCAAGAGCTCGATTTACGGGAAAAGATTTGCTGATTTTTGAAGATTTATACGATTTGATTCAAGCCTAACCAAAAGCTAAACTAGCTGAGATGGTCATCAACCTAAGATGGATCAATGTTTAACAGAGGATATACTCAAAATTTGGCCAATTAAAACCATTCAGATACATTTAACGAATCTGCATAAATCTCTAAGGAATCTCAAGTGTTCCACTCCCTCCAAAGTAATTCTTAATTGTCATTTTAAAAATATAGGTGATGTAGGTATTATTATCATTTTAAAAATATAGGTGATGTAGACCCCACATGGTTCTAAAGGGGGAGGACGTACTCCTGATAATGACTCCATTATGAGAGAGCTCTTTTTCTTATATTCAGCATTCGGCCGGACGCGTGGCGTAAAGTTACTCGTTCCTCATGCTCCTTTACTTCTTCCCTTGTAAAGTTACTCATTTGTATTAAACTATTATTATACAATGATAATAAGAAACAGCAATTTCATAATATAATCACTATTGGGGTTAAGTTATTTTCTTATCTAATGTGATATGGTGTTTGTATATTACGTCCTAAGCTACTGGATGATTGAGAATGCTGTATAATATTAGCTGCTCACCATTTTGGTGCGTTTGGAAATGTTCCTAAAAGAGAAACGGTCCATGTCAGTATCAGACTTCATTTGCACATGGGAGAGGGTAGAGGGTAGAGGAGGAAGGGGTAGATGATACATCATTTTTAATCCATTCATATTTATGGGTGATCATGTGCACGCTTGTCCCTCATGTTTCAGCCCGCAATTTCTGGTCCAACCAGCAACCCGCCCGATCTTAATGGTCGGTGTTGACGTTTTGGGCCACGCATCGATAAAATGACATGGTCATGTAATTAAAAGTATACACAAAACCATGGGCACATGATCGGGTTGCTGGTTTTAATATGGTAACAGCAAACCTGCCGTTGAGTGAATCATAGGAGTGGTTTCTACTAACAATTTTTTTTTTTTTTTAAGATAGTCAAAGTCTCCCATGTGTACAGCACTATCTCTTAACTTTGAACATGGTTTTGTTATTTTGGTCTTGAGATTTTAATATGAGAATTTTTTGGTCTATTAAAACCAAAATAATACCAATAATAATATTATGTGTACAGCACTATGTCATATTAAAACCACTTTGAACATGTCTAAATCTGACTCCTCTGCTAAACCATAATTATTTTAGGCCTATTTTTAAAAAATGTCAACATGTCTGCTATATTATAATAATCCATAACAGAATTAGATAAAAATAAGGTAAAGCGTTGTTGAGAGCCTGAGACTCTGAGGCTGTGTTTTTTTTTATTGGTATTCTATTTTGGTTGATCTATTTCTGAGATAAAAATAGATCTTAATATGAGCCTATAATCTCAAGACTCATATTAAAATCTCATATTAAAATATTATTGGTATTCTATTTTCACACCATAATCATTTTACCGGAACATTTTTTAAAAATAGGCCTAAAATAATGATTTCTTTATTCATTTTTTAATCTCAAGACTCATATTAAAATTCTATTGGTATTAAAATATTAAAATACCAATAATATCTTCTTTAGGTTTGACATGGTCATGGTCATGGGTAAAATCATAAAAAACAATAATAAGGCCTATTTTTAAATGATAACCTAATAGTGGTTTTTATCGAATAACATAATTAAAAAAAAGGCCAATGACTTTTAGGTTTTTAGGGTGGGACCCACCTCAAACCTAAAGAAGATTTGTTTTAAAAAAAAAAAAGAAAAAAAAAAAAGGGGTTTGAATTGTTTGGGCGCCAACCCAATGTGGCAAAGCCAACAGGGGTTGGCCCATACGCAAGCCCAAAACGGCAAGCAAGTAAAAAAAAATTTAATTTAGTAAGCACTGTTCATCGTCCCTGTCATAGGGACGGGCGTGCAATACACCTCTTCTAATCTCAAGACTCATATTAAAATCTCATATTAAAATATTATTGGTATTCTATTTTCACACCATAATCATTTTACCGGAACATTTTTTAAAAATAGGCCTAAAATAATGATTTCTTTATTCATTTTTTTTTAAGATAGTCAGAACATGGTTTTGTTATTTTGGTATCTCTTAAAAAATAAAGTCTCTCATGTGTACAGCACTATCTCTTAACTTTGGAATTGGGTTGGCTATTTGGTTTGAAAGAAACTGTCCCTCTATAACCTATTTATAACCAGAGCAATGACATTATCTACTAAAATGACTAAGATACCCTAGCTTACTTACGTGTGTGTATATAAATATATATATATATATATATATATATATATATATTTTTTTTTTTTTGATAACGGTGGATATCCTAAGCCTTGAAAGCTCGGCCCTAAGTAACCAAAGCGGGGAGCGGGAGCGAGAGCGTGAAAGCGTTAAATTTTAATTTAGGATAAGGTCGGGAGCGCCTCCGGAGCACCAATATATATAATTTATATTTTAATATTTTTTAAAAAAAATCAAAGTTATATTTTAAACTCCATAAATTAGTAAAACTTAATTACAATTAATAAGAACAAAAAATAAAAAAAACCGATTTCTCATAATTAAAAATAATTATGAGCATCGAAATCGCGGAACTTTAAAATTGTGGGTATTATTATCATTTTAAAAATATAGCAGACATCATCTACTATTGGGGTAAATTACCTACTATTGGGGTAATCATTTTCACTCATAGGAGTGGTTTCTACTAACAATTTTTTTTATTTATCATTTTACTTCTCTTGTAAAGTTACTCGTTCCTCATGCCCCTTTACCCGGCCATGCACCCCTTGGCGTAAACCACTATCTCTTGGCGTAAAGTTACTCGTTTTCCAAAATAACAATAATACCCAACATCACCTATATTTTGAAAATGATAATAACTTCCAAGGTTGAAATCTAAACAAGATTACCCACAATAATTTAAGCAGCAAGATATTAAATATGGTATGTGTGAGGGGAAATTACCGAAAGGACACGCGTCAGCAGCAGCTCCTCCCAAGTTCTGGTTTACCGGTAGAAGGTTGGAGTGGAGGGTGTGATACCCTGACCTGTACTCCGATGATAAAGTCAGTAGGTGTAGAAGATGATGAACAGTAAGAAAATACAGAGAGTTTTAAGGTCTTAGTTCTTAAAAATTTTCCTCCTCTTTCACACTGTTTTTCACAGGTTTTTATAGGCCACCCTTGCCATGGCCATGGGCACCCATTGATGTCCATGCACACCTCAAATCCCTGATGTGTACTTCAATAATCATTTTAGATAGATCTCCCGGTCATTCGTACTGCACGCGCATCTGCACACAAAAGAGAACAGGCATAGAGTAGGAACTCGTCCGAGGTGACTAGCATTAAATGCAGCATTTAATGCTGTATTTAATGTCAAGACAGTGTTTCCCACCTACCATCGTAGAGGTAGGATCAGTCCCAGGCGACTGGGCGATAACGCCGGATCTCATTACGTGTTGGGATACGGGACCGTTGACAATAAGACGACGGATACGTCGTCAGAATGAGGACGTGATCGTCGTCCGTGAGACCACGGGTCCGTCGTCAGAATGAAGACGTGGTCGTCGTCTGTGAGACCACGGGTCCGTCGTCGGAACGAAGACGTGATCGTTGTCTGTGAGACCACGGGTACGTCGTTCGGTAGATAACGTTCTCGTCGTCCATACGACAACGGGCCCGTCGTCGAAGAGACCACGGAAATGAGCTCAAACGATAACATCACACCGAGGACGAGCTCGTTATTACCATACTTAGGTTTTTACGAGATTTACCCATTACAGTATGTATAGAGCATAGTTACCCCAATATCATTAAAAAAAAAAATCCACAAACTGAAAAACAGTTTATTAAACAGCCCTATCTCCCATTCACAAATGGCATCTCCCTCCAATACCTAATATGAAATTCAGTTCCTTCCAGTAACAGCCAAACGATTGCAATTACAGGCACAACTAACCTAATATTTTTTTTATAAAAAAAACAATCAATATAACATAGAAACATAATTAAACCCTCACCGGAACGATACGAGATTCGGGGATCGGGTTGGCAATGGCAGGAGGCTTTGAATAGGGAGGAGGTCGATTCGCCTCAAGGGTGCTGCGAATGTGGAAAATCTCAAAATTCTCAGAATCTCCAAAGAAAAACCCCACAAAATATAACCAAGTGATCAGCCAAAAATTTAACCTTGGCAGGGGCTGTGGGCTTCGAGCTTCGAGAGAGGAACCGAAGAGTGTGTAGGAGCAGGGAGCACGAGCAGGGAGCACGAGCACAAGCAACACCGGAGAAGGTGATTGGAGCAACGCAAGAGAAGGTGGCCAGGGCAGAGAGCACGAGCAGGGAGCACGAGCAAGGAGGAGAGGAAAGAGGAGGGAAAGAAAAAAAGGTCGGGGCCCTAAATCCCCAAATAAAGATTCTTTACCGGTGTTTTAAAAAAAACGCCGGTATAGACCATAAAAAATCGCCACCATTCCTTTGGCGGGAAATATTTTCGCCGAACCGCCCATTTCTATAACGGCGTTATTGTAAAAATCACCGTTAATAATTGATTAATACTGGCGTTTTTTCATATAACGCCGCTATAAATGTCTCTTTAGTGGTGTCTTATAATAAACGCCGTTAATAGTTATATTTACCGGCGTTTATCTCTAAACGCCGTTATTTTTTCACCACTATACACATATAATTTTGTAGTGAATAACTTAAATGTGATTTACATATATACCTCTGGAGATATTAACTCCATTTAAAATCCAATCTCATATCAATTTAATGATTAGCACAAAACAAGTGAACTAGCCCGCCGATTTTACCAATCTTCATATTTTCTATGAAGTGTTATATCCAAACGGGATTAAGATGAGACAATATTAAAACAATAAACCAAGTTTTATATGAGTACATAGACATTACATATTTGTTTTTTTACTTTACCAAGAAATAATAACTCCTCCAAAGAGGAAAACAAAACATGAGATGGATTTTCATCATCCTTATTCCCAACAAACCTAGCATTCGTATATCTATGAATTTTAAGTTCAGCAGTTTGAAATACAGTTTAAGATGCTTTTCTATTAATAGTAACACAGGATTACTTGTATCACTTTCCAATAAGACATCACAATTCACATACATCATGCTTTCATAATTTTGACAAGTCTTGAAGTTTTCTCAACGAAATACATATGATTTACCATCACATTTACCTTTTTAATATATGACTATTATTATTTTATATTATAGGTTTCATCCTATATTTCAACATGAGATTCTTATCATATATTTTCCTCCATCAAGTTATCATACTTGAATTCAATAGCCACAATAATTTAATCCGAGAGTTTTATACTATATGCTCCCACTATTCTATACATGCTTATGCTGAGAGTTCATTAGCTTACAAGCTAATCTTACCCGTTAATTATCAAATAACATGGATTTCAAGCTAAGAATGCTAGCATTTTTAACCAATATCATTAACTATGTTATTTGTACACTCTATTTTCATACTTGTGTCCAACTTCTTATTTCACGTGTATTCTATCTAGCTATAAAATTCTTATATGACTAACTAATATAACATGCAATATCTATTACAAATAATTAACAGATAATATAAAAAGTTTAGGGTCCAGAAATCTGACCATTTATTTGTTTGTAACTTTACCTTAGCATATGCGCACCCAAGATTTTTGAAGTGCAATCCATTCTTTAGTGTGTTCCCATATTCAGCTTTCGCTGGCTCGGCTTGGATTTAAGCTTTTGAATGACATGTACTTACATGTCACACCAACATGGTAGTGTTTGTATCCCTCTCCCTTCTCTCCCTTTTGTTGACTTTTCAACCTGGTCATTTATGAGATGAACTAAAAATCTCCACCTATCATTAGAAGACAAAACAATACATCCTAACTGGACCCAATAAGTTTAAAGCTAATACACCAAAATAGGTGTAGATGCTCCACACTCTAGACAGTTTATGGAGTTTATCTCTATCCCTTTCTCAATTCTGGGTCAGTTACCGTAAGAATTGCTTCCGGCAAAAAACCAGATTGTGAATCCTCAAACCAGTGACTCTCCTTAATGGAACCAACCATCCAAGCTTTGGTAACAACGATTTCAATCCTCAAACCAGTTTCTCACAAATTATTATTATTATTATTATTATTTATTTACACATTTAGTCTCAGGTCTCTTGCTTCCCTTCCCTTCTTCTATCTTGTACCAAGAAATTACTTTGGAAGGTGAATGGCGAGAACATGTCCATAGTAAAAATCTACAATCTACTATCTAACCACCGAGAAATTGATACCACCATGACTTACGTTGACCAGATACTAGTGGAGACGATCGCCGGAAAGCACAAGTGGCTTTAGGATCTCTTCTTGAACGGTTCTGATCTTGTTCTCCTTTGCAAAACAAAGTGAGTAAAGGGCTATTGCGTTCTTGTTTACGTCCATATGCGAGACGGAGTAGAGCACACACAGTGTTCTCCTCAGGCGTCCCTGTTTGAGGGCTAATGGCTCCCGATCCGGCAATAAGATACTGCTCGAGCATCTTGGGTTTTCTTGTTTATTCTTTGTGAGGAGTCTGATCTCCATGGTTGCTCGTCTCTGTACGTCGATCGAACAAAACTCAAGATCCTAAACAAGCTGATTGATCACAGCTCTGGCCACCAAGTAAACATCTTCTTCCTCATCTCTTTAACCAAGCTCTGATACCATTGTTGGAAATAGAAAAACAAGGAAGATGATGAAGGGATTGGATGCCGTGAGACTGGTGATCGCTGGAATGAAGGTTTTCTCTACGACCATGCATTTGGGTTGTTGCATACCCATATCAAGATCAATATAGATCCGGTCTATAAATAGCAGTCGGATATCCCTATTCATTCTGGAGAAACGCCCCTCTATCAATGCGGTGACAGTTACAAGAAGGAGCATAGTAGAACGTTACTTTGGCTTTATGGCCGTAGCGTTTCTTACATCCCCCTCCTGTTTTTTCCTCCAGGTTTATTGAAGTTGACATTGACACATCGATGCAACGAGTTCTACGAAGCATATTTCTACAGGTAAACTACTAGTAGTTCATGAGGCTACTTCTCCAACAAAAGAAAAATAAAGGAAAAGAAAATATTGATTTTGATTTCATCCTTCTGTTATGCCCCCTTTTTTTTTTCTAGGAAAACCTCCAGTTATTGCTAAATGGCAGGTAAACTTAGCTTTTCTTTCTGCTTATGACTTCCTTCTATTCTCTCTTTGGCTTAAACTATTGTCTAAGTTGGTATATGAGTATATCTGCCTTTGTCAATCCTTTTGTGTCTTTGACAAATTGTCATGTTCTCTAAATTCATTATACAGATCGAGTATAATGATCGACGAAATGCAGAGCTCATCAACAAGTCTAAAAGGAATGCAGACCTCATAATCAGGTCAGTTGACTTCTAGAGCTGATTCCATGGATTTGAATTATAAGAAAAAGAAAATCATCATCAAAGCATTACGCAACCATTTGACGTCGGATATAGGAATCCTGTTCTGCCAAAAGGAAAATAGATTAAAGAAAAAAAAATAAAAGAACAGAAAAGGAATTCATTGCCTTTTTTCTTTACTGGGTAGTGATGTGTGAATCAAATTATTTCATTCTCTTAATTATGTAAAGTTGAACTGGGAATGTTTCTTCCTTTGCTGGAAATGGCCAGGACTAATGTTGCAAAATTATGCGAAGGTCGAAATTAAGATCAGCATGCTTTATTCCTTATTTATATTAGGATAACAGTTTATTTGTGAAGACAAAATCTACTACTTGATCATAGTTAAGTAGAGAAGTGCTTCAATCGCCGCAGTTAACAAACTGGTAGTTCACTTGGAGGTGGCCTTGGGCGTAGCCATTGCCATCAGTGTCCAGTTGTTGGAACACACCTTGGTCCAAATCCAAACCCCCATTGCTGCACTGATCAACGATTCTAACAGTTGCCTGAGTATTAGTCCTGGTGTTCGTCACCTGCACATTATTTATAAAGTTAGTTCTTGCTCAATTGCTCCTCTTCTACATCACAGCTAGGGTTTGCTTTCATTATTTGGCTTGTTAGTCTGCATCAAACCTCTGGTCATCTAAAAGCATAGATAATAAGGGAGCTACCTTATTAAGACCAATTTGGTTGTACTTTTATTTTTATTTGTTTTTAGAAACAAAAAATTGGAAATAAAGCATGTTTGTTAAACATGACTGTTTTTTGTTCTTAAAAACTAATAACAATTTTTTTGAAAATTAAGGTAATGGAAAATTTATGTTCTCTGTTTTTATAAATAAGATAACAAAATTAGAAAACAATGAATGATTTACTTAAATTATTATGTTCATCATATTTATCAAACGTGTTTACATATTATTTTGTTGTCTAACAGTTAGTAATGCCAAATGTGCTTCATGCTTAATTTTTTTTTAAAAACAGGAAGTCTTTTCCAATTTTTTAAAAAAGTGCATCCAAATGGGCTCCCTAAGTTAGCTTGTTTTTAACACTATTGATTTCATTATCTATGTACAGCCTACATGACATACCCAAAACACCCTGTAACAGAACTTGTTTCTTGCATTACAAGAAAGCTAACGACGGAAAAAATTTCCGTCTCTAATACATCACTTTTAGAGATGGAAATTAGTTCCGTCACTAATATTCCATCTCTAATATTAATAGATCATTAGAGACGAAAATATTTTCTTGTCTAATAGTAAAAGATCATTAGAGACGAAATATTTTTATCTCTAATACTTATTTTAACATTTAATTCATTTTTAAAAAATAAATTCAACTTTACAAGCCGAAATATTTTCATCTCCAATAGCAAAAGACCTTAAGATGGAATAATTTCGTCCCTAAAGCTTATTTTGATATTTATTTATTTTGGAAAATAAATTTACCTTTAAAGCCGTGTCTAATAGTATAAGACCATTCGATACGGAAGTAAATCCTTCTCTGATGCTTATTTTGATATTTGGGGATTTTTCCGCCTTACCATTGAAGAACTTCGTCGGTGAAGAACAAGGGCTAAAACCCTAATCTTATGACCTCAGCCACACAGAGCTTTCTCCCCTCCTCTTTTTTCTCTTTTCCCTTCATCTGCGATAGCGACAGTGGAGGAGATCCCCCAGTTCAGTAGCCTCTCTCCCCTTCATCCTCTTCCTCGAGCTCTCGTTTCTCGCAGATCTTTCTCACCAGCGACGGCAGAGAGCACCGACAGCACATCTTCCCGGCTACATCTCAGGTAACTATTTTCTCTTACTCATTTCTCCTTACGTTCTTCTCTCTCTCTTTTCTCTTATTTATTTATTTTTATTTTGTTGTATTCCATTGATTCCAAATCAGGTCTGAAGTAATTTACAGTAGAAATTCAGTTCGGGCTGTCTTCTACTGCCAATTCATCACTGGCGTAGGACCTCTGATCTCACCTTTTCTTTTCCGATCATCTCGCATCGCCGGCGACAACAGCAGCCCTTCTTCTCCTTTCTAATTTCAGGTAATTTCTCTCTCAACTCCATCTTCTTATTCAAATCCACTCCATTGACGATGGAAATAAAGAGAGGGCTCTCTCTCTCTCTTCCGTTCTCTTAATCGGTTTTAGAGACGAAAATATTTTCATTTCTAAAAGTATTTTCTAATACTCTAAAAGATCATTAGTGCCGGGAGCATCCGCTAACGGAATAGAGACGGACAATATTTCAGAGAGAAAAAACGATTATTAGAGACAAAAATTTTTCATCGCTAATAGTAGGTAGTTTTCATGCAGTGTTTCTTACCCTCAAGCACTTGCCGCAGGACGCCTGGCCGCTAGGGCCAACGGGGCCACAGAAAGCAGTCCACCCATACTTTTTGCGCCACGCCAGGGGCTTATTGGCATCCCATGTAGAGCAGTATGCACTGACTGCATTCAAGTCCCATCCATTCTGCTCTGGATTGTAGTAATGGTATGTTGCACGAACATTAGAAGCACTCTCACCACCACCACTAGATTTACAGTTACTTTGACAGTTCTTTGAAGGTAAGCAGTAGTCATCAGATGTCCCACAGTAACCATATTGGCTGCAACAGAGGTTGCCAGCACAGGTGCGGCCACCGGCTTGGCGGCCGCAGTCCTGTGCGGTTGCTCCAGCTGCAAGACAAAGTAAAAGCACCATGCACAGATTTACGCTCCCCATTTTTTATTTTTGTAAGTAAGATGGTGTAAGGGCCCCCAAATTTATAGGAAGAAGGTCTAGGTTATAATTACTAAAATACCCATACAGTTAGGCGTAGACCAATTGAATTTGATCCTATGGAGTGCGTGGAATAGTATCTAACATGCCAGTCGACATGATAACAGTTGACAAACCTTCTGGAATGTTGGACCGTAAAGGCTAGGGTTGCAACTTTGAGCGGGTTGGGCTCGGGCCCTAGCCCAGCCCAACCCAACCCAACCCAACCCAAGGTATCAAAACTTAAACCTGGTTCAGTTTAGCTTTATTTCGTTCTTCTCAATCTATTTTAATTCCTCTTGATGTTCTGTGTACAATGTTGCAACTGCTGCGTATAAGAAGGTCCGTTTAGATCTTGTGAATGAATTCATAAGAGAAAAGAGACATAGCAAAAGTATACCATCAATCAAGGTAAACTGTTGGGATTGCAAGTTAGAGGAGTTCGTGGGACTCAACAATTTTCAACAAGCCTCTATGGGATTTGTTAGTCTGTTATTCCCTCTGGTCAATAGTCACCGACCAAAAAAATAAAAATAAGTGGCCAAGTTAGAGATCGGAAACTATGCAGTTATAGAAAAATTTGAAACAAATTGACAAAATTCAGTAAATTCGAAAAAGGGGAAACTACATAAAACATACAAAATAAAACTAATTATGAAAAATATAAATATAAATAGTCTTTGAAAAATGGAAGGGAAAAAAATTTCTTAATTTTTTTCTTAAAAAAAGGCGCAAATACTTCGTGAATTCATAAATTACTCAAGTTATTGAAGAAAAAAAAAATCGAAGATCTTTAGTAGTATGCTTTTGCTTACTGGGTCTCCTGATTGCATCGATAAATCCGGCACCGATTTAGGTTCTTATCACATATAACTTTGAGAATTAATCTGGGATTTGTTACTGTTATACCCGTCAATTGAGGTTCATGGCTTCATGGACGATTAGATTCCTCTTACATATTACTTTCAATATTGACCTGGTGACGCCGACTGTATTGCTTTGAAAATTGACCTTGATTGTATATGTACTTAGGTGCCAAATCATCTCCAGTGATAAACGGATGTGGCACATCCGGTTAACACCCCTAGAGGTCAACACGTGTCTCATTTGACACCCCTTAACAGTGGGTAAGGTTCACCCACTTATTTTTGGTTTTTTTAAAAAATATTAATTCTATTTTTAAAATTAAAAAATTGTTTTTAATATTAAAAAAACTTTAAAAACAGTTTTTTAATTTTAAAAATAGAATTAATATTTTAAAAAAAAAAACCAAAAATAGTTGGGTGAACCCTAGGGGTGGGTGAACCTTACCCACGGTTAAGGGGTGTCAAAAGAGACACGTGGAGACCTCTAGGGGTGATAACCGGATGTACCACATCCGGTTATCACTGGAGAGGATTTGCACCCACTTACTTATTGGTCATTTTGGCTGAAGAATAGGTGCATTTTTGTTCAGACCATTTTTATCCGTTTAATAAGACTCTAAATGTGAGGCAGCTATCAGGGAAGATAAAGAGGGTCAAAAATTTGGTCAGGTACTGCTTCTGGCCATAAATTGCAACTTATCTCCTGGTACTTCATCTAATATTATTCCCAAAACACCCCTTTCTAGGGGCAAAAGGTTCCCTCTGGTGAGCAACGGAATCGGTGGACAAAAAAAGCCACCTCACCATAAGTTTTTTTTTTTTTCCCTTCATTTTTTAACCTCCTCTTGTTTAAATTTTTTTTCCTTTTATTTTTAACACATGTCCACTGATCCGTACTCTGGTGAGCTAAAGAGTAAACCTTTTACCCTTTCTAGTGGGAAGGTGATTAGGTGTTTGACAGGCATACTGAAACATCAATTACCATGATGATCTGACAGGGAAATGTTAGGCCTGTAAATGGGAATAGATAATTGTTTATTGGGAGATGCCAAACGAGCCCTAAGAGTATGTAGTAGGTAGGTTCTCATATGTAGAGTAGGAATATTGAAAGAGACCACTCTTTCTTTTTTTTCTTTATTTCTTTCTTGTTTTTAATTAGTATCATTTATCTAAGTTAGTAGGTTAGGTGGTTAGACTTTTGTTAGACTTTGTAGGCCTATCAATTGGCCACACCACAAGGCTCGAACTCAAGTCCACCTCAGAAAGGATACACATCCTACCACTAGAGCACCGGACACTGGTCATTTTTTTTTTTTTTTGGGTAGAAAAGTTATCATGTAACACACACTAAAGGCACACATAGCCAGACCTAAGGTAGCCACTATGTGATAATGTTTTTTTATTTTTTTGATGAGAGATCATTTACCTACATTAGTAGAGTCAGACGTTTAGGAGTTAACTTGGGCAGTGGAGCTTTTGCAACTCATATCCGGGTGGGATTAGATTCCTAGATCTCCTCCATGGAAGGCCACACCCCTACCACTCTCAAGCAAGAGACGGGGGTACTATGTGATCATTGACAGTGGTGTAACACCTTGTTCTTTCCGTAGTAAAAATATAACTAGGGAGGTAAAAAAGAAAATCTAAATTGACAATAGAGGCCTCTCCATGAGGACCCCAGAGCTATCATAGTCTAACTCTTTAGTAAGAGATTTATAAGAGAGTCTGACTTACCTGTTTGACAGTTTCAGTTCAATCATAATGATTTACATTCCCTCACATGTCTAACAGAACTAATGGAAGAAGTATCCTAATTCTATAGCTGATTAACGAACATAACTCGCGAACATTTCGAATTTGGTTAGTTAAAAGTTCGTTCGAGTTCAGTATTTTAATAAAACTTATTTTTTGAGCTCGATTCATTAACTATCGAGCTCGAGCACACTTGTGCTCGCCTGCTCAGCTCGTATAAATATAAATAAATAAATATTGGTCATTATAAATAATAGATTGACGGTGAGCTTATAACAGAAGGCAAAAACAGTTTTAACAATACATAAATCTTTGTACGGGTCAAAATTCAAGTCTTTAACCTCTATAGCCAGGGTACCATGCCGTGTTTATCAAAATCTATGTTGTGTTTAAAAATTAAATAAGGGCCTCTATGACAATGACGTATGCCGTGTTTATCAAGACAAAACCTTCTCTCTATCTCATTTCATCACATCCTCTATGAATCCATTACAAAATACGGGGGCTGTCAATGGATTGGATCAAGATCCGGATCCGATCCAAATCCGATCCAATTAGACGGGATCCTAGTTCTATTTTAGATCCGTTGAATTAGATACGGATCTGAGATCTTGAATCCGATTATAATCGGATCAGATTTGGATCTATAGTTATCCGATCCAATGCGATTAGATTATATATAACAATAATAATATTTATTTAATTTTACAAATATACTAGAATACTAGTCATATATATATATATATATATATATATATTAAATTTTTTTTAAAAAATATATATTAATGTTATTTGGATCAGATTTGGATCTTGAATAAGTAATCCGACTCGAACTCGGATTCAGATTGGGTAATTCATGATCCAACGGATCTCGGATTTGTTGGATTCTTAATCGGATTCGGATTTGTTAGATTCTTAATCAGAACGGATTCGGATCTAATCAGATCCAGTCCATATCCGATCCGTTTACAACCCTACAAAATACCAAAAAATTGTCATCCCTACAAGTTCTCTTTCTTCATTTTTCCTCCGTCAATTTGCCTCCTCTTAAAATCCATTAGGGTGTACTCTTTTTTTTTTTTTTTGGTAATCAGGGTGTACTCGTTTTGCAGAAAATTAGCATGAGAAATATCAATTCTCGAGAAACAATTAATGTTTGTGTGTTCAGTGCTTCCATTTTACCAAGAAATGAGGTTAGCATGAGAACAAAAGTTATACCCATCTCATTTGTCGTTATTTCCCTATCATCTCTCATCCTCCTATTAGAGATTTGGTTTGTGTTAAAGTTTCTCTGAGCTCCACTCTAGTTTTAGCATTTGTTCTCTCTTAAAGACCACGAAGCCTTGGCTTATCGGCTAACTGATAAATAGTCCATGAAGGGGTTCTCATGACCTATTGGTTGATGATAGGGTTCTAGTTGGCTCATCTTTTCCCATTGACTCTTTGTCTAGATTGACTCATTCGGGATAGATCGTTCTAAAAGAATGCACTTCCTTGGTACTAAAGTATATGTTATAACTAGTTCAACAAATCTAGAGAAATACGAAAATAAGAAATCAAGCAATCGCACAAAAGAGATAAGATATACGTGGTTCGGCAAGGTGCCTACGTCCACGGGAGAAAACGGCAAGAAATCCACTAAGAACACTGGAGAAATACAGAGTACAGAAGCTCTCTCAAACCCTCATTCGAATCCCTCGAAAAACCTCTTGCTCACGCCGCCTCAAAGAAAACCCTTTATATACTAGGGTTACAACGAAAAGTAAAACGTGTCGGAAATACGGGTCAAAATTTCGGGTCACTCGGGTCGCACACCGGGTCATCAAGGATCCGGGTAAGATCCATACCGACTTCCCAACAAAAAACCCATATTCTGAATTTGAGCCAAAACTCACAGTATACCTTTTGTACTCCTTTCGTAGTATACTATTACAATCGCCTAGTTCTGGCTAATATTATTGTTGAGGTTAACTACTCAAGCTCGAATCATCCTCGTGTAAACAAGCCAATACAAGTTCGAGTTAATAGTTTTGTTTCTGAGCCAAGCCTGAATAAGAATAGTAAAGCTCAAGTTGAGCTTGAGCCCCCTTGTTACTTAACGAGTTGATCTTGAATATCCTACTACTCGATCGACTCGGCTCAATTACACCCCTATGACCCTACCAAATTCATGATTTTCAGCAGTTAGTTATTGGCTACTTGGGTTAGTACTTAGCCCTCATCTCTCGATTGCTTGGTTGCAAGGATACATGTCATATAACTGAGATTAGAACCTTTTCCTATCTTGGAAACACGCGGAAGCGTTTTCTACTGGAACCCCATTTTACTAGTGAGAGATTCTTTAATCTTTAGGGTCCATTCTTTTGCCAATATTTGAAAAGTCTGGCACTTGACATGTTGTCATTTGACTATATGTATTCACTTTGAGAACAATATGTTTCGTTTTCTCATCTCTCAAGTTGCAATTCTCGTAAGACTTCAAATGCAACAAAATTGAGGATTTGAAACCTCTATAGGACTTGTAATTTCATGATGGTAAGAATTAATTATGTTAAAAACTTTGACAAAGTGACTCAAATTTCCTAACAACTAGCATGAAAGTACAAAGTGCCATGCTTTATAAGTCTCAGCAAAATAATGGGCCTTTACTGGTCAAATGTTTAAATGTAGTATTTATCACAAGCTATCCCCGCTTCTAAACACCCCTAAATTGAGGCTCAAATTCCCTTGTCATTGCGATCATCATTATCTTCAATGTCTTATACCCATATATTATGGGTATAAGGCAACACGGTTGCTGTTTCACCATTGTACATCCTATTAAAAGTCATGAGTTGGGTTACGTCACCTGTTATCACATCTTTCTACATTACCTACATCTATGTCTGAAATTGTAGCTTAGATTCCTTCAACTTTGTCATCATCATTATCATCATCATCAATGCCTTATCCTCATATATTTTAGGTATAAGGCATCAAGAACCATGTTTCACCATTTCGCATCCAATTAAAAGATATGACTTCAGTTAAATCATGAATCATCAAACCTTTCTACACTATCTTCATTACGGGCTTTATTTTTACCTATTTATAACCTTCAACCTGCATCAACTTACTACTTATTTGTGCGGTCAACTTGAGATAAAAAATTCAGTTTACAATATAGATTGCATTTGCATGTACACAATGTAAATATCTATCAAGGAAAGGAAACAATAAGTTAACTCAAGGACCACATAGTGCAGAAATCCATTGAGTGTTATAGACCTAATTCTATAATAGGGGTGTATTCGAGCCAAGCTTGGCCAAGTTTGAGCTTAGCTTGAGCTTTATTAGACCTCGAATGTTTAGGCTTGAGCTTTGCATAAATAAGTTTATCAAGCTCAAGCTCCGTTCGAGCTCAAACTTTATTCAAGCTAAGCTGAACTTAGGTTGGCTCAAGCTTAATTCAAGGAATTGTTTTGTTTAATTTTACATGTATTTAATAAAAATGTTTATTAATTCAGTCTAACCTCTAAAGAGTAGAGTTAGAGCTTTTAACTTCTTAATTTGTTATCCCTTAAACGTATTAATTATAAATTTAAATTTATTACAATCTATAATAAGGGAAAGTAGAAATATTATTTTGTATTAATATAAGAAACATTATAAAAAAATATTTTATATGCATATAAACATTGGTGTTATGCATTTGAAACATGGTCTTCTAATTGTAGTCAACATCCTCTGTCACTTGAAATAGCTCAGATAATTTATTTTATGTGGCGTTTGTTAACACTAGTCTGAAAAGAAGTGCTTATTTGAAAATTATGCTTAGTTGGACTTTAGATTGCTAAGTTGAAGGTTAATTGCATGTTTACATTTTAGAGATTTTAGGGATAAAAACCTCTACTTTAAAAAGTAGCTTCATGCCTACTTTTTAAAGTAGAGATTTTTACCCCTAAAATCATAGACATGCAATTAACCTTCGACTTAACAATTTAAAGTCCAACTAATCATAATTTTCAAATAAGCACTTCTTTTCAGACTAGTGTTAACAAACGCCGCCTTATTTTGCGAGAAATTCAACTATTCATCCATAATAGAAAGCAAAGGAGTGATCAAATTGCCGCAATCCATGAACTGGTAGTTGACAATGGGGTGGCCCTGGGCGTAGCCGCTTCCGTCGGTGTCCAGTTGCTGGAACACGCCGGCGTCCAAATCCAAGCCTCCGTTGCTGCACTGATCTACAATCCTCACCGTTGCCTGAGCTCCGGTCCTTGTGTTCTTCACCTGCATTTTATTGAACAATCTTGAGTTACTTATCTTTTACATAACAGGCATGTGGTGCTAGCCTTGTGGGCCTCTGTTAAAGTCTCACAAAAAATATTTAGGACTATAAGCTCCGTACCCATGATGCTTGCTCAATAAATCCGACTTTTTTTTTAAATGTATGATTACGGTTTGTTGGCTTAAAGATGTGATATCAAACTAAGTAAACTATAAACAATTGAATTTGAGGAATGCTAGCCCTAATCTGGGAATCCATACTCTCACCCTACACCAACCACTTGTTCATTCTGGAGTGATTAAAATACTTTTGTACAATAAATCCTGGGTGCATGCGCAACCTACATGAACCCGTAGGATATAGCTTCTGAGACCACCTTAGGGCCGAGACCACCGAGACCGTGCTCTAAGAACACGGGATTTCAGGTGAGGCCCACCATGTGAAATGGGCTCATCTGAAATTCAGTGCTCTTAGAGCATGGTCTCGGTGGTCTCAGCCCTAAGGCGGTCTCAATAGCAAACCCGAACCGGTAAGCCCAAGGCCTATGATAACCATGGAACCTTGTGTGGTGGCCCCATGAGATGACAAGAGTCGAACTCAAGACCTCCTCTTCCTGAGGCATGGTCCCTTGCGAACTGAGCTATTCTTAAGATTAGCTCAACCGCAATCCTAAAAATGCCAACCCCAATCCTGAAAATGCCAACCCAAGGGTTAGGTTGAGTCCATCCTAGGAGATTTTCTAGGATATTTTAGTTCTAGACTCTAGAGTGGTCTTGCAAAAAGCACCATATATAATTTTGGAAACCATGTGGGAATTGGAATAGAACTCAAGAAGGTGGGTCAAGACTAATGCTGATAACAACTCTAAATATCCAGAAACTCCAAGATTTTGTCTCGATGGGTAGGGTTTGACATAAAATGCATGATTGATTTTTTCGATGAACTGTTTAACTTAATTTTTGATGAATGTTTTATGAAAATTTAGTGTCGTGGTGTAGTTGTTGGTGCATCCACCATTGCATTTGCGTCCTTTGATCAATTTTGTTTCCTTGTTGAACAGATTTTGTAAAATTAGTAGCTGGAGTAGTCCATAATTCAAATTCTTTTGGACCAAGGACACTTTACTACTCCATAATGTGCTTATAACATTGGTCGTTTTCTTCCTCTTTGCAGGCACAAAGTAGTGATAGTAGAAGGAAATTACTTGCTCCTGGAAGGTGTCTCGATGGAGGTCTCTTCTATATTCGATGAGAAGTGGTAACTCTTAAGTTCTCATAGGCTATTGGTAGTTATATTTTGAGGATGGAAAGCTTATATTGAGAAATGATGGCAGACTAATATTATAATTATGATGCTACTGGGCCTCTATACTCCATGTGTATGACATGTTGCAAAAGCAAACCTCTTTCTTACTCTCTTACAAAACCTCTTTCTTACTCTTTTACAAGCCAAAAGAGTTCAATCTTTGTCGTGTGGTTAGGATCACAGAGGGTGCTGATGTTTAGAGTCCTAGGTGGGCCCATTTATTGGATAGCCTGGATGAGATCGAATCATAGCCAATCACGATTGAATTCAGGGAGAGTTCAATCACTCTCATAGGTCAACATGTGTCCCCCCTATTACCCCTATTAACCATGGTTAGGATTCTCTAGCCTTAGTGTTTAATAATCTAAACTTTGTTGTTTGAAAAAGATATTATAAAAATATTTAACTCTGGTTTAGAATTTTTAACTCTTATGGTTAATATTTTTTTATAGAAAACATAGGTTAGATTATTGAGCCTTAAGGATTAGAGATTCTTAACCATGGTTAATAAGAGTTAAAGGGGACACGTGTTGACCTGTGGGAGCGATTGAACTCTCCCTGAATTGGATGTGATTCGATATCAACCTGGATTAATGAGCACGTGCACCACATACAGTCGAGAGTCGAGACCCTGCAACTAAAGTACTATCTCATCCATCAATGGGGAAAGGAATAAAAAAAGTTTTTGAATTCGAATTTGATTTTCAAGAGCATTAATTTACAATAATTTTCCTGTATGTGCCCTCATGTTTTTTACTCAAGGTTTATTGAAGTTGACATTGACACATCGATGCAACGAGTTCTAAAGAGGCATATTTCTACAGGTAACTACTTCAAAGTAGTTCATTAGGCTACTTCTCCACCAAAAGAAAAATAAAGGAAAATAAAATATTGGTTTTGATTTCATCCTTCTGTTATGCCCCCTTTTTTTTTTCTGGGAAAACCTCCAGATATTGCTAAATGGCGGGTAAGCTTAGCTTTTCTTTCTACTTATGACTTCCTTCTATTCTCTCTTTCCCTTAAACTATTGTCTAAGTATCTGCCTTTGTCAATCCTTTTGTGTCTTTGTCTTTGACAAATTGTCATGTTCTACAATTGATTATCAGGTCAGATGACTTCTAGAGCTGATTCCATGGATTTGAATTATAAGAAAAAGAAAATCATCATCAAAGCATTACGCAACCAGTTGACGTCGGATATAGGAATCCTGTTCTGCCAAAAGGAAAATAGATTAAAGAAAAAAAAATAAAAGAACAGAAAAGGAATTCATTGCCTTTTTTCTTTACTGGGTTGTGATGTGTGAATCAAATTATTTCATTCTCTTAATTATGTGAAGTTGAACTGGGAATGTTTCTTCCTTTGCTGGAAATGGCCAGGACTAATGTTGCAAAATTATGCGAAGGTCGAAATTAAGATCAGCATGCTTTATTCCTTATTTATATTAGGATAACAGTTTATTTGTGAAGACAAAATCTACTACTTGATCATAGTTAAGTAGAGAAGTGCTTCAATCGCCGCAGTTAACAAACTGGTAGTTCACTTGGAGGTGGCCTTGGGCGTAGCCATTGCCATCAGTGTCCAGTTGTTGGAACACACCTTGGTCCAAATCCAAACCCCCATTGCTGCACTGATCAACGATTCTAACAGTTGCCTGAGTATTAGTCCTGGTGTTCGTCACCTGCACATTATTTGTAAAGTTAGTTCTTGCTCAATTGCTCCTCTTCTACATCACAGCTAGGGTTTGCTTTCATTATTTGGCTTGTAAGTCTGCATTTTCTTTTCTAAAAGCATAGATAATAAGGGAGCTACCTTATTAGGGCCCGTTTTGTTGCACTTATTTATTTATTTATTTGTTTCTAGAAACAAAAAATTAGAAATAAAGTATATATGTTTGTTAAGCATGTTTCTGTTTTTTTGTTTTAAAAACTAAACATTTTTTTTTTAAAATTAAGGTACTAGAAAATTTCTGTTACCTCTTTTTTTTTTAAATAAGAAAATAAAAGTAGAAACCAAGGAATGATTAACTAATATGTTCATCATATTTACCAAACTTGTTTACATATTTTTTTGTTCCTTGTTTTTTTTTAAACAAGCAACAGTTAAAGTAATGCCAAATGTGTTTCATGCTTAATTTTTTTTTGAAAATAGGAAGTCTTTTCCAGTTTTAAAAAAAAAAGTTCATCCAAACGGGCCCCCTAAGTTAGCTTCTTGTTAAACACTATTGGTTTCATTATCTATGTGCAGCCTACATGACATATCCAAAACACCCTGTAACAGAAACTTGTTTCTTCTTACCGTCAAGCACTTGCCGCAGGACGCCTGGCCGGTAGGGCCGACGGGGCCACAAAAAGCAGTCCACCCATACTTTTGGCGCCACGCCAGGGGCTTATTGGCATCCCATGTGGAGCAGTATGCACTGACTGCATTCAAGTCCCATCCATTCTGCTCTGGATTGTAGTAATGGTATGTTGCACGAACATTAGAAGCACTCTGTGCGGTTGCTCCAGCTGCGAGACAAAGTAAAAGCACCATGCACAGATTTATGCTCCCCATATATTTTTTTTTTTGTAAGTAAGATGGTCATGTAAGGGCCCCCAAATTTATAGGAAGAAGGTCTAGGTTATAATTACTAAAAGGCCCATACATTTAGACGTAGAGCAATTGAATTTGATTCTATGGAGTGCGTGGATTAGTGGCTAACATGATAACAGTTGACAAATCTTCTGGAATGTTGGACTGTAAAGGCTAGGGCTGCAGCAAAAGTATACCATCAATCAAGGTAAACTGTTGGGATTGCAAGTTAAGAGGTGTTCGTGGGACTCAACAATTTTCAACAAGCCTTTATGGGATTTGTTAGTCTGTTCTTCCCTCTGGTCATTAGTCACCAACCAAAAACAATAAAAATAAAAGTCACCAGTTAGAGTTCGGAAATTATGCAGTTATAGAAAAATTTGAAACAAATTGAAAAAATTCAGTTAATTTGAAAAAGAGGAAACTACATAAAAATTAAAACTAATTATGAAAAATATAAACAAATATATTTTTTGAAAAATTATGGAAAATATACGAAAAAAAATCACAATTTTGTTCTTCTTAAAAATTAGTTGCACTTCATGAATTCATAAATTATTCAAAGACATTTTGAAGAAAAAAAATTGAAGATATTTAGTACTCTGCTCTTGTTTACTGGGTCTCGTGATTGCATCGATGAATCCGGCACTGATTTAGGTCCTCATCACATATAACTTTGAGAATTAATCTGGGATTTGTTTCTGTTAGACCCGTCAATTGAGGTTCATGGCTGCATGGACGATTAGATTCTTCTTACATATTACTTTGAATATTGACCTGGTGACGCTGACTGTATTGCTTCGAACCTTCGAAAATTGACCTTGATTGTATATGTACTTATTGGTCATTTTTGTTAAAGAATAGTCCCATTTTTGTTCAGACCTTTTTTATCCGTCTAAGACTCTAAATGTGAGGCAGCTGCAGGGAAGATAAAGAGGGTCAAAAAGTCAAGTTAGGCAACTGATATTTGGTCAGGTACTGCTTCTGGCCATAAATTGCAACTTATCTCCTGGTATTTCATCCAATGTTATTCCCAAAACACCCCTTTTTGGGGGAGGTGATTAGGTGTTTAACAAGCGTAGTGAAACATCTATTACCATCACGATCAGACAGGGAAATGTTAAGCCTGTAAATGGGAATCTAAGATTATGTAGTAGATAGGTTCTCATATTTAAAGAGACCACTCTTTCTTTCTTTCTTGTTTTTTTAATAGTATCATTTATCTAGGTTAGTGGGTTAGGGACCTAGGGTGTTAGGTTAGACTTTGTAGGCCTATCAACAGACCACACCACAAGGCTCGAACTCAAGTCCACCCCGGAAGGGATACACATCCTACCGCTAGAGCACCAGGTCACTACGTGATCAAAATTTTTTTTGGTAGAAATGTTATCATGTAATACACACACCCTAAACGCACACACAGCCAGGCCTAAGGTAGCCACTATGTGACCATTGACAGTGGTGTAACTGGCACCCTGTCCTTCCCGTATTAAAAATATAAATGACAATAGAGGCCTCTCCATGAGGACCCAGAGCTATCATAGTAACTCTTTTTTTTTTTTTTTGGTAATTGAGACTTTGCATTCAACCAAAAGAACGAACTACATAGATGCCAAAACCCTGTCAGGTGGACGAGGGCCCGAGTTAAAGGAAGCATAATTCCAAGAGATATTACGAATACTTGAATTGAGAGCTTCTTGGGCTAGCCCATGGGCCACAGTATTTGCTTGCCGGAACACAAAACTAAACTGAATATCTTCACATTGAGATCCGAGACTATGAATATCAGTCATGATTGCGTGAACCTCCTAGTGCGTATGAGCGGAGGAACCTGAAAGGAAATCAATCAATTCCTTTGAATCCGACTCAATAATGGTCTTACTCCAGTTGTTAGAGATTGCCAATTGGATGCCGAGCTTGATGGCTGATGCTTCAGCTATACGGCTGCTACCCCCTGGTAGCAAAAATTGCGAAGATGCTACGGTGACTCCCAGGTGGTTACGGGCAATGGCACTGGCCCCAGTAGCTAGGTTGGACGGGAGAGCAGCCCCATCCACATTAATCTTTATCCAATCCGCTGGAGGCGGCGTCCAAGTTGTTAAATACAAATCACTACGCTGCACATGATTAATTGGGACCGGGAGCTCTAGGATGAAGGCTTCAAGCTGACGTTACATGTTTAACAGAGAGTCTAAGTCTTTAGTAAGATATTTATAAGAGAGTCTAAGTTACATGTTTAACAGTTTCAGTTCAATCCTCATGTTACATTCCCTCACATGTCTTACAGAACTAGCGGAAGAAGTTACCTAATTCTAGGGCTGATTAACGAACATAACTACTCGCGAACAGATCGAATTTGGTTAATTAGATGCTCGTTCGAGTTCATTATTTTAATAACCGGACCAAGTTTAAACTTATTTTTCGAGCTGGATTGATTGACTATCAAGCTCGAGCACACTTGTGCTCGGCTCGTATAAATATAAATAAATAAATATTGGTCATTATAAATAATAGATTGACGGTGAGCTTATAGCAAAAGGCAAAAACAGTTTTAACAATACACAAAATCTTTGTGCGGGTCAAAAGTCAAGTCTTTAACCTCTAGCCAGGGGCACATGGGTGCCTAAGCTGTCTTTATCAAAATCTATGGTGTTTAAAAATTAAATAAGAGCCACTATCACAATGACGTATTTCGTGTTTATCAAGACAAAACCATCTCTCTATCTCATTTCATCACATCGTCTCTGAATCCATTACAAAATATTGGGGCTGTCAATGGATCGGATCTTGATCCGAATCCGATCTGATTAGATTAGATGAGATCTTGGTCCTATTTTAGATTCGTTGGATCGGATACGGATTCGAGATCTTGAATCCGATTATAATCGGATCAGATTTAGATCTATAGTGATCCATTGCGATTAGATTAGATTATATATAACAATAAAAATATTTATTTAATTTTACAAATATACTACAATACTAGTTATATATATATATATATAAATTTTTTATTTTTTTTAGATATATTAATGTTATTCGGATCAGATTTGGATCTTGAATAAGTAATCGGACTCAGATTCAGATTGGGTAATTCATGATTTGATGGATCTCGGATTAGATTCGGATATGTCAAAATCTTAATCGGATATGTCAGATTCTTAATCAAAACGGATTCTGATCTAGTCAGATCCGATCCAAATCCGATCCGTTTAGATTCTACAAAATACCAAAAAATTGTCATCCCTACAAGTTCTCTCTCTTCATCTTTCCTCCGTCTATTTGTCTCCTTTTAAAATTCATTAAGGTGTGCTCGTTTCGCAAAAAATTAGCATGAGAAATATCAATTCTCGATAAATAATTAATGTTCGTGTGTTCAGTGCATCTATTTTACAAAGAAATGAGGTTAGTATAAGAACAAAAGTTATACCCATCTCATTAATTTGTCGTTATTTCCCATCATCTTTCATCCTCCTATTAGAGATTTGGTTTGTGTTAAAGTTTCTCTGAGCTCCACTCTAGCTTTAGCATTTGCTCTTTCTCTTAAGGACCACGAAGTCTTGGCTTACTAGATAACTGATAAATAGTCCAAGAAGGGGTTCTCATGACCTATTGGTTAATGATAGGTTCTAGTTGGCTCATCTTTTCCCAGGATCCAAATCTTGACTCTCCGTCTAGATTGACTCGTCTTCTCGAGGTAGATCGCTTCTAAAAGAATGCACTTCCTTAGTACTAAAGTATGCCTTTTGGGCTCCTTCCGTAGTATACTATTACAATTGCCTGATTCTGGCTAATATTATTGTTGAGGTTAACTATTGAAGCTCGGATTGTCCTCATGTAAACAAGCCAAGTCAAGCTCGAGTTAATAGTTTTGCTTATGAACCAAGCCTGTATAAGAATAGTCAAGCTCAAGTTGAGCTTGAGCACCCTTGTTACTTAACAAGTTGATCTTGAATATCCTACTACTCGATCCACTTGCTCAATTACACCCCTACCAAATTCACGATTTTCAGCAGTTAGTTATTGGCTACTTAGGTTAGTACTCAGCCCTCATCTCTCGATTGCTTGGTTGCAAGGATACATGTCATATAACTGAGATTAGTACATTTTCCAATCTTGGAAACACACGGGAAACTCCATTTTACTGGTGAGAGATTCTTTAATCTTTAGGGTCCATTCTTTTGCTGTGACTTGAAAAGTCTGACACTTGGCATGTTTAGTCATTTGATCATATGCATTCACATTGAGAACAATACGTTTTGGTTTTTTCATCTCTCAAGTTGCAATTCTTGTAAGACTTCAAATGCAACAAAATTGAGGATTTAAAATCCTTATAGGCCTTGTAATTTCATGATAGTAAGAATTAATTATGTTAAAAACTTTGACAAAGTGACTCCAATTTCCTAACAACTAAGCATGACAAAGTACAAAGTGCCATATTTTATAAGTCTCAGCAAAATAATGACCCCTTAATGGTCAAATGTTTAAAAGTGTTGTTTTTCGCAAGCTATCTCTCCTTCTAAACACCCCTAAATTGAGGCTCAGCCCCTGTACTAGGGTATAAGGCAACACGGTTGTTGTTTCACCATTCTGCATCCTATTAAAAGTCATGAGTTGGGTTACGTCACGTGTTATCACATCTTTCTACACTATCTATGTCCGAAATTGTAGCTTAGATTCCCTCAAATTTGCCATCATCATCATCATCATCATGATATATTTTGGTTATAAGACAACAGGAACCATGTTTCACTATTTGATCACATCCTAGTAAAAGTTATGACTTCCGTTAAATCATGAATCATCAAACCTTTCTACACTATCTTTATTCCGGGCTTCATTTTTACCTATTTATAATCTTCAACATGTATCAACTCACTACTCATTTGTGCCATCAACTTGAGATGAAAATTCAGTTTACAATATGGATTGCATTTGCATGTAAACAATGTAAATATCTATCAAGGAAATGAAACAATAAGTTAACTCAAGGACCACATAGTGCAGGAATCCATTGGGTGTTATAGGCCTAACTTTGTATTAAGGGTGTATTCCAGTCAAGCTTGGCTAAGTTTGAGCTTAGCTTGAGCTTGATTCGAGCTCGAATGTTTAGGCTTGAGCTTGGCATAAACAAGTTTGATTGAGCTCGAGCTCCGTTCAAGATCAACTTTATTCAAGTTGAGCCGAACTTAGGTTGACTCAAGCTTAATTCAAGGAAATTTTTTATTTAAAATTTACATGTATTTAATAAAAAAAATTTATTAATAAATTATAATATAAGAAACTACAGAAATATAATACATAAATATAATACATTCATATACGAAAATAAGATTTGGGAGTAGTTATTCGGTCTAAACTCTAAAGAGTAGAGTTAGAGCTTTTAACTTCTTAATTTGTTATCCCTTAAACGTATTAATTATAAATTTAAATTTATTACAATCTATAATAAGGGAAGGTAGAAATATTATTTTGTATTAATATAAGAAACATTATAAAAAATATTTTATATATATGTATATATATATATATATAAACATTGGTGTTATGCATTTGAAACTTGGTCTGCTAATTGTAGATTGTAGTCAACATCCTCTGTCACTTGAAATAGCTCAGACTATTTATTTTATTTGGCGAGAAATTCAACTACTCATCCATAATAGAAAGCAGAGGAGTGATCAAATTGCCGCAATCGACGAACTGGTAGTTAACAATGAGGTGGCCCTGGGCGTAGCCGCTTCCATCGGTGTCCAGCTGCTGGAACACACCGGCGTCCAAATCCAAGCCCCCGTTGCTACACTGATCTACAATCCTCACCGTTGCCTGAGCTCCGGTCCTTGTGTTCTTCACCTGCATTTTATTGAACAATCTTGAGTTACTTCTCTTTACATCACAGGCATGTGGTGCTAGCCTTGTTGGTCCCCATTAAAGTCTCACAAAAAATATGGAGGACTACAAGCCCTGTACCCATGAATCTGGCTCAAATAAATCCGCCAGCTTTTTTTTTTTAATGTATGATAACGGTTTGTTGGCTTAAAAATGTGATATCAAACCCGTGGCCTGGTATGCTTAGTGTACTCGACCTCATAAGGTTCCATAGCCTCTCTTATGGTCGGCACCCGTTTTAGAGTGTGCTCGTGGGTTGATTTCTCATGAGATGAGTGTGTGTGTGTCCTTCGGATCGTTTGCCTACGGCTTGCCTTGTGGTAAGTTAGTCTACAAAAAAACCATTAGTCCAATATTAGGCAGGTATGCTAGTGTACTCTTCTTCATAAGGTTCCATAGCCTCTCTTATGGTCGGTACCCGTTTTAGAGTGTACTCGTCTTCATAAGGTTCCATAGCCTCTCTTATGGTCAGTACCCGTTTTAGAGTGTGCTTGTGGGTTGTTTCCTCATGAGATGACTGTGTGTGTCCTTCAGGTCGTTTGCCTACAGGCTTGCCTTATGGTCAGTTAGTCTACCCAAAAAAAACCCTTGGCGTTGTGCCATGGGTATGTGTTTGTGGTGTGTGATTTGTGTTGTATATGCCACAGGACCACAACCCTCGTTAGCTTTAGTTATCTATAGTTAGTGAGTAACCAAGTGAGCACTAGACTTAGAAGCGGACCATGGTGGACTCTCCTTAAGATTATGTTTGTTTGGAGGGAAAGTGGGGAAAAGTGAGAGAAACCTCCCACTTTCCCTCCATTTGATTTGCAAGAAAATGAGGGTTTTCTCGATAAACATGTTCCCCCAGAGTATAAGTTTCTCTCACTTTTATTAATGGGACGTGATTAAAAACTCTCGATAGTATGCACTATGAGTTGCGTCGTCTGTTTTAAAATCTAACGACATCATAACATATACATATAATGGGTCCACTATTAAATACTTACAAGCTTTGGCACCTTCTAGGTTATCAATCCTGCGGCCAAACTCTGGATACTATCGAGAGTTTCTTATCACTTTCCTTTATTTATTCACAAGTCCACTGAAAAAAAAGTGGAATATTGAAAGTAAAACAAATTCTAATTCTATCATTTCATCAAAAGTATTCTTCCAAAAATAGCAATTGATAATTTTGGAAAAACTTAAACTTTCTCTGGTTACTTTCCTCTCAAATCAAACATATAAAAAAACCCCAAATATATTTCCTATACTTTCTTTTTTTTACTTTACTTTACTTTTTTTTTCTTTACTGTCTTTCACGCATCTACCTCCAAACCAATACACCCTAGGCGAGAAAGTAAAAGAAAATTTCTCCCAAAAACTTCCTCTTTCTTTTAATTTTAATGCTTACTATAAAAAAAAATTAAAGTTTTTTTTTGTTCTTTTGTTTCACACGCTTTCTTGCCGAAGGAAAAAAAAAAAAAAATTAGTTAATATACTTAGGATATCCATTTGCAAACCTAAGGGTTAAATATTCACCCCACTTGTTGAGTATATAGGTAGGGGGACCTGGACCATTGAGGTCCACCCTTAGGTTTGCAAATAGATTTCCGTGTGCTTATCACTCTGCCCGATCAATGTTGTGGACCTAGTGCGACATCTCATAGCCCCTGAAATATGTTTGATGGGACAACCTAAATAGATCCTGTGTTTTTTTTTTAGGACTTTGCTATTGAGACCGCATTAGGGCCGATACCTCGTGCATGTGTGTGGGATTTCAGGTGGGGCCCATCATCACATGGTGGGCCCCACCTGAAATCCCACGCACATGCGTGAGGTCTCGGCCCTTATGCGGTCTCAAAAGCTTTTCCCTTTTTAAAAAAAAGGAATGCTAGCCCAGCTGCATTTACGCCAAATTTTTCCATAGATATAAGATGGGGTTAACACGATGGATATCTTCCATTGTTTTAACAGTTTAAAAAGTTTTAGTTAAAGACGGTAGGACATTTATAGCGCCCCAATCGGGTCTTTGGAAGATTTGCGATTGGGACTAGAAAAATCTCTTTTTTATTTTATCCAGGTCAAAATTTTTTTTTCTTCTTTCTGACGAGGAACCCAAGCCCACCTTTTGAGTGGACCAGATAAACCCTGAGTGCATGCAATATCCCACAACCCACATGAACCGGTAAGCCCAAGGCCCATGGGAACCATGGAACCTTGTGTGGTGGTCCTAATGGATGACAAGAGTAGGATCTCTGCTCCTCCTGAGGCATGGTCCCTTGCCAACTGATTTACCCCTTAAGGTTAGCTCAACCCCAATCCTGAAAATGCCAACCCCAATTGCATCCTTACCAGCCTAATGTCCAACCCAAACACACAATGTAATGTAATAAAGAAGTCTATAATAACTTACCCTCAAGCACTTGCCACAGGAAGCCTGTCCGCGAGGGCCAACAGGGCCACAAAAGGCAGTCCACCGATACTTGCTGCGCCAAGCCAGCGACTTTCCTGCATCCCATGTCGAACAGTATGCACTTACTGCATTCAAGTCCCACCCATTCTGCTCCGGATTGTAGTAATGGTACGTCGCCCGCACGTTATTCGCACTCTCACCACCACCACCACCCGCACAGTTACTTTGACAGTTCTTAGAAGGCGAGCAGTAGTCGTCAGTCGTCCCACAGTAACCATACTGGCTGCAACAGATGTTGCCTGCACAGGTTCGTCCACCGGCTTGGCGACCGCACTGCTGCGCGCTTGCTCCTGCTGCGATGCATAGTAACAACACCATCCACAGATTTAGACTCCCCATTTTTTGTTTGAAATTGGTGTCAGAGGACTGAACTTTATAAGGGGAAGGTGTTTGTTCGAATTACCCAAATACCCTCACATTCAGATGAACAGCATGGTTATGAGTTATGACATTAGAGTATGAGTATTATATGCCTACACACGTACCGAGGAGTATGTCATCCTTAAATGTAAACCGTTGGATGGTCCTCTAGATTGTTTGAGATGATTCTGGAGGATGATCCAACGGTGCTGACTCTTCAGGAGGACACGAATCACGGTTTGCCTGAGGCGGCTTTGAGTGGGAGGGTTAATGATGCATTCATGTGACGCCGGCGGCTGATGGAAAAAGAAAAAAGTCAAAGGTAGGCAAAGTGATGAATGATAATGTTTTTTGTTTTGGATATTATGAATTGACAGTGTTCTTATCAGTTTAATGTATGAAATACGTGGGCCATCGCTCCACCTGATATTAAATGAATGATAATGCTAAGTAATGGAAAGTTGTTGTTGTAGTTTACTTTTTTTGTTCTCTACTAAATTAATGCTGCTTTCAGCCATGGTTTAATAATAATAAAAAAAAAACAGTTGAGGAATGTTAATGTTACGCAAACATAACCATGGAATATGGCGGGTGCAAGCAATATTATTAGTAATTAGTGGGCCACAGTTGTGAATGATGCACTTGAGATATGAAAGGGAAGACACTTGAGATATGAAAGGGAAGAGAGAGCGAGAAGATGAACCCTAATGAAACTCACGTTATATACATGTGTGAAATTGAGAAAGTATGGAAGGAGAGAAAAGCTTAGAGTGAAGAGATGATTCTGTAAAAAGACAAAATTATTCATAAAAATAAATTTGTAATAATATATTTCAAGTTAAAGAGTAATTTTGTCATTTTAAAACATTCGATCTATATTTTTTTTTAACACAATCCTTAATATAATAGTCATTTTTGTTATGATAGTAACAAAATAAGTGTAAGAATAATTTTTTTCAATCAATATTAATAAGTATCTTATTCTCATTATATAATTGATAATGAGAAGATATGTGTAGGAGTAATTTTGTCATTCTAGCCCATCATATAGTAAAGAAGATATAAGATAAAGGTGATTTTGTTAATAGTGATTATAGTAGCAGAGACAGGAAAAATAGAAATGGAAGGACAATTTTGTTATTTTCATTATAATAGTGGAGAAGATAAATGTAAGAAAAGAGAAGATGAACTTTCATTATAAGGGATTATAGTCTTGAAATTGTTTGAGATAGAGAATACACATATTTATGTATATGAACTTTGAGTGTATCAATATACATGTATTGTCGGGGTCTCTAGGAGTCTATTTGAACATGTTTAATTGCAGAACTAAAGGGTGTTCTTATCCAAAATATGATGTTGGACATGCATGTAATTTATTTTTTTTCTTACTGTAAATGTAAAAATTTAACACGTAATAGTTTATCTAGAGCTTACCCATGTGAGTTTAAACAAATCTATTCTTAACAGCTAAGCTAAGCTAAGCATTTGTTATGCATATATACTTGGAGCAATTTGATAGGAGAACATGTTGAGTCATCTCTCAAAGTTCTTATTTTACAATTGATTTGTGTGTTGTTTTCTGTTATATTCGTATACTTTTGTTGTGTTTTATGCGGAGAAAATTTTCTTACAAGTAATGGTGATCATAGAGAAAAAAAATTCTATTATGAACTAATAAAAAAAATCAGTAATTTCATATATATATAAATGAGGGCTGGGCTTTAGGGGTATTACCCAAGCCCAGCTCTCATGTTAGTGAGCTAATTTTTTGCCCACTTAAGCCTGAATGCTTGAATGCTTTATAGATGAAAAAATGTGCAAGACTATACCCTCACATAAGAGGCGAATTGATAGGCCTCAGCTAGTTAGAGGGATAGGTTGAGTACTTAGACGGTAAGACCTAAACCATTATATAATGGAGAAGTGGCTGGGAGCGGAGAACTGGGACCAAAAACTAAACGGGTAACAGCTAAAGGATCCATTATATTTTGGTCACAACGTTTGCAGCAAGCAAGGCTATTTGCCTTGTGAGGTAGGATTCCCAGATGGGTACATGAACTTGTCTTAGCTCAGTCTTTAGAATGGGGTCAAAACAATTGAAGCCCAAGTCCAGCCCATCCTTAGATATATGAACAAGCCTAGCCAAAATTCAATCCCAAGCCCGTCCCACGAGCTCCAACAGGCAGCCAAAATCCCGGGCAAGCGGGATGCTGCTGGGGATGGGGCTTAGTGTCTCTGTCAATCCCTTGTCATTATTCCCCTGGCAAGACGATTGTTTTTTGGAGTCAAATCCTCTACGGTGATAACCAGATTTGGCAAATCCGGTTATCACCCCTAGAGGTTGCCACGTGTCTCCTTTGACACCCCTTAACCGTGGGTAAGATTCACCCACCCCTAGGGTTCACCCACCATCCTTAGTTTTTAAAAAAAATTTAAAAAACTGTTTTTAGAGCTTTTTTTTTAAAAAAATATTAAAAACAGTTTTTTAATTTTTTAAAAAACACAAGGATCGGTGGGTGAACCCTAGGGGTGGGTGAACCTTACACACGGTTAAGGGGTATCAAATGAGACACGTGGAGACCACTAGCGGTGATAATAGGATTTGCCAAATCCGGTGATTACCGTAGAAGATTTGGCTCTTTTTTTTTTTTTTTGTGGAACCAGGCCTCTTAGAGCACCTGACTAGACTATTCCCTCGGGCATGTGCAACAACCCCTCAAGCCACACGCACCAAGTAAGACAAGATTACTCTCTGAGGGTGGCCAACAAAGGGAGGGGATTCGAACTCAGGATCTCCGCTTCTTGAGGCGTGGTCTTGGCCAACAGCCCAACCCCCTGGCAAGACAGATGTAAATAGAGATATTTATTATTTATTTATTTTTATTATTTTGTGTTCATTTCCAAGAGAGTTGATCAGCTTGACGCAAAGAGAACATAAAATAAGGTAGGAAGATTAGTATGGGATCCCACAGTGTATGTTTACCGCAAACCGCGTCCACTGTAGTTAAAGGGCATACTCATGAAAATCTTTATACGATCACAAGCTATTAACACTAATGTATGTTAATGAAAGCTTAATTATCCATTGAGAACAATTGAGAAATCAAGTCAGCGGCATAGAGGTGCAGTACTTACCTCTAATGGGATTCCTTAGCATCACATAAGTAGATAATGTAGTGATATCACCTAAGATTTATTTGGAAGCCATCATCTTGGTGTCGATGAAAATGTGGTTAACCTGCAATCAGAACTCCTAACAACTATATCCGATTCTCATGTCCAATGAATCAGATCAATCTGTTTCCTTTCATGTTCAATGAGGAAAAATGATTTTTTTTTTTTGAGCTCAAATTGCTTGTAACATGGATTATCTACTGTGATTGTTCTTGTAAAGCTATTCGAGCGGGGTTCAGCAAGATTTTTACTTGTAGCATTTTCTTTAAAGTGTGTCACTGATCCCATCTTCCTTGTGAGAGGGAAGCAAAAAAAGGGGGGTATATATATTTTAAGTCCTTGAACTAGACTCATTGTGAAAAACAGTATTTGCTAATTGGAAAGCCAAAGCCTGGAATTTGGAGAGATGATCTTAACTTCGCAGCGATTTTTTTCCCAGATTCATTTTTAACGTTTAACATTAACTCAATGTCCTACCAGACTTATCTATCACTACAACTAGTACTACTTTCGAGGACCAGGCAATGGGGCACACATACATCATTGTTAAGTTCTCATTTTCTTATTAATTTCTGATGAGGGTTCTGCAAAACTTCATATTCAATTATAAGCTCTCTTTCTCATCTCATCATTATCATCATCAATGCCTTATCACCGTTGATGAAAAGTGGAAACTTCAATTCGAAAAAGAAAGTAATTTAGAGATTTAGATACTATGTACCATAATGAAATCTATTTTGCGTTCTTCCCTATGAAGTTTTCTTTGACAGGAGGGTTGTTTTGCTTGATATGAAGCACGAGCTCTATATCTAAAGAAGTTTCAAGCATTTAGGAAAGAAATTAAAAGGCTGGAGGGAGTTAAGGACTATGTGATCAGTTGATCCAAGTAGGAAGGCTTCGAAGAACTCCATCTATCGAAGTAAAGTACATACTAGTCTTACATCTATATTCGATCTCTTAGGAATTCAGAGGTGCCATTCTTGGTATAACAATGAAGTCAGCAACAGAATAACTAGTGTCAAGATTTGTAGCTTCTCCTGGAGGGGGAGATCAATACAAGTAAAGCACTTGCAGTTGCCTTTTTATTGAACGCGAAGGTCACCGTGTGCCCAGCAGTGATAAATAGGTTTTGTTGGGAAGTTGGTATCTATCTTATCTGGATTCTTGATGATCCGGTGTCGACCTGAAGCAATCCAATTAATAGGCAATGTGTGGGCCCATTCTTTGACCCGTTCTGTCACTTTGTTGTAACCCTAGCTATATAAGGGGTTTTCTTTGAGGCTGCGATTAAGGGGTTAATTTTAGGGTTTTGATAGAGGATTTCGCAGAGCTTGTACACACTGTATTCTCCCTTGTTTCTTAGTGGATCTTCTTACCGTTTTCTCCCGTGGATGTAGGCATCTTGCCGAACCACGTATATCGTGTTTCCATTGTGTGATTGTTTGTTTTCTAGCTCGTTCTCTTATTTCTCTAGATTTGTCGAATTGGTTATAACAGTGATCATCAACTTCCTAGTGCCGATTATGATGAATTAAGTTCCTAGTACTCCTCCAAATAGTAGATTTCACAATCTATTGGTTTCCCAAAATTGATGAGTTAACGCGATTTGTTCTACTGACAAGAAAGTGAAAAAATTGTATGAGGGATGGTGCTTCTTAGAAAACATATTTGTATAACAGTATTGCATCCATCTACCATCCTCAATCCAGTTTTTTCAATTGTTGTCAAAGTTTATGTCATTTAGTTACATAAGGTAATTGGCCAGAAGATAGGGCTAGTTTGCTTTGTTAAAGAGCAGCCTGTAAATGAGGTTCGAATATGCGACCTCTTAATTGGTTGCATTAATGCAGTGTGTCAACCAATTAAGCTACGATTGAGCCCATGTTCTACATTATTTATAGGAGATTTACTGTTAAGAAAATAGTTATAAAATAATGAAACCTAATCATCTTTATTTTCTATTCTTCCTTTCGCTCATAATGAAACATTTGGAACATTTCTCGATTTGTTTCACGTCATCCTTGTGCAAGGTCCACGTTAATCTTCTCCGTATCATTCCAGCTTGCTGGATGTCTACAACGAGACCCTTTGTTGTCTCCGCGCCAACCATTATTTTAACTCAACAACTACATAATAATAATTATTTCCCTTAAGATGAGATCCCAACAATTTCAGATCCAAGAAAATTTTGTTGCAATTTGTTGCAAATCTTCACTTGAGAGAGAAAGGGAGAGAAAGATTATACTAATCTTTAATGGAGTGGATGAATTTTTTATGTTTTTGGAAAGGAAAGCTCAAATACCACCGACTCCTAGTTATATGTTGGGGACAACCACTTATTTAAGTTCATATTGATCATAAATAAACAGCAATACAGCATGCAAGGAAAGTTCTAGTAACCACCATGCTCATTTTAGAACTCCACTCCATTAAAGGCCATGGCCCATGAACACAACAGACCATAATCACTACTCAAATATATAATTAATTATTCAGGAATAATAACTTAAATAATAAACAAATTTCAACTAATGGGGATGAATGAAATACCCCATCAACATGCACATGGCCTTGCTCCCTCTCCTTCACTTGGGGTCATGGAACTTATTCATTGCTCATCACCCAAAAGAATAAAATATAAAAAAATGAATAAAGAAAAGGATTCATGATACAGAAATCTCATAAGAGATATTCATTGAAGGAAGAAATACATACACAACAACTACAACAAGGGTAATAACAGCTACAATAACAACAAGAAGGTGATTATTAAGCAAACCATTAATAATAAACAAGCTAGACATAGTCCAAGTCTTGGAAACAACTGTTATTGCTTCTTGGCCATAACAAATATCCATAACCTCATATTTATATATCAAACCACAATATAGACACACCCAAGCACCCTGCTCGATCCATCTCGCGTATTTTCGTTGTCGTTTAATGTTTAATGTTCACAGAAACTGGGAGATCAAATGAGCAGGCTGTGGTGCTTGTTTTTCTCAGCTTCTGTTCTTGCATTTCTCCATGGCTCTTGGTGCTGAAATTCAATAAAGATCATATTAATTATTGTACATATGAAGAAGAAAAAAGGGAACAATTTTGCTAAAATGAGTACCACTGACTTAAAACTAGATATTTATAGAAAATGTAACCCAATTATTCCTAATATGTAGAAAAAGGAAAAAAATACATCCTCAATTACATTGAAACAATTTTATTCAGGTCATAGTAAATAATATCATCTATTTAATTATGAAATAGTAGTTGATCTATCATTTGTAGTTAAATAAATAAAGAAAACATAAAAACAAGCCAAGCCTTGACTCTAAGCTTCAACAGTCGGCGTCCCTAGACAATGAGCTAACACTGCTCATGAGTTGTCTAGCCCTCACAACTGCAAGATCCTGTTGAATATGCCCCTATATGACCTCAGATAGCTTGAGGTAAAGTGATAACTGTAAAAAGTTGCAAAAATCCCATGCAATAATTGTGTATGAAGGTACTAACCGAGTCCAATTGCCTCAGATCCTTTCATTATACGTAGGCGCTTGCAGGAATCAACAAACATCCTGGTTGAAATCAGAAGGGTATTAGAAATTTACTTGATCTGTGTGAATTCATGGAAAAATCACATTAACATAGACCACTGGTGCCATCTTGCAAGGAAAGCTACAAGGTTATGCCAGTGAGCTTACATTGCCTGTAAAATCACTAGCATACATGTTTCTACAACACTTATGCTCTAGATCACAGTACCTTAAGTCCCAAATTTATTGACACCCATGATTTATGTTAGGTTCTTTTGTCAATTCGACAAGGAAGGAAGAACTTACTCCCATGGGACGTCGCCGACAAGCATCCAGTCGCCATCCTTGTCTTCATATGTGGGCACATACTCTGAACTGTTCAGAAGATCCATCAACTTGCTCTCATTCATGAAATCCTTCATTCCTTGAGACCCATAGTTACCTTCAATTAAGAGCATTAACAAAATGGATAATTAGTTACTAGGATCAAACAGCATGGACATTTGTAAAATAGAAAATAATCATTCATTCCATGATTTGATAATGAGCATATATACTATACATGGAATTGCTATTTACTTACCAATGGTGAAGGAGCTGAACATCTTGCCTAAGGCATCAGAGAGCTCTTGGTAGCTCTTGTACATCTTTAAGTCCACCTTACGTAGGTAAGGTGCGCCATCCATGCTAACCTTCACGAAGGATGCGCCGGCGCTAACCTTCTCGCCCTCCTCAGTGCTGTTCTTCTGGATGGCCAGTATGTTCTTTCGGAATGATCGGACGGGTGGCCAACCCACAACCTGTGCCCTGAAATCCACTGTGTACATTATTTTTCACCCTTATTTTACTACATTTTTCCTCCATTATAGTTTTTTAAAAAAATTTAGCCTGGGTGGGAAGCAAGCAGGTTTTATGAAATTATAACAGAGAAAACAAAATGAAAAATAACTTATATGTTGTGATTTTATATGAAAAAAACTATTTTTGTGCTAGAAAATTATCTTCATACCATCCATTTCAAGTTCATAGATAGTGTAGGAAAAATTCATAAGAACACACATTTATCAAAATATTTATTTACAGGTAAATCTATTATCTTTATATGTAATTCCCTCTTTACAAAAATCACTAAAATAAGGTTTATAATAAAGGGTATGTCATATATTTTGAAGTTTCCTTATATTTTCTACATGAAATACGCGAAAAAAAGAAAAGAAAAGAGAGAGACAAGCTTATGAAATTAATATTTTCAAATGTATGAAAAAAAATTGAAGAAAAATAAAAATAAAAGCACCTAAATTTGTATTTTTTAAAAGATATATACTTCTATCCAGTCCATATACACGTACATCTCTTACATATATAGTAAGATCCAAGTTCTTTAAAATCTTTTAGCTCCTCATTTTCTATTTTCATAACCTAATACTCAAACATCACATAAACTTGCACAAAAAGTGGAGAGATTAACTAAGTAGAACAGACTTACTTGGATGGGGGCTTAGCAGGATCATTAGTGCAAGGAAGAAGATTCTTCTCCTTATTTGCAGAAATATTCTTCATCCTCTCACTTAGATCTTTCCCAGATTCTTTCACCACCTGAAGATTAAGCTTCAAATCAACAGTCTCAGAGAATCCTCTCTTCCCATTATTTTTCGCCGTCTCGCCTTCGTTTCCACCACCACCAGGCAACCCAAGACGTAACTCGGTCTCTTCGAAATTCAAACTATACTCGCCGCCACGCTCGGCGCCGAGCATGTTCGTCAGTTTCCGGCTAACTTCCATGGAAATTCCGGCGACGGATTGACCCTTTAATACTCGCTCTATTGTAGCTTTCTCTTCTTTGTTGCTTGCTTTGATTGTGAGAGCAGAAGCAAGACACGTAGAGCTGATAACAGAAGTTCGGAAGAAGGTGTATTTGGCTTAGTGTGTATTAATATACGGATGGGTGCATTGTACATTGTACTGTTGGGTTTGGACGGAAAGGATTTTGACACGTGGCGTGTCCTTGTTAGCTGGATCTTTCGGAGCTTTGTTAGGGAAGGTGACGACACTCGCAGAATGATTGTGGTTGAGCGAGTGGACATCTCGGTTGGCTCCGCTAGTCCCACCCATTAATCGCCGACAAAATTTTTAAATAACCTGGCGATTTGTTTTGTTCATACGCCACGATTATTTGAATTATCTCCCAATTTTTTTAAAAAATTGGAATATTATGAAAACATGAAGCAAAACATGTTCTTAGTCCCCACTAACTAAAACTCGGTAACAAGCGTCTTTGTAAATCCAATGAGATACAGTCATGACATAAGGAACATATTAGAGATTATATTTTTTTAATAATAAAAAGAGATTAATTTTGGGCCGGAGCTTTGCATCACGGCGTTGATGCGAAGCTCCCTTTTTTACACTATAAATATGACATTTTTGTAATTATTGAAAAGGATTGGGGTAATTTTGTAACACACCATAATTACATATTTGTTACTGGATAGTGTAAAAAGAGGAGCTCCGCACAACGTCGTGATGCTGAATTCTCTTTATATTTAAACTGTAATAGAAATATGGTGTCTTCTTTTTATTTTTTTTTGAAACGCATACATATATAAACCACTTTTTCTAATGTGCGACTCCCATCGCATGATTTCAAGTAGGGTGGCAATGGATCTTATTGAGTCTCAGCTTCTATGTACCAGACACACCTCGACCCAAATTAGGCCTGTAAACATTTTCCTTTTGTTCGCCATACCATTGATTAGTAACTATTGGGAAGCATTACTGTCCAACTAATTGTAAGCTGCTTAAAAGGGCAAATTCAAACTCAACAAAAATTCCTCAACCCTATCTCACCCTCTTAAATATCTTAAAATCTTCAAATGATTATGTAATAGTATTAGTTATCTTTATTTTATACAAAACTTCTAATTTCATTACTATTATAATTATTGAGAATTTTGTCACTATTGACAAAAGAATCAATATAAAGGTACTCTCAATTATATTTCGGAATCTGAATCCTTTAATTTAAATAATTAATTGTCAAGAGTAGCTTAACTATCTAGCTTATGTGGCTAGGCTTTTTTTTTTTGTCATTTTCTAAAGTCACATCAATTCTAATCTTACCCTTATTTTTTCTATCCTCTCTACCATTATAATACAAATGATGAAATTACCCTTATACTTATATCTCTTTATCTTTATTACTTTATCCTAACACTTGTATCATCTTATCTCTACTATTATAATGAGAATATGATGATTATAAAGGCTGATTAAAATTTGTTATTATTAACAAATTTATCTTTACGCTTATCTTATTCACTCTCTTTAATGTGATTTAATGTGATTCGCACAATTATTAGTAAACTAAATTAAATTTTATGGCTTGTTGGGTCCTTAGACACATAAACAAGTTGATCTAACCTAAACCCGACTCATGGTCTAAAAACCAAACTGACCCAAGAAAGTTTAGGTGGGTTGATGGGTTAGGTCAGAAAATTCTACCACTAATTAAAATTATAAATAAGCCTACCACTAAGTAGGATTTTGAACCAATCTATGGCTAAAATTGAATATGTACATTATGCTTTTTTTTTTGGTATGAGACACACGGTTAGGTTGCAACCCCGGTTAGCAAGTCAGTATATGTTCTAAGTTAAAGGCAGGTGGAGAGTGCAACCGACTTTCACCCTCTTGGGAATGGAACCCGGAACCTCCTTCCTAAGGAAGGGATACACCTATCACTGGCTATTCCCAGGGTGTGTATGCACGTTATGCTATAAAGAAGCCTCAATACATACAAAGATTAATCAAAGAAATGGCTTTTAGTAGATTAATTGCATGACATGATTTATATTGCCGACCCATAGCTATCATTTGAATCTCCTTCCTTATCGGAATTCCTGCTAATGACTTACTCTCACAAAACAGACTCGCTCCAAGACCCTAATTTATAGGAAAATGGTAAGCAGACCTCATGGTCTTCTTCCAAACAGACCACCCAATTGTTAAGGGACACGTGGCAATTAAAAAAAAAAAGCATTTTATTACATGTTATTTTCTCTTTCCCAATTTTTTTTTTCAATGTGTTAAAATTTGATTGGAGAGGTCGGATTGGAAGAGGACCTCACCCTGAGGAGGTCTGCTAATCAGAACTCTAATTTATACTATCACGTCTCTATTAATCCTTCCTAATAGCTTTAAAAAATAAGATTTTTTTCAATACTCATAAAGTATCTAAACATACAATACCTTTAGATTATATGAACTGCCTAATCTAAAGATGGACGGTTTGGATGTGTTCATATGAAGACACACTTACCCCTTAATTTTTGTATGATTCTTCAGTTTTTCACGCTGTTCCTGTGACCTGTTATTGTCGGTAACCAATTAGAATCATGACTAGATGAACGGCCACGATTCTAAGTTACTTAAACTTTCCATATACTACAGGTATTGAAGTGCTATTCTACAAAATAATGGTATAAAATGGGACATTATCATGAAAAATCGCCAACGATTCGTTCTCTCTCTCTCTTCTTCAGATGTGGATGTAATTCATTCTCTCTATATTTTTGGTTGGTTGAGTAATGGGGGCAAGGGGATGGTGGGACCCAATTGGAGAGACAAGTCAACTGATGGAGAAAGCATGTGCCGAGTTTCATTGGGGTGGAGTACGGGTGGGACCCACTGAGCCCATGTGACTCTGCTGCCCATGTCCCTTAGCGTCCAACCCCCTCCCATGTGCGCCGCTTCTGGGCGTCCCAACCCTTCTTTTATGTATACTATTAATACTATCATTAATAGTATTACTAGCAACCCCTATGTTTCCTAATCATCAATATTTATTATGTTTTATTTTTAAAACAAATTCACATGTTAACATTAGTTAGTGTGGTAAAACTAAAATGTATACTCTAATACAGATTAGCATTGGTGGGTCGAAATGGTAGACTAATCAACTTTTGAGAAGATTGGATCCTTGATCATGAAGGAGATATACAGTGCCACTGGCCATAGGAGGCAGGTATACCCAATCGCCAATATCTATCCAGTTATTGTGCTGTGATGTCAATGGTGGGATCTTGATCGTTATGATCCTGATCCAAATCATTTAATGTGGATCCAAGACCCATTATAGGTACATTACCTTTTTCAGGTTGATTAAATTATAGCTAATTAGAGCGAACTCCAATTACTATTGATCAATGTCCACTTTTTAATCTAGTATTAATCGAGTTGAGTTTGGATGGGCAACAGAGCACGCTATTGCGCTGTTGCCCCTTTGTTTCTTACAAAAAATGGGGCTCATATCTTTTGATTCCCAGTTCACCCCTGTTGAATGTGGGGCCCTCCTATGTAAGATACAAAGGGGCAACAGCGCAACAGCTTGTGCTGTTGCCCATCCGAACTCAATCGAGTTATGGTGACCGATAGGTTTAAGTGTTTCTCTTAAAGTCATTTGACAGTCCTTTAGATGGTCAAAATATTTTATATGGTGTGTTGCTAATGTTCACTTAGTGTGTGTGAACTTATTAATTTTGACTAGATATTTTTATCCCTGTATTAATTATCAAGCTCACTAAATTTAAGGGGAATTTAATCTTACCGTAAGAGACTAGTCATTAAATATAGGAGATTAAGTGCAATTGACTATTCTTATATTTTTGTGTCATATGAAAATAATTGTTCTTTATAAAATTATCAAATTATACTTACATTCAGGGCAGAGCCACATGGGGCCAGGGGGCTAAAGGCCCCCTAAAATTTGGGAAAAAAATTTCTATAGTATTAATAGTGACAGAGAAAAGTATATTCCTTACAAACATACGCGATCACCAATGAACTTGGCCCTACGAAAAAGAGGGCGTAGACCCTCATTGTTAGCCCCTGCAAGAGAATCATGGCTTCGCCCTACTTACATTTAATAAAATTATATTCAATACAGAGGGATAAAAAAGATCAGTGACAAGTTCACTAGTAGGGGTGTCAACGAGTTGAACTGGCTCGCGAGCTAGCTCAACTCGACTCGAAATAAACCAAGCTTGAGCTTTTACTTTAGGCTCGTTGAGCCGAGCCAAACCTTAGAAGTGAGCTAGAAAAATAAATGAGCCGAGCCTGAACAATAGGTGGCTCAGCTTGGCTCGGCTCGGCTCGATTAATTTTATAATAATACCCTTTAAAAGTTAAAATTATATTATATATTTAGTATACATTTTTTTTTAGTAAAATATATTTGGTATACATTAACATAATTATTTTTGTTTAAGTTTTAACTCAAGCTTTCACGTGAGTCACATGACATCCAAAAAAAACAAAAAATGTCATTTTAATTTTTTTAATTGAATTTAGTGCTTATCAATGTATTTTAAAAAAAAAATTATCGAGCCAAGTCAAGCCTAGCTCAACGATTTGTGAACGAGCTGAGCCGAGCGGAGCTTGAGCCTCGGTAAAATTCCAACGAGCCGAGCCGAGCCTAAGCATCTGTAAAATTCCAACGAGCCGAGCCCGAGTAGTGCCCAGCTCGGCTCATTGACACCCCTAATCACTAGTCTTTGTGAATGATACTATTTTGAAAAATGGAAAAATAGACCACAAGATCTTCCAAACTGACCACCCAATTGAAAATTGATAAGTGAAAGTGAAACTCTTATTTTATCTTAACTTTATTTCTCTTTACTAATGTGTTGAAATTTGATTAGTGTGGTTAGCTTGAAGAAGACCTTGTGGTCCTCTAATCAGAACTCTACTATTTTCCTTTTATATAACTCGTCTCAGATCACTTAGTCTAAAAATCATTAAATCATTCTTATTTCAACATAGACAAGACCATTTTGTAATGGGCCTGAACCATAGTTACTATGCCATGTGTCCTTATAATATATAGAGCATTGGAATGACCAATTTGTTCTTAATGTCTGTAATTAATGCTATAGAAACCTTTTGGAATGATGGGGCACCTTGCGGTAATTTGGGGGAGAAGTATCATTTTATCCCCATAATTTTGACTTCTCCCACTTGATATCTCTCCCCTGTAAAACGCCACATATATCCCATCATTTGTGGATGCCCAGCGCTTGCCTTGGGCGTCCACCAGAGCAAATTCAAAGCCTTGGAAGAAGTATGAACACAAATAATTGTTTTCCCTCTTCTCGTTAATAGCGTTGGTGGTGAGGTATCCTTATCCCTAAATTTATTAAAGAAGATATTCCGAATAATTGTTCTTAATTTTCTGTTTGAAGGCCCACTATATGGTGATATCATTTATGTACTGCTAGTGCGAGCGGTCCTCCGGTCCTATCATCAGGAGACTACTATCCAACTATTTGAAATTCTCTAGTCCGTCCCTCCTCTCATCACATCACTCCGTAGACTTTATCATTTGAATTCTCTTCTTGAGAATCGATGCCAGGATCGGACATCTTTTTTAAATGAGGGACACACTTTCACCATCTTAGGTAGGATTATGATTTTCCAATGGGAATTCAATGCTGTCAAGGCATTCAGTGGGGCCCACCATTTTAATGTAGTCCTGCTGACACTTTGGCATTGTTAGATTCTCCATCGGACGACAGTGCGCTCGATAGCATGTGCTATCGCGTAATCTCTGTAGGCGGCTGTGAGGTAGCCTCTCTACCATATAGGTTTGTATTCTAATTGTGACACTTTTTCCACTAAGTTGATGTTGTGGGACCAAAAGCTTTGCACATTTTGCCCTCGGTGGAAGCAAATCGTTTGTGCTCTTTTCCTATGGCCATAAGTGTTTGAAGGTTAAGATTAAATCGGTTGTATGGATTGGACAATTGTACAAGAGATCCTGACTATCAAACACCCAGACCCTATGAAGAACCAAAGAAAGAACACAGTCAAAACAGACATTTATTTCCATCAACTGCTCTCCACGTGGCAGGTTTCAATCAAGGAAACTTCACCACCTGGCAAAAACAAACCCACATTTCTTGCCTCTGATTCACTTAAAAATAAATCACTACCATTAATCAGATGGAGGCACGATCTACTTCTTTAAGAGCACAAATCGTCTCTGCCTGAAACTGGAGGAGAGAATGCCGTACCCAGGACCCACATGACCAAGAAAAATGCAACGAGAATCCGATTAAATTTTCTAAAAACCCTGATGCAACTAAGGGTTTTAGAAAGGCTCAGGACAGTTGTCCCATAAAGGATCATTGAATGGAGAGGTAGGGAACCCACCAAAGTACTAAGCGTTTGAAAGGGTTAATCAGATAGCTAATAACCAGACATTTCTCAAGACAGTTGTCCCACAAATAAAGGCTAATAATAGTTTCAATCTTGACTGGTAGCAATTTTAGCTAGACATAGGTTTGCTATCAAGCATAGTTGAAGGGATGCAGACAAGCCTGCCCATTATTTAGTAAAAGTGAATCTTTACAAACGATAAGAAAATAAATATGAAAAAAAAAAACATGTTCACACATACAATTATACGATCGGGAGATCAAAGTCCACCATCACACCAACCTTTGCAGTGTAAAAAGGTATTTAAGAAAATTTAATTTTTTTATATGGGTATAATGGTAGTAGTACTTGTTGGATCTCTCGATCATATAGTTATGTTAGTGTGCGAACATCTGTATTCTTTTATATGTATATACAAAGGCGGGTATGACATTTTTATAGCCTTTAGATTTCATTGGGCAACTTTCAAATGTTACTTGGTTGGGATTATCAAGAGGGCTTATTTGAGACTTAAATCATTTATGTTTGGATTTCTCTTTCCATAATAGCATCTGGATTGACTCCTTATAAGCGCTTAGATAATAATTGATCATAAAAAGGGCAGTCACTAGCACACCACGCATTAGACTATGTAGTCTAATGTCATGGCCACATGTCCCTTTTAATACTCCTTTAACTATAATTAAGCTTAAGAAAATTAAAGTTAATATTTTTGTTTTTATTGTTTTTAAAAGCTAAGCTTAGATTGCTTAATCTTAGGAGTGAGTGAATCTTAACTACAATTGATGTGTGGTAAAAAGGGGGGCATTGACTAATGAGGACTGTGCATTAGACTACATATTCTAATACAACAGTAAATGTAGCATTTCCCTTATAATAATCGTTGATTTTATAATCTCGCTATGGGTGATTACTGAGGACCATAACTGCTTAAACACATTTAAGACTGTGTGAAAATTATTGTAAGTACTTAAATTTACATCCAATAAGACCTATAAGATCAATTAAGCTTGAAAGAGATTCTTCAAAAGATTTTTTTTTATAATGATCAAGAAATTTTTTTTAAATGACTAGATAATTGTTTAGCTGCAAAGTGGCTACCAAACAAAATTACAGTTGTAAGTGCTTATTGACAATAGCACTTGATTGCGCTTATTAGTATTATCACTTAATTATGACTGCAATAATCCAAACCAAACGGATCACAAAATCTGTTCAATTTTTTTACTCATAGACTAGTCGATTCCATGACCACCTATCTATGAGGTGCACACCCTTACCATATGTCCTCAGGAGAAGTGCACCCTGCACCTTAGCCTTGAATTTGATAATTAATATAGATTAAGCAAGGGTTTTAAGGTTTGTCTTGTAAAATTTAAGCTGCCCATTTAAAGGTTAAAAAAAGAAAAAAAGTTAAAATAATTAAATTATATCCAGATTCAATTAGATATGGTGTGTCTCATCTCACCTTATTACACTATGTTTTAGCTATTCATCAAGGAAATACTCGAATTGCGGCAAACCAATGAAGATTTTCAAACCCTATATTTGAGAGGAAGTATTAAGAAAAAAAATGTAAGATGAGATACACTGTATCATAAATGTATCTCATCACAATCACATGATTGTTATTTTTAGTATTAGATAAGGATTGTCTTCAAGATTATCTTTCTAAAATATGATTACTTTGTAATCTATTTATAGCCTTGATTAGATTCATTGTAATAATTCAAGAATTCTCAACAAATCTCTTTTCCATTGAAAAAAAGAGTATAGGTCGGACGGGCGGCACTGCCACCACCATAAAAACAAGATTGAAAGAAAATTCTCAATAAGGTCCAATCGGCCTGCTTTATACCATTTTAAAAAATTGATTTGTTGAAAATTCTTGGATTATTTACAATAACCCCGTAAAAGGTTTATATTGATATTACATTATCCTAAGATAGAAACTCTATCAAATCTAACCCTAATCAAATCTTATCTAATCTAATAAAATCAAATCCAAATTCAAATCTACCATCTCACCACAACTCTATTGAATTCTCTAAGATTATCTCTAATAAAATTACCTAATAAAATAAAATCCAAATTCAAATCTACCATCTCACCACAACTCTATTGAATTCTCTAAGATTATCTCTAATAAAAATTACCTACTTGCTCTAATATTTAATGTGACCGACCTAACATCTGCACTGCCACCATTTGCTCCCACCATATTCGGACTTAACCGATATTAGGTTTAGGTAGCATTTTTTTGTCCAATTGAGCAGCTCAGAACTTCTATTTACATATCTGGACTATTTCTTCTTCTTCTTTAGCAGTCTTATCCTAAGTATTTAAGGTCTAGTCCAACGGGGATCAGTATTCATGTTAGACTATAGCAAAGTTTTATACTTAGTTGTCAACCTGGTGTATCCCTACTCCCGTCATATGAGCTTGGGATCACAATGCAACTTAGGACTTCATGCATTTGCGAAATTAGATGTTGTTGATGATGGATTTTGGTCATGACCACGTGGCATCATCTCAGCGCACTCGTAATTTCCTTTTAGTTCGTTGGTATCTTAAAGGCGCATGACCCACCTTATAGATACTTATTTTTATCTTTGGGGGTTGTTCTGGAATGTGTGGTTTCGATGACACTAAAAGATTCGATCGTTAAGGTTTGTGACACCATGGTGGACTTTGATCATAATCTTGATTAAAGATGGAAACCGTCGACAAGTCCTTTCCTTAACTTGTGTTTTATACTTTGAATAAGTAATGCTTAGGGCAGGTTTGATCATAGCGCCTTAAGGTAGATTTTTATAATCTTCTTGCTGAGCTGTCAAAATAATATCAAATAGTATCCTAACTGAAAATATATGGGTTGATACGTTTTCAACCAAAAGGAGAGTCTTCCTTTAAAATCTTATAAACAGGGGAGCTCACCCCATTAATGAGATGACACTTCTACACTCATCATTTTGATCATAACTGCTACAACATTACTCTTCTAAGAATAGACACAGTTCTTCTCTTTTCCTCCTAATCATCTTTCCGATCATCGCATTTGGTTCTTCATCTTCTTGTTATCACCTTCTCTCCAACGATTGACAATGGCATAAGATTGTTCATACGATCGGGATGTCTGATTTAGGAATATAGTTTGGACGATCATCAACCCTTCAATTTTCTGGTTTCAACACATGTTTGATTTTTTTGAACATATCAAATCAACAAAAGCCCATAAAAAGGTGATGTCTATGGTCACTAAGTACATGCCACGTTATTTCAAAAAGCAAGGTGCCCCCTTCCTTGGAGGTGGCTAAGGATTTTATTTATTTTTTATTTGGTTTGAATGAGCAATATCATTCCATACTAAGGACTGAGTCACCTCAACAAAAAAAAAAGAAAAAAAGTACTGAATCACGAAAAGAGAATATATCATTGCCATATGCCACGTCGGGTTAGAGGTTGGCCAGTTTGAACTGAACCCTTTACTTGGACCTGGTCTAACTCCAAATCTACTTAAAAGAGGCACACTGAAGCCTAAAATGTAACCCCCGAGGGTGTAGCACAATTTTCGAATGACGAACCGTAAACCTGGAGGTCTCAAGGTTGATTCCTGGGCTCCCCTCAATGTCGATAGTATGGGGTGGGGGTATTCCCTATGTAGTACGTGAGACTAGTATGAGTCTTTAAGGCTGACCATGTTTTAAAAAAAAAATAATTTAATTATACAGTTTTGAACAGTTTAATCGGGGCTGATCATGCTCCAATCACTTTAGCTTCCATCGGTTTTTTATATTTCTTACCCTAATCTAACTCGGGTTTGCATAAATGGACCGGGGCGGAAAATAGACAGCTTCAAACGGGCTAATGGGTCGGGCCAATGATTGCATCCGTACTAGATCATCTACAGTCGGATCTTGTGTATGTCCTTTTGATACATTTGTAGGGAAGACATGCTACATTGATTAATGGGGTGGGTCTTGAATTAATTATCACTAACCAAAGTTAGTTGGGTGTATCCCACAAATGAAATATTTTAGAATCTTCCGTCATATTACCATATAATAATATTCCAAATGTTCGTTGAACGCTCGACAATGTTTCCCATGGTGGGGCTGACCCAGCCACCCATAGCTTAGAATGTTTATTAAAGTAAATCAGCTGACCCATTGGTATCTTTCTATCATTCACCTTCTTCTAATCTACGCATTTTGTCTTAATCTGTTTTCAAAATTTTTACAATTATTTTGTTTGCTGTAGATTAAGTCAGCCATGACAAATTATGTTACATCGAACTTGATCACGGGTCTTAACGACTTTTAGATCCGTTAATGGTTGAAGAAGGATTATGACGCGATTATCTATGAGATTACATGAAGCCATATCTAGCTTACATGTGATCATCTTCCAGGAAACATGTGATTTTGCTGGTAAGTAGGTTTTCCACTTAGAGGTTCACACAATATCTGGGATTATCCGAATCAATGTTCTTTTGTTCATATATATATATATATATATATATATATATATATATATATATATATAGGCGAAGCTTATCGGTGTGATCATCTTCCAGAAAATGAGTGATTTTGTTGTTAAATAGGTTTACACCACTAGAGGTTCATGAAATTGCCGAGGATTATCCGATATGATGTTTTGTCGTTAGACATATATATCATTGTGTTCGCCATCGTATTGTAGGTAGGAAGAAACATATATAAACACCATGTCATGACATTGAGAATAGAAACTCTATTGTAACACATCAGGGCTTTGTCCCAGTGGTAGTGTATCCCTTGCTTTAGGAGGAGGTATAGGGTTTCATTCCCAAGAGGGTAGGAGTTTGTATATACTCTCCACCTCTCTCCTCACTAACTGAATAGATACTAACACTTAACCGGCGTTGCGGTCTAAACGCATATCTCGAAACAAAAAAAAAAACCTCTTTTTTGTAGAATAGAAACTCTATTGTAGAATACACTCCATGTATGGTCATAATGCAAAGGGTCATGATAGGTGGTATCATGGACATGGCATGGCCAACAAGTGAGCATGGAGTGTATTTATGCTTTAAAGCTTATGACGAAGCAACAAGGGTCAAGGAAAGAAAGAAAGAAGGAGACGTACCTTCTACTCCAAACAGCAAACAAGGAGGGGGCTAAGGCCAACCCTCCCCTCGTGTGGGTTGGCCCCACAACTCACCATCAACATCATCAGACACTAGACGTGCACATTTATAGGATGGTCCCTGCCATCTCGACTCCACTTTATCAACCATTAATGCACCTTGCCACTCCTTTTTCCCATTTGAGTACGGATTCATTGGTCCCCCTTAAAAAAAACAAAGTGCCCTAAAATTTAGAGGCACTATATCAATTTGAACTACTCTTCTCAAGGTTAGGGCTCAAAAGGGTACACTTCATTTTGTACTATAAGGGTTCCCTTTGCTTCTGTGACCCAAATAAAGGCCCCTAACAACCACAACTTCAACAGGATCCATGCACCTAATAATCGGGTTTTAGTCCTTCACCCGACCCAAAACTTTTTAGACCAATTTTCCTTGTCAGGTTAGCTTGTCCCAAGGGAATTCGTACTCGTATCATGTTTGGTAGGGTTGTAAACGGATCGGATTTAGATTCGATCAGCCCAATCTTAGATATGTTGAATTCTGAATTTTTCAATTCAAATTTGAATTTCAATATTTATCCAATATTCAAATTTGATCTAATTAATATTAACATCATTAAAAATTAATATTTTCTATCATTTAAAAATTTTGGAATAGTACTCTAATATATTTACAAAGTTATATAATAATAATTATTATTATTACATATAATGAATTTGAATTGAATTATAATTAGATCCGATCACTATAGATTTGAATTCAATCCAATTATAATCACATTTAAGATCTTAGATCCGTATCCAATCCGACAAATCTATAGTTGGATCAGGATTCAGTCTATCTTGAGCTGATGCATTGACAGTCCTATGTTCAGGTTATAAGGACCAGGTTAGATCATTAATGGTTGAAGAAACGTCTACCCAAAATCACCAGTCTTATGAGTTTTAGGCTGAGCTTTGTTGATTATGTAAGAATTCGAGTCAGATCTTGGACCAATGGAACCGGGTCTATACAAATCCTACATTCCTTCGATTTCGAATTTTATTCATTTGTACATTATTTTAATTCAATTATACCTTCATAATTACTCAACCATTTTCTGAAGAGGATATAAGATGGATCATAAGCTGAATCATTTCATACACAATTTCTTATCCTAGACTGGTCATGATCGACCGCACGCTTGTCTTTGCAATAAAGACCTAAATGTCGCGACGTTGAGGTCACGGATGGATTGTCTCCCTCCTACCTACCAAAAATTTAATTAGATCTAAATAATAAAAGAGAAGTTGAATGGATTGTCGATAGACGCTGACACTAATTCTGGTTTCTCCTCCAATGTAGGTCACCCATTCTGTAGAATTCAAACCTCGCAAAAATGACGTTGACGAAGATGATGATAGCCTCGAAAGACCGTGCAAAGTTGATCAATTTTGAAAGAGCATGACGTGCATTCACAGCATCCATTCGGACATGAATGGCGAGAGGGTCCACGCTATTATGGAGTAGGGGTCTGAATGGCTGGCTAGAGGTGGGGATGCCCTAGCCAGGCATTAAAAACTCATAAGGTGGTCCAGTCTATTTGAAGATAAGGGGTACAGAGTCTAAACATAATGGTGGACCCTTGTGTTTGTGGTCCTTGCAAGATGAGTTGGATTGGGAAAAGAGTGCCTGCGGATTTAATACAAGAAAGGTGTCTCAGTTGTGACACCTAACTTTGTCTATTGTTCCTCTTTTTGGGGTTTCATGAGTTGGTTGGAGACTTTCGAGTGTGTATCTTTGTGATGCCAGACCCTTACTTATATTGGTCTAGGTGAATAGGCACGGGCCAAGCCAAGCTACCCAATTCTCTAGTTTAAGCCTCCGCCAGCATCACTACCACCTATATATGGTTCTTAGAAACCCTAACCCCTAACCCTAATAGGTAACCCTAACCCTAAAATACAGCTTATCATTTGATTTTATATATGAGCTGCAGTAGTATATATATATATATAAGAGACCTTATAGAGAGCTGCAGTAGTATTAGTACTCTAAGACTATTATATTAGAGTACCTCTATTAATCAATTTTTTATTTTTTAAATATCATTTTTTTTTTCTCACAATGCCCCTTTATGGTTTTCGTTTCTACAAGTTTTTGGATTCCTAATTCTAGAATATCCTTGTTAATCAAATTTTCTATTTTCGCCTTTTTTTTTTTAAATGCCCTTATTAATCAATTTTTTTATTTCTATTAATACTCTTGTTAATTGAAGTTTTTATTTCTCAGAATACCCATATTAATCACTTTCTCCACCGCCTATGTATTAAATGCCTCTATATTTTTTGATTTTCTAGAATATTCATATTAATCAAATTTTTTTATTTCTCGAAATACCCCTTTTAATAACTCTTTCCTGCCTCTATATTAAGTATTGTAATTTGTGATAATAAAGGTTGAAGAAATAAGCTTGCAACATTAGCGAGGCTCCAGGTGTTTCGTCAGATAAAAACTATATCATCATTAATACTAGTGCCTTATATATCTGGACATTTAAACCAAAAAAAAAAAAAAAAAAAAATATATATATATATATATATATATATATATATATATATATATATATATATATATATATATATATATCTCTGGACATGACAACACAAATCGTATACTATATTAAAATTTAAAAGTCATTGCTTTGGATAAAGTATTTTATTATCAAATATTTCTTTAGTGTGTTTATATTCATATGAAATTTAACACTTTTCTTGTATTTTTAGAGTTTTCAACTTGTACCCATTCACATATTTTGATTAATTTTGTTATTTTTAAGCATGTTGACTCATATTTATTTTATTACCAATTAGAGTTGCTTCCAAATTAAAGGCGATAATTTCTCATCTTATTTTTTCTTGTCTTGTTAGAGCATTCCTAGCAGCCTCACCAAAATAGCCAAAACTCACTTTTTTCTACTTTGGCTATCCATTTTTTTAAGACACTCCCAGTAGCCTCACCAATTTAACAAAAAAAAAGGGAGAGAGAAATATTATTTATTATTTGTGCAGGAAAACAAAAAAGGAAATGAGAGAGAAACATTATTTTATTATTTGTGTGGGACCCCAATAAAGGAAGGGAGAGAAATATTTAGCTTTGGTGAGTACTGTACACTCACCAAACCGAAATCTTTATTCTGATGAGGCTGCTGGTGAGGCTGCTAAGAATGCTCTTAGTCATCCATCTCAATGACTGTTTTTTTCTTGATCATCAATTATATATTATGTTTTTTAAAGCATAGATAATTCTATCACCATTCTTATAAATTAACACTGGAAGAGTAATATTTAAAACTAAAACTGAGAATTTTCTATTAAACAAATTTACTTGCGGGGAGTTTAGAGGGGAAATGCATGAAGTAAATTTTTGGAAAAACTTCTTGAGAAAAATGCACCAAACACATAGAAAAACATTTTTTTTGTGAAAGCATACCAAAATAGAAAATTGTTCCTTAGGAGTGATGCCAAACGCCCTAAATCTTTACCATTCCATTTTCGTCAAAGCAAACAAAGGAAATTTGTTCTAGATACATTTCACTCTAGGCATTGTACATTCGAATGTCAAAATCATCGGTAAGAACCGCTAAATGTATCCATTTTGATTCAGTTTTAACATGTAGAATAGGGCATTAGAATAAATAAATGCACACACATGTGCGTACTCGCAAAAAATTAATCGTGCCAAACTCATGCACATGATATGCATGTCGAGTCACGATATGATCCATCCAATTGAGCTAAAGGGATCAGTCCATCCACTAATTAAATACAGGTTAAACTAATCTATGGTCCAGCTCTTTCTATGCTGCAAATAGACTCAAATTGCACGATAATCATAACTTTCAAATGTCTGGATATTTCTCACTTCACCTGTCACTGTATGAATATTTCCAGAGAAACTTGTGGACATAGTTGATATATTTTTCATGTGTCACAGTATACAACTCAATGCAAGTCTCAGTCGATATGTTATACCACAGCTGCACTCAATACTTGCCTACCTGCCATGCTAACGAAGCAGTTTCGTTTGACTCCATTGATCCATCATGTCCAGCTCGGAAAATTGTGGATGAAAGTTACATTTATAGCTGAAACTGATTTTTTGTAGCCCGTCATTGTCTTCCCATCTGGTGCAAGACTCGACTCGCGCACACCACATGTTAACTAGATCTTCATATTTCATTGCAATGGCCTGATAATCATACACCACATGTTCTAACTAACTTTCATGCTTCATCGCCGTACCTACATCACATGGGCATTACCTGAACAGCCTTTTCATATTGAATAAGTAATGAGAATGAGAGGTGTTGAATTAATGAGGTGAAGCGCAATGAGGAAAGTAAATTAAAGCATAATCAAATTCCTTACACTGGTGCAATGAGTTTAATTTTACAAGAATTACTGCAGAAAGCTAAAGAATTTGTATCAAATCGTCGCATTTGTGTCAATCAAAACCATGTAGTTCCTAAAAGCTACAGGATGCCACAGCTCGCTACGCAGTTTGGCTTTAGTGCAGGAATTTGCAGTGGCTTTGAATCAATGCCACAGATATTGAATAATTTTTGGAGACCTCGGGTGGAAACAAGTCCTTAAGGAAGATGGTTTACTAAACGGTATTAACAGAAGTTATATTCGAGAAAATCGAGATTAAAGGAGTTTGAGTAACCCATCTTGGCTAATTTTCATTTAAGCTCCCCTATGGATGAACCATCCTAAGATGGTTAGTTAAACAACAATGAAAACATAGTTTAAATAATTCTAAAGCACTTAATTTAGGCTTATAATTAAATGGCTCAGATAAATCTTCAAGAATAGCATTTGTTATGTGTAATCCTTATTATTATTCACTATTGCTAAAATTAAATGATTATACAAAACCCTTAAAGATTCTTGCCACCCCATTTGTCTAATATACTCAATATATAACTAAGAAAATAGGGATAAAGTTGAAAACCACTTGCTGATTCTCTTGTTCAAGGAGTTCTTTCCTTCTTTATTACTCCAATCATTTCAAACCAAAATAAAAAGGGGAAATTGGAGTAAAATATATAAAAAGCACTAGGAAGTAAGAAGAGGGTAGGTACTCCCTCTCTTTAGTATTTGCCCACTCTATTACTTTACCCTGAATTAAAGAGAAAAAATGTTGGGATTGAAATAAAAAAAGAAATATTGTATAGAGTAGGTTGTTTACCAAAGCTTCATGTGAAATTAATTGGCGAAAATAGAAAACTAATGAGGCATAGACAACCTTGGCTATACTTCACACATTTGAGCAAACGTGACAATATTTTGGGCTCACAAAAAAAACATAATGTGTGAGTCTCCATTCCCTAATATGTGATAAAAAAAATTTTAATTCAATTGGAGATGTCTAGAGACTCTAGACAGTCCATTTGAACTTTGAAAACATTTGTTATTAACCTTAGTTGGTTAGTATTAATTCATAAGGTCAATATTACCCAACCTAGGTTATAGTTTTCACCGTCCTATCAGATGACATATGCTTTCTTGATTTGGCTAATTTTGCCACGTGTTAGGAAAATGAGACCTACACATTGAATTTTCTTAAGGATCTAAAAGATAGACATACTGGTCGCTCAACTATGTGAAGCATATGTAAGGTTGCCCATGCGTCATGTATATGCCATTGATCAGGCTCTTTATTAAGAGGTTCAAAAAAGGGAAGACCATAATCCTACCCACTAAAAACCCATTTACCCTAACCCAATAACCTAATGCGTTTAAATAGCTATATAATAGTTAAGTTTAATAAATTTGTTGTATTTTAATTCATAATAACCTTTAAATTTAGAACAAGTAGGCAATATAAATTATTATTAATGTGGTATCATGACCTAACCAGTGAAAATAACGGTTGGATAAAACCCAAACAGAAAACTCAAATCGTAAGCTGTAAAAATTCTTCGCGGGTTGCATCAGAAAATGCAAGTAGAATAACCTAGATGGGGAATCAAATGACTTTCTTTCTTTATTTATCTCCTTCTCGGTTGAAACGAATCGATCCCCGGTCCAAAGTCTTGATCGGTTGAGCTCTCGTTCTCTATCTGGCCGGGTGATAGTACTTTGCTTTCTCTTTATCTTTTATTATCATTCTTAAATTTTTGTAATTCCCTCTTGTTTTGGTAGGAAATTATGGGCTCCTCAAAATATTTAATTTTTTTTAATATACTTGGCCACCCAAATTTTTTTTATCTTACATATATAGTGCCCCCCACCCCCACAATATTTTGGTCATATATATAATGGGCCCCAATGAAGTCCAGTTATATCCTTTAGGTTGCCACATGTCCCTATTGACACCCCTTAACTATGATTAAAATTCACCCACTCTTAGGGTTCACCTACTTATCCTTACTTTTAGTAAAAAATATTAATTTTTTTTAACCTTAGGAGTTAGTGAATTTTAACTAGGGTTTGAAAAAAAATTGATATATTTTTGTTAAAACCAAGGATAGGTGGGTGAATCTTAACCACAAGGAGTATCAATAGGGACACGTGCCGACCTCAAGGACATTACCAGAAAAAAATTCTCAAAATAAAAAATTACCCCAATTTTTTTTTCTCGTGGCTATGCCCCCAAACCCCAAGTTCCATACCCTCAAATCCATTAGTTGTTTTTACCTGTATTTCCCTTCCCCCACCCCCCAATGAAACCCAAACCCATACCCGCATCTAACCCGTTTAAAATAAATAAGTTTATTATATATAAAAGGGAATGTTAACCTTCCCCAAGACTAGTATACTTAGTAACATTCACGGGACCTTTTTAACTCCTATGAATACCATTTTATTAAATATGAGGATCATTTAATGAATGGTCCTAATGAAAAGATTAAACTACAATTTAATTTTAGTGAAATTGATAATTAATACAGGGGTAAAAAAGTTTGTAAAGATTATCAAGTTCTCCCATTGATCAGAGACGCATCTCCAACACAGCCCTAACAAGCACCAATTTAGGGAGCCTGATGGCAAATTTGAAACTTCAACAGGCTCGCTGAAGATGCTCGTCATTTTAGGAAAAGTGAAAACACTTGCCAAATCTAGTGAGCGTTTTCAATTCTTCGGCAATTAATTTTATACCATCTAAAAAGGATAACAGTTGAAAAGCCTGTAACAGTTGCATGATGAAATAGGGAGAAGATAGGGAGTGGTATAGGAGTTTAAACTTGAAAAAATGGCTCCTATATGAGGGAGCCCTCCATTTTGGAGAAAAATTTGGAAATTTTAGCTTCAGTTGGAGATTCTCGGAGTCAACGTTAACAAGACCCATTAATAAAGACGGGTGATCTTCTCCAGTTGTAACCGGTATTTGATAAAACCGGTTACGCCCCTGTGGTCACCACATGTCCCTTTCTAAACCCCTTAACTGCGGTTAAGATTCACCTATCCCTAGGGTTCATCCACCTATTTTTGGTCTTTGTATAAAAAATTTTAAAAAAAATTAACCCTAGGATTTGGTAAATTTTAACCACTATTAACAAATTTTTTTATTATTTTTCTAAGAACCAAGAATAGATGGGTGAACCTTAGGGGTGAATGAATCTTAACCATAGTTAAGAGGTGTCAAAAGGGACATGTGGCCACTTCAGGGCGTAACCAATTTTGGCAAAACCGGTTACAACTGGAGAACAATAAGACTCATTAATAAATTAAGTGGATTCTATAACTCGGCTATAGGAAGTTTGAGAAACAAACCCCGAAGTGACCCGCAAATCCAAAACATGAACTCAAAGCCATGAAAAGTCGGGTGGGTTCAGCGGGTTAATGGGCTGATTTGAGTCACAAAGTTCCACAATCATCCAACCTATGGAAAATTTTCCTCATTAAACCTTCCTATCAAGTTAATTTTTTCTTGACCTAAACAGATCTGCTGAACTGCGGCTTACCTGATAATCAGTCACTTACCATATGTAAGATTCCCTGCAAGATAGTGTCTCTACAATCATTTTCCAACTAACTGTGTAAGATTCCCTGCAAGATAGTGTCTCTACAATCACTTTCCAACTAATTGTGTCAGTTGATCCTTGAGAAAAGATAGTATATCTTTCATTTCCACGTATTGAAGAATTAATACTGCCAAATTAGGATTAATGATACAAGATCAACGGAAGAGTTGTATTCCTCACATGGAGGAGTCCGAGATCAAGTCCCTTGGTATGGTTGTTGCGGAGATATTAAGCAAACTAATTGGGATTACGGCGTGACTTGTACCAAAAAAATTGAGTGAAGCAACGTAAGAACTTGATGCTATGGATGGATGGAGATTAAGTGAATTTTTCTGAATGAGATTAGGAAAATATAAGATGAAAAGAATTGAATCGAGGTTAGAGGAAGAGATGAATGAATTATGAAGACACTTACTTTAATGGCAAGCACTTTAGAAGGTAAATTATCTTTGACATAATATTGAATTCTCAAAATGTCCCATCTATATGAGGTCACCCATATTTATAAGATTCTATATGAAATTTGATAGTTAAGACGTTTTAAAGATGTCTAATAGAATTTTAATAAGTTATAGAACTAGTCATCTCAGCTGAATAATTATAACAAAAACCTTAAGTTATTAGGAGAGCTGAGAATGCTAGCTCTAGTCACAGACTTCTAGTGTCTCATTGTGGTAACAACAAGTGTCGTTGCATTTTTTTGCATTTTTACGTTACTTTGAGAACTGGTATAAATCATAATTTTCTTTTCCTGAAAATTTTGTTTTCTATTCGGTTAAAGGGGTAGTCATACCTAATGTTGCCCTCATAGTGAGTGTTTGAAAAAAAAATGATTTATGCGACTGGGGCTAACACTCGTCCGAGAATTTTCTCCAACTTACGTAGAATAGATGATGTGCGAGTGAATGTATCAGAAGTTTTGAACACCCCTTATGCATAACCACCACCCCATCACCCCTAGAAAAATAATAATAATAATAATTTGGGCGCTTGGTTCTCTAACCCACAAGCCAATGAGGTGGCACCTTAAATTTAACAATATTGTTCTAACTACCTAAAAAATGATAATAGATAGTTTCTGTAAAAAAAAAAAAAAAGATTAACTATGAATAGGAGCTCTAGTTGAAGAGCGAATCCCAAAATATGTTGTATGGGAAGCACAGTTTGGAAATTAGTCAATTACAATTTGGATATTTGTATCGGTAAGGTCCTCTTGCTTGTGACCACCCAATCAAATTTAGATTAAAAACAAATTAAGGGTTAAAATTTCTTAACCACTATTAAATAAACACATGTCATCTTATCTTACAGTTAGAAGGTCCCTTTAGCAAGCTGACCGTTTTCTCTTTTTCATAGAGTTAATCTAAAAAAAAAATCAAATCCATCAAAAGAAGGGGTCAAGGGCTGACCATGTCCACATGATATCCCACATCTCATATGCCCCTCATCCGCTAAGAATTCAAAATCCCTGTTGGTTTCAAGCCACATGGCCATGCCATCCACATTAAGAGACATCCCATGTGGGTCCCCCCATCCACATGGGATGCTCCTTTCCGACCTCATGATCCAATGATTCTCGTTTTCTCCAATGATCCCCCAATAGCATCTCAACCGTCCCTTCCATATGGATGGCTCAGCTTGTCGAGCTCTTGTCCCTTAAATGTAGGGTCAACCGCGTGAAAGGTGCTCCTCATATGACCGACACTATAAGCTGTCTATGCCCCCAAAAACATAAATTAAGTCCCTTAGATATTTTTTTCCTCCATTATCACTTACACTCTATAAAATGCATTTGTATTACCACCATCCCTTATCACACATTCCTCATCTTCCTACCATCTAGTGCAACATCACCGGAGTATTGAACAATTCGCCGGAATCTTACCCACATCTAGCTCTCTTGTATACCGCCGAACAATAATCGGAATTCGATCACAATTATTGGTTTGCTAGTCAGGTTAACTCAACAATTGTGTCATATAGAGTTCAATATTTGTCGTTCGAAATCGTCGGAAAATGGAAGGCACGGTGACATTCGAGAGCGATCTGAATCTCAAGGCGACCGAGCTCAGGTTAGGATTGCCGGGGACTAACGAGTCTGAGAAGCAGACACCTCCAAGTGTAAGGAGCAATAAAAGAGCTTTGCCTGACATGAATGAGGAGTCCAGATCCAAGAATTATTCTAGCGTGACCGAAGCTGCAGGACATGGAGACCGAGAAACTGCACCTCCTTCCAAGTAAGTAACCTTTTTCTGTTGCATCATCTGAACTCGATCCTTAGGATTATCCATGTTTAGAGCTATAATTTCCATTGATTTTTTTCACGTATATGAGCTTGATTTATCATACTAAATGGTTGATGGGTATGTGAAATTTTAGGGCACAAGTAGTGGGGTGGCCGCCGATCCGATCTTACCGGAAAAATAGCTTCCAACCAAAGAAGACTGAGGCCGATGCCGATGCCGAGGCCACCGGAATTTACGTGAAAGTGAGCATGGATGGAGCTCCTTTCCTCAGAAAGGTTGATCTCAAGGTCTACAAAGGCTACCCAGAACTTCTTAAGGCTTTAGAGAACATGTTCAAATTCAGTATAGGTAAGAATCACTTTCTTGGTGATTATTGTTATTATTGTTCTTATTATTGACGATAATCGAAGTATTGATTAGAGGATAACATGATTTCAGGTGAGTACTCAGAGAGGGATGGCTATACTAGATCTGAGTTTGTACCTACTTATGAAGACAAAGATGGTGACTGGATGTTGCTTGGAGATGTTCCATGGGAGTAAGCTCTCTCTCTCTCTCTCTCTAAACTCACAATGCTATTTGTTCTCTCTCTCTCTAAACTCACAATGCTATTTGTTCCTATTGCAGCATGTTTATTTCCTCCTGCAAGAAGCTGAGAATAATGAAAGGATCAGAAGCTAGAGGCTTGGGTTGTGGTGTCTAAAAATCCCAAGCCACAACTACCCACAAAAGATGAAGAGAAGCTACATGTCTCCCTTGGAGAGAAAATTGTTCAGCTTGGGTTCTCCAAGAAGAAATTTGGATTTGAATCTCTCTTTCTCAATTGTGTTCTCTGAAGATCAAGTGAGAGGATACCGCAGAAGATCAATTTACATTTTTTGTTTTCTTGACTAGAGCTGTGACAAGAAGATCCATGACTGGTTTTGAGCTTTTGTTTATGTTACTGTCTTGTAATAATCTCATCAAACCTATACTGCATACAGAGATAGAAGTATTTCCTTCAAATGCAATTGTACAGAAGAAAAATGATAGATGTTTTTCATAAGGTTTGGTTATGTAATATTAAGATAACAGAAGCTTGAAATATAATATGGTGTGCACAGCTCCATGTCCTCTGGTGATTGAAATTTGAAAATTAAAAATTAAATATAAGTGGATTATGTTTTTCTTAGCATATTTATGTATTTGTAACCCGCATGGGTACCTCAGTTTGTTCCGTCTTGGGAGAGATCCCAAAGGTGTTGAGTTCAACTCCACCCGAGTTTATCCCATGCACGTGATTTACGGGTGATTGCATGAATCCAAAGGAACTAGTCATTCCTTGTCAGGATTAATGGGACAGTACCCTCCGTCAACAAATATATATATATATATATATATATTATTCTTTACTTTTTTATTTTTTTTTGGCCTTGGCTTGTCCGGAAAGAGCTTGTCTCGGGGTTCCATAGAATAGAGGACAAGTGGTGGAGAAGTCAAAATCACAGGGCCCATGATTTTGACGTCTCCACACACAAATGGACATGTGGTGATAAGTGTGAGAATAAAGGGGAGAGATATCAAATGGGGAGAAGTCAAAAATCATGGGGAGAAAATAAATGACTTCTCCCCATTTTTCTGCCAGCTGCCGCACAATGTATGGAACCCGGGGAGCCTTTTCTGGCTTCACCAGAGACAATCCAAGGCCTTTTTTTTTTTTTTTTTTTGTATATGTTATTTTTTCAATTGAATGGTGTGGATCTATGTAATTGATAGGACAGTACCCTCCTAGGAGATTATAATAAAAATCAGGCTATCTCAACCGACAGACTGATGACACTCATTTGGATGGTCAACGAAAAATATGGTGAAAAGAACATGAAAAATCAGTAACTTGGAAGCTAAATTACACACACATGGACACAGGTGTCAGAATCCGACACCGTTTCATTCCACAAAACCCTAATAGTACAATTCAAGGATACTAGGAATATTTTAATTTACGATAAGAAACTATTAATTATACTTTAAATTTTATGGGAAGAATAGTATGAGTGATTGCATTCGAGAAGGAATTAAATATGAAGACATAAATTATTGTAAATAACACTAAAGAATTGAAAATTCTTATATTCAAAAACCAAATAAAACATATCTAAAGTTTTGACAGTTATCTACATTAATGATTAATACATTACATGATTAACCTATCAAATACTGAACAAGAAAATGACTTAAACCATTAATCAAACTATAAATGTATTATTTTCACATGGTATCTTATATAATAATTTACAATTCATTGAATATAAGCAAATCAAGTAATAAACAAATAATAATTCTAAAGTTCTTATACTAATTTTAAAAGAAGTATGGATAATAGTAGTTCTAAGAAATAACAAGCATGTTCGTGGGGTGTTGATGTCATGTGTCCACGAATAATAACACGCGACGCACCGACAAACTTGAAAAGTTCTCACAGTATGATGATCTTTCTACCAGCATGTGGATCATGCATACAGCTATACATTAGTAGGCAGTATTTACAGACCATCCAAAATGGACTTTTCATTTTCTCCTCACCAGATATGTGATTTCTGAGATGTTTCTAGCCAGTGAAATGGAAAAGGATGTGTCAGGTTTAAGTGTTGTTCAAAAGGTGCAAGTGTTTTGGTATTTTAGGTTTTGCTGATCCATAGACCATTTTTCACCTTCAGTCATTTTCAACAAAATGTTCTTGAAAAGAGAAAGTTGAAACTGATCACTTTGTGAATATTTGTGGAGGAGAAAGAGGGAGAACATGTGGTGGAGAGACAGAAGAAGAGAGAGAAATCATGATCAACAGCCAGAAAGGATGAGTAATGGTGTGGGGTTTGACAGTAGGATTTAGTCAGTGTTGAATCTAGATCCAGTCCAAAAGAGCTATCTGTAAGACACTGAAATTCTGCTAGAGTAAGGGCCGTTTGGCAACATTACTAAATAAATTATTATTTTTTAATTAGTCACTTTTTTACCATAAATGGCATCGCCATTTTTCTAGAATAAAAAAATGTACTTATTTAGTTATTTATAACGAAAGTTGGGGTCAGGATCTCGTATTAGGAGGAAGGGTAAATTTGAAATTTCTTTTAAAAGAAGTTGGGAACAAAAATCTCACTTAAAAGATGTTTTGACCGAAAATAATTTATTTATAAGTACTTTTTATTTAATAAAAATAGCAACTGGGTTATTATTATTTTTCTGGGGTCCTAAGTTCGTAACTACTTTTACTTATTATTTATTTATTTTTACCAAAACGTGAGTCAGTCTATTATGTTGATCCTAACCAAAAAAATATTATTTTGATTGTTGATTTTGATTTATTTAAATAGATTTTTAATTGGTTTTAATACTATAAAAGTTGGGTTTTAATGATTTGGAAGAAAACTATTTGGTTAGATTTGAAATGGTGTTTTTACACTAATGGTTTTGAGGAGAAAAAAATCATGTTTTCAAAAGAAAATTATTGTGCCTTTTATTAGTCTCACATAAGAATTAATGAGACTTTAAACCACTTAATAAGTAATTCATTCTCCTTAGAGATTGTTCTCTTGTGTGTGCTCACACACCAAGTGTGGGTGCACTAGCAAGATGCATCGCACCGAGCGTGACACGCGCACGTTCAGGGACAATAGGCGCTAGGAGGCACAAATTTGTACTTCGCACACCGCATCGTCTTGAGTCGCCTCTTCTTTTTAAGAATATAAGTTAGATCAACGGCGTAGATCTGATCAGGATTGAGATGGTGATTCAAATTGCGTGATCCATTACGGATCATGGGTGTGTGTCCAGGTTCGTTAAATTTTGTGGGCTATTGAATGGGTCAGTTAGGAAAATCCAAGAGACTCGGTGAGTGGGTCGGTTAGGAATTACAAGTACCTCTCAAGGCCTAGCCCTCGCTTATATAAGGTGAGGATGAAGAGGAGGATTTTACAGAAGTTAGAATTCGTATCAAACCTCTACGAGATTGAGCCCAGAAAGAGAGCCCGAACCAAACAAGAAAAATCCAGAACTCTATTGGAGATCTGAAGTTTATCTCAAGGTTGAAGACAACTTAATCCAGTAAGTCAGATCGTAGTATTCAACCAGTCCATTCGAACCAATTGATCCTCTATCACCAAGCAGAGAAGTTGATCTAACTATTACTCTGGTCAAGAGCACTGTCCAGATTTACCAAGAACAAAAGGAGAACTCGGTCAGTATAGCAATACACTGACCTTTGGGCATTGTTACTAAAGAGAGCCCGTAGACAGTATGTTCTAAACAGTGTCTCTTCGGAACTGATTCCAGAATTTTCAGAATCTGGTTTATAGAATCCATACAGATTCAATTCTAAAACTGTTTCAAAATCGCTCCTAAAGAGTAATTCTGTTTAGCAATCACTTGTGATAGTCTAGTCTGGTTTTTACAATCTGTGTAACCAAGATAACTCAGACTTTAACTGAAATAACAGTTTGTGCAGATCTGTAAAGGAACAGATCGATTCCTAACTAGGTTGAATCCTGGGGATAGAGTTGCCTTAATCCCTTGCACAAACCGGGAGGCTTCAACTATCTTCAAGAAGCACTTGTCGCGTCTCTTAGCCGAAATTGATTAAGAAAATTTTGTAGTCATCGTGTGCAAGCTATTTGAAGTAATTAACCAACATTGATCAATAAGTAATGAGTATTTTGTAGTAATGTTGCCAAATACCCCTCATACTCTGTTCCATTGGTCCATCTTTGGAAATCTGTACTGGCTGACAAATAGACCTGATCAGATGAGAGGAGTGTTTGCCCTACTCTTAAGGCAGTCCTACTTTCAGTGTGAGCCAACCAATTTTCCATTTTCAGTATTAAAGTACATACTTTTTCAGTGATTGTAAGACTTTAACAATGAAAATCGACAAATGATTGGCTCACACTGAAAGTAGGAATATTGCTCTGGGAGTAGGGCTAGCACTCCTCGATAGGATGATTCTCACCACAACCAATAGGTAATAGACAATTTCTTTTGGCACCCTTCACAATTTTCATCAGTCCATGATAATGTGGTATAGATCAGATGATTAAGATCATCCAATTGGATCAAATTCAGGTTGAGGAGATCTCCTAGGAGGAACCCACCTATGGTGGACTTGACAACTTGCATGCAAGCCGCATGTGCCAATATGTACTTGAGTTTGGAACCTCTAAGCAAGATATGAACTGTAAACCATGAGTTCTTGCCTCTGGCTGTTTTGAGTTCGAAACTCCCTCTCTACAATGAAATGTCTGAAAGCGAGGCTGAAAGGGAAAAATCCCGTACACGCCACACGTCTATAGCTGCTTAGTTGGTAGAGGAATGTTAGCAAAACTCCACCTGTGAATAAGTCTGAGGGGGCGGGTGTGCACCCTGAAATAAGCTCTGATGATAAAGTTAGTATAAGGCACAAGCACATGAACATATGAACATAATAGTATAGAGATACTTATCGTGAGGTCAATGGGTATATGCACTTGAGGACGAGCTCTGGTGTTATGCTCTGGAGATTGTAGCTCAGGAGGCACAAAGAATATGACTCAGGCAACGTAGCTCAGACAACATAGCTCGGATAAGGCAAATACAACGTAGCTCGGATAAGGCACAGACAACGTAGCTCTAACAACGTAACTCTGACAACGTAGCTCGGACAAGGCACAGACAATGTAGCTCGGACAAGGCACAGACAACGTAGCTCTGACAACGCAGCTCGGATAAGGCACAAACAGCGTAGCTCTGACAACGTAACTCTGATAACGTAGCTCGGACAAGGCACAGACAACATAGCTCTGACAACGCAACTCTGATAACGTAGCTCGGACAAGGCACAGACAACATATACGTTGTGCATCAGACAACGGGTACCTTGTGCAACTCACAACAGACAACGAGCTCAGCACTATTCATAACAGACAACGCGACAACGGATTCGGCACTATTCACAGCAGACAACGCGACAATGGATTTGGCACTATTCACAGCAGACAACGCAACAACGGATTTGGCACTATTCACAGCAAACAACGCGACAACGGATTTGGCACTTTTCACATCAAACAACTCAACAACGGATTCGGCACTATTCATGGCCTATTTGAGAGAATCCGGTGACCATAATAGATTGTGAGGCCATAAAGAGCATCAAGTAGCCGGATAACACCAAAGGAAAATGAGAGAATCAGGTGAGTGGCCGCCTGCATAGCCCTTCCGGGTAGGGGTGTGAATGACTCAAGCTTCTCAGATCTCCTTCTTCCTCTTCTTCTTCTGCCCTTTATTTCCTCTCTTGCCTTCCGCACCATCCTCTCCTTCTTTCTGGTGATTCTTGCTTATTTATAGGCATTTTGAGTCATCATGACTTGTGTAGTCATGATGAGGTCACCTGTCAGACAACACTCAAGAGAGCCAGCATATAGCCCAAGTAGGCTTATGTCGGCTAAATTGTTAGAATTTGTTAGCATGAGAAATTCCTATTTTACCCCTTCTTTTTACTCCTTTTTACGAATTTTATCCCTTACACTTAGCTCCTTCTCGGTGCATTGGACTCCGTTCGAGGTGCCGAGAATACTTCATGGGTAAAATTCTCAAAAATGATATCCTACATGTTGCACAAACAAACAAGTAACTTGCTTAGAGCGTGAAAAGGAACAAGGATCTACCTGGTCCGCAGACACTGATTGTGTTCCGCTCTCCGCTCTCTTCCGTTGTAGATGCTTCGTTCTCACTGATACGTTGTGCTTTCGCATGAAGACTGATGTTGTGGAGGCAGAGCTCGCCGAGGAGTTAGAGCAAATCAGTGACAACGAGGCCGAGCTTGCGAACAACAAAGAGGAACTTTCATCAACGAGGACGAGCTTGTGCCGGCGAAGACGAGCTTGTATCAGCCCCTAGTCAGGTCAGAGCAATTGCTTCTCATGCATAGTGCCTCAGATCATGTTCAGAGAGCACGGGAATGTACATGTATCACAATACCAAAAAAAATGAAGTCATTAGGTATTTCGAGCACGGGAAGGGGCATGAACACGTGAAGCTGCATGAACACAAGGATTCACTTGATAAACACACAGATGAGTTTGCAGTAAAAACCATCATAAATATAGACAAATGTTATCTCACGCGAATGACTCGTAACGGGGCATCATGACACCATGCTCAGATGACATTGCATAAAAATAAGTCAATTGGTCGCTTAACAAGCAATGCATCTGACTGAGTCACAGAGGTCCCGTAGTGAGCATCATGCTTAGATATGTGTTGAACCGTGTGGTAAGACACCTTGCTCGGATGACATGTCATTAAAAAGCTACAAGTGTCCCATTACCGTATTCAAACATATCAGATAAGACATCATTTGACATTACATTCACGATATTTTTTACTTGATATGGCACTGGTCGTTTCTCTTGATCTTTCACTTGATAAGTCACTTCGAAATTCACTTGATATTGAAAATTCACTAGAGCATGCACTGGACAGTTCAATTGATAAATCACTTGAGGATGAGAATGCACTCGATAATTACCTCTTGATTGTTGTCATGCAGTGAAAGCCCCATTCAGAAGTAGAAGGCGCTCGTTATTTGCGATTGTTTAAGCTCCTTTGCCTTTTTCCCACAGACGGCGCCATTTTGAAAGGGAAAAATCTCGTACACGCCACACGTCTATAGCTGCTTAGTTGGTAGAGGAATGTTAGCAAAACTCCACCTGTGAATGAGTTTGAGGGGGCGGGTGTGCACCCTAAAATAAGCTCCGATGATAAAGTTAGTATAAGGCACAAGCACATGAACATATGAACATAATAGTATAGAGATACTTATCGTGAGGTCACTGGGTATATGCACTTGAGGACGAGCTCTGGTGTTATGCTCTGGAGATTGTAGCTCAGGAGGCACAAAGAATATGACTCAGGCAACGTAGCTCAGACAACATAGCTCGGATAAGGCAAATACAACGTAGCTCGGATAAGGCACAGACAACGTAGCTCTAACAACGTAACTCTGACAACGTAGCTCGGACAAGGCACAGACAATGTAGCTCGGACAAGGCACAGACAACGTAGCTCTGACAACGCAGCTCGGATAAGGCACAAACAGCGTAGCTCTGACAACGTAACTCTGATAACGTAGCTCGGACAAGGCACAGACAACATAGCTCTGACAACGCAACTCTGATAACGTAGCTTGGACAAGGCACAGACAACATAGCTCTGACAACGCAACTCTGATAACGTAGCTCGGACAAGGCACAGACAACATATACGTTGTGCATCAGACAACGGGTACCTTGTGCAACTCACAACAGACAACGAGCTCAGCACTATTCATAACAGACAAAGCGACAACGGATTCGGCACTATTCACAGCAGACAACGCGACAGCAGATTTGGCACTATTCACAGCAGACAACGCGACAACAGATTTGGCACTATTCACAGCAGACAACGCGACAACAGATTTGGCACTATTCACAGCAGACAACGCGACAACGGATTTGGCACTATTCACATCAAACAACTCAACAACGGATTCGGCACTATTCATGGCCTATTTGAGAGAATCTGGTGACCATAATAGATTGTGAGGCCATAAAGAGCATCAAGTAGCCGGATAACACCAAAGGAAAATGAGAGAATCAGGTGAGTGGCCGCCTGCATAGCCCTTCGGGGTAGGGGTGTGAATGACTCAAGCTTCTCAGATCTCCTTCTTCCTCTTCATCTTCTGCCCTTTATTTCCTCTCTTGCCTTCCGCACCATCCTCTCCTTCTTTCTGGTGATTCTTGCTTATTTATAGGCATTTGGAGTCATCATGACTTGTGTAGTCATGATGAGGTCACCTGTCAGACAACACTCAAGAGAGCCAGCACATAGCCCAAGTAGGCTTATGTCGGCTAAATTGTTAGAATTTGTTAGTGATCGTTAGTCAATCTTAAATTATTCCTTCTTAGTAATAATTCCGTAGAATAGTACTAGTAAGGGTATCGTTCCTCTGAGGACTGCGCTGGTTTCGTTGCTTTTTATTCAGATTAATTTTAAACTAATAATTGAGGCAATTGAATTTTGATTTGATTAAACTAAAACAATGAATTAAACTAATTTAAATGAAATTTCTAAATTAAACTAAAAACAATTGGGTTTTTAAATCCTTTTGGAGAGAAAATCTAGGGTTTTCAAATCCACCACTAACCTAATAACTAATCCCTATTTTAAATTTATTATAACCTCTTAAATTGTAAACATTCCAGTTAGAGTGTCAGCACGTCCCCTCTCAACTGCTCAAGAAAAGTTCAAGGGATTATATCCTTAGAATATCGTATCTTCGGTTAGCACGAATGATACACACTAATCTACGGTTGTGTAATCACTCGTCTTCTCTTAGCATAAAATACCTTCAGATTTAATCTCTCGATATTTTAAAACCATTGCATAAAACCTATGTTTAAATTCTAACGAAAATTAACACAAGTGATTTTAATCCCAATTTCATTATACTTAAGACAAGGTTGAGAATTCCATTGAAATTAAATATAATTCAAATAAATCCGGTTGTTTGAAAACAACTCTCTCATTATGCAATCAATGTTTTACAATGCAGAGAATTAAAATAAAAACAAAATAAATGACACAGTTACTTGGTTAGGGTTTCATCGAAACCATAGAGTGGAAATTAGTTCATCGCGAGGGAGGAATGCAACATTTTCATGGACAAAGTTGCAGCACTTCTCTTCATGACTTCCTTGATCTCCAGAGCTTCTCTTCTTTAGATCCAAAATCTCTACAAATTTCTCTCTCTCTCTCTCTCTAATGATAATGGCTAAGAATTCTCCTTTTTATAGAGAAAGATAGAGTCCTTCTAGAATAAGGAGTTCTAATTGAGGTACAACTCTTCTTTTTCTCTCTCTAAATTCTCTTAGGGTTGAATGAGGATTAAACCATCATTTAGGAAGACAATAATAGAGTTGGAAAGTGTTTAGAAGTACTAAAATACTATTCACGAAACACTATTCACGGAATATTATTTCACCCTATTTACAGTTTTGCCACTGAACTTCAAATAATTCTAGAGAGCTCAATTTTAATCGGATTGACCCAAAATTTTAAACATAGCTCCTTTAGGTCATCTAGAATCTACTCAAAAAGTTTCATAAATTTTGGATAAAGAAAAATTACCAAACTACCCATCTATTGATAGAAGTGCGATTTTGGCCAATCGATTTATCAGGGTAGATTTCTGCGATTTCGCCCTCTTTTCTTCTTCTTTCTTTTACTCTTCTTTTTTCTGAGATTTTTGGAGTCTTTGAAGCTTGTAAATCTTCCATTTTATCTTCTTTTCCTCGTATGAACCTGAAATAAGAATAAACAACCAAGTAGCATAAAATAATATAAATAATTACTCTAAATGATTAGCGAGTTAAGTTTGAGGTGCTTTTATGTATAACATTTAGCACCGATTAGTTAGCATGAGAAATTCCTATTTTACCCCTTCTTTTTACTCATTTTTACGAATTTTATCCCTTACAGAGGCTTCAAATAATAGTTATATATCCCCATTATAATTAACCATATTTTAGCATACACTGTATAATATATGTTTTTAAATAGATAAAATAGCATTAATTCCTAAAAAATTGTAATGGCTGTAAAATAATTGTACCACAAGTGAATGAGAAGCATCTATTAATGTTATGGGGAATAGGCGGCTAGTGAATTTCTAGAGCACTTGAATAAGAAGAAATGGGCCGCCAAATGAAAAAGTAGCATATTTATGGGCGACTTAATTCCGACAAGTGCAACTTTGCACTTGAATGTCCATATGAATATTGTTACATACCATTGGAAAGCTATCAACAAAGCCTATACAAACGCACAATATATATAAGACCCTTTTCGTCATTGTAAAGAGAGAAATTTAAAGGGACAAAATGCAGCTTGAAATAATTTTTTTTACTATTTTTAGTGAATTTTTATATTACTTTTTTAGGTCTGTTTTAGGTTCCGAAAGGTTAGTGGTCCGAAAATCTTTAATTAAGAGTTTAATAAGTGATTTTTAGTTTTTTTACTATATCTAGAAACTTACTATTGTTGGTTAGTTCGTCTTTTTAGAGAGATACAATCGAATTAGAACTTGAAATGTATTTAAGCTATTGTTTTAAAGAATTTTTTTAGTTTCGATCAATATGGACTATGGAATTTTGATTCCTTGGAGAATTTTTTTTCTTTGTAGATTCAAGGTTGGTTCTAATAGGAGAGGGAGACGGTGATCTCTTCTTTCTTTTAATTTCACGTTTTAGTCTAGGTCTATTGGAGAGGATTTAAACCCTTTATAATGGTGGTATTTTAGCATTATAATGGTTGTTATTGATTAACAACCATGACTCAAGCTTTGAAAAATCCACCGGTAGTTTACTTAGGACCTTCTTTTGATATTTTTTTTTTAAAGTCAGAAGAAGATTAACTTATATATCCCGCTGATCTCTAAATATCAATACTGAAATTAATAGTCCACGGTCTAACCAACTAGCTAGAGATGGTTATGCCATCCAATAGAGAGAGAGAGAGATAGATCTAGATCGGTTAAAAAATTAAACTAGAGATATATATCCATGCCAGATGCATGATCATATATACAATTAAAAGCATTTAAATAATTAAGTAACGATTACAAGGTTATTACATATAGAATGCAGTATCTAATAATAGTTCCGAACTGCAAGTATCTAAATTGCACAAACTGTTTCACATAAATCAGTTTACTATGGAATGATCAAATCACTAGAAAGCTTTCAAATTAGAATTACATGCATTGTCTAGTATTTCAAAAACTGCTAACATATGAATTTGTCAAAAAATCAGAAGGTACACTTAAAATAGTTGCCAACAAAGTAAACGTTTCCTTCTTTTCTTTCTTTATTTGGTGGTCAAGGTGAGGCTCAACTGCCACGTCCTTGTGGTAGCACTTGGGCTATAACTACTACATCACAAGCTCTAGCTCACAAACACAATGTTTTTTTTTTTTTTTTTTTTGGTAACGGAAGGTATCTTAAACCCTTCGAGGCAAGGAATAGTCCCTTCAGGTGCCCGCACCACTTGGAATTTTTTCTACAGACATCAGGGTAAGTCGATGAGTGAGAGTTGAACACGCAACCACAGGGAGCAAACCCGGGATGCTAGCCAACTGCAAACTTGGGATGCTCACAATTAAACAGAATGATTTGAAACATGAATAACAGTTAAGGTTGTAAGCAAGAGACTGTCTGTAGTGGACACTGGACAGTACCCTTGACCAGCTAAGAAGAAGATCGACAAGAAAGCAAGGAAATCTTACACAATTATTAAGTTGCTAGAGTTGAAATTAATAAATAAATTGGAAGTACAGACAACTTTTTTCTACGACCATGTGGTACCTCATCAATGCAAGTCATGCAGCTCCTCTGGTTTTTTTTTTTTTTGTTAAGAGCAGCTCCTCTGGTTCACGAAGGTCAAATACCATATGCAGGGGGTCTGTAAGTATTGCATTACAAAACAATTATATTTTTTTTCTCTCTGGCTTCTGGTTGCTATTGTTTTTCAATAGAGTCCATTGAATATCTTGACAATTTCATATCTTCAACAAGCAAGTTCAAGATCAAGTGGTGTTATTTGAATCAAAATGTGACATTAATTACAAAGTTTTCCTTTTTTCTTCCTTCAAAAGTCTTGAGCAATACTCGACTTTTTCGTCGAACAATTAATTAACGAAAAGTCATGAATTTTGCCAATTAAATACAAATTATTCATATTTTTTAAAAAAATTTGAATTAATATCTAATATATTAAACATATTTCTCTTTTTATAATTAGTAATTTTATTTATTATTTTTCGTCTGACATTTTTTAATTTATTTTCAAAATTTCCGAGACAATAATTTCCAAATCACTACTTGATACTCTATGTGACATATCTCCCAAGCCAAACTCATGAATTATGCAGTCCAACGCAATCCAGCTCGTGCCTCTATTCTTTCTTACCCGAGCTCTCCCTTATCATTCCTCTCACTTGAGCAACATCACTCCACCTCTCAAGAGCATATATATATATATATATATATATATATATATATATATATATATATATATATTTGACTTTGCTACTGAGACCGTCTTAGGGCCGAGACAATTGAGACCATGCTCCGAGAGCATGAGATTTTAGGTAGGGCCCATTTCACATAGTGGGCCCCATCTGAAATATTATGCTCTTAAGAGCAGGGCCTCGGCCCTAAGAAGGTCTCAGAAGCTTTATCCATATATATATATATATATTAGACGTGGGATTATAAAAATTACCATAATTATATTTTTTTGGCTCAATCTTGAATAACTGGCCTGCCACAACTTTGGTCAGCTCAACATTGCAGCAGATCCTAGAACACATTCTACTCGGGCATCTGATCAACTAACCATCTCACACTGCCCTTGACTTGTTTAGGGCTCAAATTTTTAAGTGAGTTTGATAATTAATATAGGGATAAAAATGTCATGGTAGAGGTTAATAACAATAGCAACACCCTTTTTAATAAGTCACTTTTTTGTAATAAGAAACTCATTTGGAATTGTCACTTTTCTAAAATTAAAAATACTTAGTCATAACGAAAGTTGGCATCGAATATAAGAAAGGGCAAATAAATATTTTATTTTGATCAACAAATAATGAAATAAATAGTAGTATTGCAAACGCTCTGAATGTTGTCCTTTTTTTTTTTTATCTGGACATGGGTTTTCAGGAAGGCCCGTCCAACAAACAGGCCCGCAAGGGCCTTAGACAAGAGAACCCATTGTTTGTCCCCTTGGGCCTTGCCTTTCCATCGCATCCTCACAAAAGGCGAGAGTCGAGGCCACATTCAGGGGATCCAAGTAGCTAGAGGTAGCCCGACCTTTCACCACCTATTTGCATACGACTGCTACATATTTGCTCGAACCTCCATTTGGAGATGGTTACAATAAAGGTAGCAGGATAAGTACTGTAAAGCTTTTGAGCAAGAAATTAAATTCTATGGATCGTCAATTACATCTAAGGCTCCGTTTGTTTGCACGTAAAATAGGGGAAAACAAATGAATTCCATAGAAAATATTATTTTCACCTGTTTGTTTGTACGGAAAATATTTTCCAAAGAAATCATTTTCTAGAAAAGGAACACTATTTCAGGAAAATGCCTTCCAGTTTAAAATTCGGTAAGTCATTTTTCACAACGATCGGGAAAATCGTAGGGCAAGAACCAACACACTTTAAAACCACAAACCCTAGAAATCCCGATGGTTTTTCTGGATCAACCATTCGCACAGAAAGACTCGATCTGAGATAGTTCTCTATCGCTGTCGCCGACCTCATCTCTGTCGCCATCGCCGTCGCAGTCACTGTCGCCATCATCGTTGCCGTTGTCTTCCTCATCGCCTTCTCTCTCTTCTTCTCTCTGGCATTCGCTTCAAAGTCCAATCACAAGGTAAAACTAATCATTCACCTTGTTCTGCCTTATCTCTAACCCTAATTAGCTCACTCGCTCCATAGATCTTCTTCTTGATGTGTTTTTTTTTCCTGATTCCATTTTCTTCAGATCTAGTTTTTTCTTTTTTCTGAGGTCATTGCTTTTGTGAGGTTTTTGAATTACCCCTCTTGGTGACTGGATTTGGATGATCTGGATTTCTTTAATTGTTTATTTGAATTGTGCGGATTTGATGATTTGTGGATTATGATTTTTGTGTGTGTTTGGAGCTCTTAATTTGCAGATTGTGATTTTTGTGTGTGTTTGGAGCTCCTGATTGATGCAATTTTTGTAGGCGTTGAGAAGCCATTGTTTGATTGAATCTGTTAGCATTGTTTGATTTGGAAGTATGGACTGTTTTGAAGGGGGTTGGATCTCTACTAGGTTTTGTTTGTTTGTTTTGTCTTGAATCACTACTTGTTGAGAAGGAATTTACCTTCTTTGTCGTTAGATTCATTGTTTATGATCCATCTAAGATTCCACAATCTGTAGTTTTTTCTTTTCTTAGTTATTGGCGGGAAGTTGGATATGTTATTTATATCAATACAAGTCACAAATGGGATGTCAAAAGATGTTATGAACATTTTGATTTGTGAGAGTATTGCTTAGCATTCTAAATTTGTGCGAGATCCGCTATATGACACAGAGTACCCGAGTTGGGGTTGTGCATGGAAGGAGCAAAGGTGATTGGATATTTATGAAGGGGAGAACCTACCCAACCCACATCCTATCAGTCACCCATCACCTCTCTTCATAGTTCATGGAGTACTTGAATGGAGTTCTGTTCTACATTCAATATAATCTGAAATGAGCTATGCTGCTGTGTATTTTCCTTTTATTTAATGTGACAGAGATGATGAGTTTGGTCTTTACAGGGAGCTGTACAGAAACAGCCTGGTGGATCCCATACCAAAAGAGCTACCGCTACTGTCGAAACCATTGCCAATCTCTTGCAGGTAATTCGATATTTATCTGCATTTTCACTGTTTGATTTAGGTTCTCTGAGTGTTCATTTCTAATTTTTTGGCCTTCTTACTATTGGGTTTGTTGTTTTCTTGCATATTTCTTGGTTAATGGATTCTTCCCAATTTGAGATTTCAGCGTTTATGATGAAATTTGAGACCTTTTTTGGGTTTTGTTCTGTTCATTACAACAAATAATTTGTGGGTTGTTTTCATTTCTGGAAAATATTTTGGATTTGAATGTTTGTTGGGCCTACTGGGTTCTATTCCAATGTAATGTTTTAGTGTTATAGAACTTGGGTTTTGTATTCTGCACTACAGTAAATTCTGACCTGTTTTTATTTCTGGGGAAATTTTGAATTTCCATGTTTGTTGAGGTTATTGGGTTATGCTTGAATAGACTTTTCAGTGTTTTAGTATGCAATTTCAAAATTGACTGAAATATAAAACCTGGATTTTGTTAGTTCATTATAATTTATTGTGGGTTGTTTTCAATTCCGGAAGTATTTTTTCCTTGTCTACGCCGGTATACTTAAATCTAAATTTTTAGAATTTAAAATACAGCGAAATAGGCTAAAGAAAATACTCTATATTAATTATATCATAAAGGTTTCTGTGAGTTTTGATTAGACTTTAGATGACTCTACCGTCTTGTTGTCCTTGAGATTTCGATAGCAACACAGTATGCTACTTTTTGTGTCTACTCTAATAACTAGCTCACAAGTCTTTTCTTCTTTCCAACGAAATGATAAATAGGTAGGGAAAGTAGATTTTCTATTAATTTTAAAGGAGCTTATTGATGGGATTTCATGTATTTGTAGTCAGATCTTTTCCTTTCATTTTTTTTAATATATATTTGTTTCTAGATGTAATTATAACTTTGTTTTTGTGATTTCAATTTATTACTACTGGGAAGCAACAAAGGGTATGGAAACATGATTTTAGTTTTTGAAATCTTAATGCTTGTCTAGGAACTTAAAATCCAGTATTTGGAATTGATGTGATTATTGTTTAGAGCAGTATATAACCTGCAAAGGGCATGTAAGTTTTTAAAAGTGTAAGCTTGTTAGTTGATCTACCTATTGACTATTGTTTAGAGCTGTTTATATGGCGCAAAGGGTACAGAAGCATGGTTTTAGTTTACAAAAACATGAGTTTGTTAGTCTACTGCAATGTATTTGAAACGATGTGCTTATTGTTTAGAGCTGCTTAAAACTCTAAGCTTGTTATTCGGGTGGGATATATTGGGCTTGATGTGCTTATTGTTTAGAACCGTTTATAATTGTACTACTTAAAGACTAGTATATGGAATTGATGTAATGATTGTTTAGAGTTGTTTATCAGTCGCAAGGGGTATAGAAACATGGTTCCAGTATATGAAATCTTAAGCTTGTTGCTTTATGTATTTTCTTGTTTAATAATAATTTTTAAAAAAAAAAGCATAAGTTTGTTGATCATCTACAATATATTGGGAATTGATGTGCTTGTCGTTTAGAGCTATTTGTACCACAAAGAGTATGGAAACATGATTTTATTGTTTACTTATTTATCATCCAATAAGGTAGAGGAAATAGTAGTAGAATTGTGCTTTTATATATGACTTTCCTTTTGGTTATTAGAACCGACAAAAGAATTGTTCAAAATAAACTACATAACTTACACATTTTTTAAAATAATTGTAGATGGATGAAGATAACAACCTTGATATGAGAGTTATCTCTCAAATCATTACAGGTCCTGCTTCTACAGTTATTCAACATTCGACACTCTTCTTTGCGAACTACTATTGAACGGACGTTTGGAGTACTAAAAAAGCATTTTTGAGTATTAGATGTTGAGTCATATTGGAGTTATAAAACTCAAGTTGATATCATTCTGGGCGTGATGTGTTTTACACAATCATATAATGGGTGTCGACCCAACTGACGACATCACACATGATGTTGAACGAGAATTGCAATCTGAAACACAAGGAACACAACTTATAAGAATGACACAAAGGGAAGAGAGGGAAGAAAATAGAGAATGAGCTATAAAGAGATATGTCATAGCAAATGCTATATACAATGACTACATAAATAGGGGAAATATGCTACGTTGATTACTTTTTTCTTTTTCTTTTTTTATGTTAAACTTTGTTTTGTGTGGAGACAAACATATGCTGGTTGTGTTACAAATTGAATTTCAGTTCATTAAGCCTTACAAGGATTATAATGCTAATGTTTAACTTCCTTTGTGATTCCCTACATGTTAAGTGAGTTAGTTTGAATGTCAAATTATAATTGTTATGCCTGTCAACCATACTAAAACCTGAGAATAATATGATAAGATGAACCACTGGCTTGTCTATATAGTGCTAGGGAAATGGAGAAATGGGTCGGGTCCCCTTAGCAAATGGTATCTAAAAAGGAAGGTGGCATGTCGTGTTTAAAGGCCTTTTAAAGGGATACTTTTCATACATTTTTTTCTTCTGAAAAACCATGTAATGTTTGGGTTGGGATTTCATCACTATTTGCAGTATTTTTCCAAAATCTGATGATGACTTAAATAGTTCAATAAACAGAATATAGGTTATGATCTTTTAACTCTGAATCCTTTGAGGAAGCAATTTTGATATCTTTTTGTCTTATGAAGAGTGAAAGAGATACTTGATAGGCATAGTTTGCACTCGAAGAACTTTGAGAAACTTGGCCAACCATCTCTTGAGCTGCAGGTATGATTTTCCATATTCCCTTGACATTTTGTATCCTTAATTCATTGATTTGGTCATCTATGCTTTGCAAAGGTTAAAGGTTCATAGAACTGAATTCTTTTATTTTAGTTCTATCATGTGTCACCTTGAACCACAAATGACATTAGAATTATGTTGCGCGGACTCTTCCGATGTGTCCATGTCAAACACCCGTTAGATTCCGCATGTATCTACATACATAAATATTTAAATCAGTATTTCTACATACATAAATATTCCGCATGTCAAACACCCGTTCAGAGGTTTATAATGCAAAGAGATGGTTATTATTTACATACATAAATATTTCAGTACATTTAGGGATCTCACAGAATTGGGTTTTCTGCATGATAATTTTACTCACTGGTATTTAAATCGGTAATGGTGTGCTCAAGTGTTTTGCTTGCCTGCCAAAGGAAATATTGGAATAATTAGGTTACAAGAAATGTTATTGATTTTTCTTTACTACTCTGATATCTGCATCTCTGTTATAGAAAAGATTTTTCTATACTGCTCTGATAACTGCATCTCATTTATAGAAAAGAACAGAATGGATGTTAGATATTTTTTGCCAATTCTGAAATCGTGAAGTTTCAGTTCAGCTACATGCCAGAATTATTCTGTAATTGCTTATACCTAGTTTGGCAGTATTTTAATTTTGTTGACATGAGCATGACTGATTATAAATATTTTGGAATTGCTTATACCTTGTATAAGAAGTGCCTACTTCAACACTTGCTACAAAGGCTTTTGCAGCTTCAGCAATGAGAGGAGTTGCAATGACGTTAGCTTTGCAATGATGTTGACTTATAGTTGCAATGGTGCTTATGATGTTTGACCATTCCAATTTTCTTTTATGTGTTTATGCATATATGTAATTTTATATAAACATTTATCCATTATGATGAGATGAAATGCATTCTTTAATTCAATGATTTTATTTAGGATATCTTTTACCTCATTTGATTTTATTTCCTACAGAAATGGAATCATCAAAAAATCAAGTTGGTGACAAAAGAAAAGAGGGAACAAAAAAGCAATTCAGGTGGACAAAAACTATGGATCGTTTATGCCTGGAAATTCTAGCAGAAGATGCAAAAATAGGGAATAAGATCGACAAAACATTCAAGAAGAGTTCTTTCACCCGAGTAGCGAAAGAAGTTAGCAATAAGTTCAATGTGTCTTGTGGCGTTGGACATGTGGAAAATCACCTTAGAACTACTCGAAACACATGGCGGATTATTCAAGAGGTTCGTAAGGGTAGTGGAATTGGATGAGATGATAATCTTAAGATGATCACAGCTAGTTCTACGGTGTACAGTGACTACATTAAGGTATGTTATAATATTTCCAAATTTTATATTTAAAATATTATAATATGAACTTAACACTTTGTGATTGTAAATCAGGCACATCCTAACAATGATCAATACCTAAACAAGAGAATTGAAATGTACGAGGAAATAGCTCTTGTAGTCGGTGAGGATCAAGCGAATGAGGATTTTTCCAAATCATATGCCGATGTAGTTACAAAATCATCTGTTCCTCCTTTTGATAGGAATGAAGTGATGGACGATTGTATTGGTCTTGAAGGGATGGAAGAGCGGACACATACCGAAAAGCAACAAGTTTCATTGAATAGTACATCATCCAATGTACGACGGCATAGAAAAAGGCTTCGTCGAAGTGAAGAGATGGAAAATAAAATAGAAATGATGGCGCAACAAATTGGAGAGATGGCTGCTGCAATTAGGGAAATGAATCAAGATAATTTTCCTAAAGAACTCTTTAAAGAAGTAATGAAAACAGAAGGCTTTGATTCCTCATTACTTATTTCAGCCTTTGATTACTTGTTAGAGCGTCGAGTGATTGGAAATGGATTTCTAGCCAAGAGTGAAGAGTTTCACTAGCAGTGGATGCTCAAATTTCAGTCTCAGAAGGAGGGTTCTTCTAGTGGTGATTGTTTGTTTTGAATATGTTAATAGTAGCATGAATTCTTTTGATGATATTCTTTTTAGGGGTTGAACATGTTTAATATAGTTTTTTTACTTTTAGGATGATACAAAAACTTTTTATGGTATGTTTTGTTATTGGTGAATATAGTGGGTAGGTACCATTTGAATATGTTAATTTTGGAGAATATAAATTGAAATTGATGGATGATAATTGATATATGGTTTGAGATATGTATGTAGGTTAATATGGATTTTGAGACAGGTTTGTGGGTTTGTTGAATTGAGAAATTTATCATGCAATTATTAGGAAGTATATTTTCTCATTGATGAATTTTCCTCCCAAACAAACACTGGAAAGTAAAATGGAGTCATTTTCCACCCAATTTTCAGTATGACAACCAAACAGCATAAACAAGCTGGAAAATGATTGTTTTCTTGTAAAACATTTTCTGTGTAAATGTTTTACGTGCAAACAAACGGAGCCTAAATAGGAACACCACCAAGGGAGCTGAGACAAAATTATGGCTAAAGTCCTATAGTGAAGTATAGTATTTGGAAAAAGCGAAAAGTATCTGAGACTGCAATTGAATTTGGAATGTCTAATAAGAAAAAGAGGAGTGCTAGCCCCATACACAAGAAGTCAATTTTTTTTATGTCGAATGGTTGCAACATGTGTTGTTTCTCAGGGGTGGAGCCAGGAATTTACTGTAGGGGGCACATTTGGTTTAAGGAATAGAGCCCCCGATTTTTTATTTTTTTTTATGACCAAGTTTGTGGGTCATTTCATTCATACATTATGTACATATTCTACACGTATTGTTTCTCCTTGTTTACGGGAGTAGTTGTCCCCTTGCCCTATGAGCTATGGCTATGCCCTGTTAAATAATATAATATAATTTTTTTGAAAAGTTTAGGGAGCAGTTGTCCACTTGTCCAATGACTATGTCCTATTAAATTATTAAACAAAATAGTTTAAAAATATTTTTTTTCCAAAATTCAATGGGATAACTACCCCATGACTAATCTTTTACGATTATAACCAAACTCCTTGGAGTTCAATTACAACACAAAAGTCTTTTAACTCTAGTTAACAACTTTAACCTTTAGAGTTAGATTTTTTTTCTTCTAAAATCCAAGTTTAGTTGGTTGAACCCTAAGGGTTAGTGAATCTTAATCATAATCAAGAGGTATTAAAAGGGACATGTGTTAACCTATAGGTTAATTGTAACCGACTCCAAGGAGTCCGGTTATAACAGTAGAGGATTCTAAATCCTTAGTAAACTATATTTTTTTTAAAAAAATTCAAAAGTTGAGGGGCACCCTCCTGAAATCAAATCATAGCCAATCACGATTGAACTCAGGTAGAGTTCAATCACACCCACATTCTAGCATATGTCCCTTTTAACCCTTATTAATTGTGGTTAAGATTTCTTAACCCTTGGGGTTCAACAATATAACCTTAATTTTTAGAAATTTTTTTTTTAACAAAATTAAAATTTAGTCAAGGATTTTTAACCCTTAGGGTTAATATTTTTTAATATGTATTTTTTAAAAAACTAAAGTTATATTGTTAAACCTCAAAGGTTAGTGAATCTTAACCATAGTTAAGAGGGGTTACAAGGGACACGTGTTGGCCTGTGGATTGAACTCTCCCTGAGTTCAATTGCATTAATTGGCTCTGATTGGATCTCCATCCACCTCCATGCCCATGCTAAGTCATATAGAATATATGAAAAAAAATCTTCTTTTAAAAAAAAAAGTTTAGGGGGGGCACGTGCCCAGACCCCCCCCCCCCCCCCTCCCCCTTGGATCCACTCATGGTGTTGCTACCCTATAACAGAGAGATGGTTTGACACTTGTTGCCACCACCTTACGACCGGGGGTCTAGCATTTCTGTAAGAAAAATGTTCCTAAGCCTCAAGGAAATAGTAAGTCATAAGACATATGGTTGGTAGTGGGAAGAAGCTGCTATCAAAAGCATGGAATGAAGCACTAATCACTCTCCTCGCTTTTCCCAACATTTCATTAGTTGCTTTAGAGTCCCAAGGGCCAACATTCTATGTTTAAAATGACCCTTGAAAGAGAATGAGCCTAGCTAGGCTGAGTAGATAAAGATGGAGACTAAGAAATAAGAACAATTCATGGACTCAAAATTTGTATAGTTTTAGGTTGTGAAAGGGAAGTATTTCCCCAAGGACCTTCTTTGAGAAGCCAAGGCCAACAACAGGGGGCATCTTGAGCCTAGAAGAGCATCTTTAAGGCGTTGTGGAAAGAGCGTTGTTATGATGGATCGGTAATGGTGAAACAATAAATTTTTAGTACACCTTAATGGTTGGGTGAGTTCAACACAACCATCTAAGTACACCTTAATGGTTGGGGTGAGTTCGGCACAACCATTTAAGTAGAGAACCTCTTTACTCAACTTAGCAAACAAAATTTTGGAAATCCCAATTTATTTATTTCCTTGGGCTCCATTTGGTTAACAAGAAAATGCAAGTAAATAAAAGGAAAAGGGAAAAAAAAATCAGAGGAGTGCTAGCCATACTCTCATGCCTTTCCTACTCTCAGCCTCCACCAACCACCATAGGAGAGAGTATGTGCTTTAACCAAAAGAATGGGAAGGTGGTTGGTAGAGACTGAGAGTAGGAAAGGCCTGAGATTAGGGCTAGCATTCCACAAAAAATTAATAAAGGAGATGATTGGAATATCAATTTCTATTTACTATTTCTTACATTTTCTTTCATTTCTTATGTTTTTTGCTAACTTAACGGAGCTTTAGAGAGCGATAGAGCTGTCAATGAAGTGAATTGTGGTATATTTGAATTCACATCCAATTACATATCCGACTATCCGAATTCGAATAAATATCCCATGGATAGTGAAATATGGTATTTTTATCCGACTTTGATTAAAATATTTGAATTTGGGTAGCATCTAAACTATCTGATACCTTAAAAAAAAATTAATAGAAAGAAAAAATGCTAAAATTTTTTCTATATATATAAATAACAAATTAACATTTTATCTCAATTTATATTAAAAATAACAATTTAATGTCTTAAATTAAATTGTTATATAGATATAATATATTATATAATTGGTTACATATTTATTGAATCAGATTTATCAATATCGTAATTCGTATCCAATATTAAACTGATAGTAAATTATTATTTGAATTCGCTCCACCGGATACCTATTCGGATAATTATTTGAGCAAATGAATTCAAATATGAATAATATTTGTATCCGTTGACACATCCATAGGGAGCAATATTGGACAATATTCACATGAAGATGGTGTTGCCCAAGGACTGGACCCTAGAGAGGGGTCGAATAAGATCTATGGTAAATTCAAATTTCTTCATAATACTTTAAGTGGAATTTCAATTATACTAATTAAAAGGGAATATAAATTAAGTAATTTTACAAACAATGCAAAACAATAAAGTAAAGAGAAGGGAAATTGAAAGCAAACACAAGATGTTGTTATCGAGATTCGGCAATTCCACCTACATCCCCGCCTCAAGCTATACCTACTTGAGGATTCACCACGATTTACTAATCGCACAATCTTCTTATGGATGAAGATCAAACCTTACATGTGTAAGATAATTTCCTCTCTTGGCTTCCACGATCTTCTTCCGAGTGAAAATCCAAACTTACAATGAAACTCCTCACTTCAAGGACAAGAATCCACTGATTCTTGATTTCAAACGCACTTTGTAGAAAGTGATTTTATTATAATAAAATGCTCCTTACACGAGCTGGATGCTCTCTTTAAAGCTCTCTAACAAAATCCCAAAGATTGGAGTTGAATAACTCAAGATTGGGTTTTGGGATTTCTAGGGTATACTCAATAGATTTGATAATCTAAGCTTGTGAGTGATTGATTGAATGATCTAAAATGATAGGAGTTCTTATTTTGTTCATAAAACATCTCATTTTATAGTCCAAAAAGTTTTATGCCCGTTAGAGGTGCATTGAATGCAAAAAGAGCTATTTGAAAACTAGTCGTTATGAGTTAAAAAAACTCTGTCCCGTGTCATCTGGTTGACTAAATGGGTCATCTGGTCGACTAGATGAAGGTAGTGGCCAAATAGCATTCTGGGCATTGATCTGGTCGACTGGATGAATGATTTTCATTGAAAATCACTATTTTAACCAACCTAGATGATGTGAATGATTTGCTATGTCACTTGGCTTAACTTTATCAAGATTTTGATCATTCCTTATGACGTCATAAGGCCTTAGAATGATATTCAAATATGATCTAAGGTACTTACAGTCAATCTAGGCATTGAGCTTTCAAACAACCAAACTTTGAGGACTTTTTACAAAAGTCCTAAATACTCTCAAACTAAAATATAAAATATTAAACCTCTTTAAGAGAGTCTTCATTTTTCTTTAGCTTGATCTAGACTTGATTTGTTTATCTTCAACTTCATGATTAATCTTCTTCATCCTCATGATATGACTTAGACTTGGATATGATCTTTAATATATTCAATATGATCCAACTTGATCTAATGTCTTGCTTTGACTTGATAATGAATCTTCTTCATGGATGAAGTCATTTTCACATTTTTGCTTTGAATGTTTTGTTAATCCTATTGGTAGACTGATTTTCATATAAACTCAATTGATACATCAATAACATAAAGATAATTACATTATTGTGTTATCATCAAAATCATTAAGGAAACCTACGGTGGAAACCTATAGGCTAACAGATGGAATAGGAAAGGGTCATTTGTTCTGAAATTAGCTTACAATAACATTATGCTTGAGGACATCATTGGTTGGCTAATAAAAGACAATAGCTTATTCGTTACAAGCCCCGACTTTTGGGGGGAAAATGACCCCCTTTGTTTAAGGCATCATTTATTTAGTTAGGAGTACTGGGCTAGTTATTGGCGAGTGGACAATGTGCCCACTTTACACAAGGGAAAAGCTATCTTCCTAGGACTTGATCCCAAGATCACCCTCATGAGAAGAGTACACTTTGCAACAACATGAGCTAGAGGTGCCATGTAGTTAGACCTTTCAACACTACCAAAATCAAGGAGTTCATACTTCATATGGAGGTGTTGCGAGGGACTTCACTTGATGGGTCAGACGTCCCGAGAGTTGACATGCCCCCATGTGTCATGAAGAGGATGAAGTTCCAACGAAAAGGTTGAGCAACAACATCCACTATTGTGTTAACTGCTGCCCAAACATGAAGGAGAATACGTCATGTCACACCCAACACACTAGTCTTGGTGTGACAATGAATGTAGTGTGTTGGGGGTGATGCAATGCCACTATCCTCTATGTTTGGATGACAACGCAACCACTGGCACTGTTACTCATCTTTATTTTTGTGTTCCTAAGTTTAACACGAATAAGGATTTGATGTAAGATGATGGCCGCAAAAGGCCTAAACCCTATCCTAGCTTATTTGTTGGGGGGTGTCACGGTAGTATTTTTTAAAAAAAAAACTTAAGGAGGGGAGCATGAGCCCTAAGAGGTTAATGCTCATTATGTCATATCATTCTTATAGTTTGAACATTCATCATTACTTTTTTTTTTTGATTGATGAGAAAATGATTACAGAAGCTACAAAGAACTAGACGGATAAAGCAAAAACAAGGAAAATACACATTAGAGTCACAAGATTCCCAGGCCGAAGGGGATTACATCCCGAGAGTTAACAGAATCAGTAGTCGATGGAATGATATCCTGGGTAAGGATGCTTGGAGCGCTCGCCTAGCTAGGCGATGGGCCTCACAGTTTCCCTCTCGGCAAACGTGAGTGATTTTTCTATCTTGGAATGACGATAGTAGGAGGTGAACATCCATTGTAAGAGTGAACATTTCAGAAGGAATTGAGCCAAACTTCGCTCCAACCTTTTTCAATAGTGAGATCAACACCTGACCTCAAAACTATGGCCACAACTATATCAATATTACTTTCATGGATGAGTCTTGTGGAAGTAGCAATTGTGTTACCCTTGCAGTCTTTAGCCACAACAACAAAACAAGCCCTGGTGTTAGGTTCATTTGTTGTACCATCACAATTAATTTTCATCCACCCTCAAGATGATAGGACCAACAAGGGATGACAGTGACTTAAGGACTCTCAGGCAAATAGGTTGAGTCTTGTGGAAGCCCAAAATGTTTCCCGATGAATAATACCTCATCTAACTTTCTTTTGTTGAAGTAAGTTACATTGTGCGCTAGCCAGAGATGCAAAAGGATTGAGATAATTAAAATTTTAGGGATTGGATTAGTCTTAGCAAGAGAAGGGTCAAGAAAGAGCTTGTTTAGCCAATTGAGAAAGAAAGAGGTATGAGTTGTATCAATGTGAAGTGATAGCGGGGCTACCAAACCAAACAACCCTAGAAATAGCGCACTCTAGAAAGAGGTGATAGTAACTCTTTGGGGCTGTAGCAGCAGGGTCAATTTTGACTTCCTTCTTTGCAAGGTTCTCATTGACTGTAATAGCATCCTTAGCACATCTCCAAATAAAATTCAAGAACTTGGGAGGATATTGATGAGGAAAGGCTATCTTCTCGACGATTTCTTGAAGACGATTTCTTGAAGACGAGGGAGGTAGTATGTGGTAAGAAGATTGAACGTTTAATCGACCAGTAGAAGATGAATTCCAAACTCTTTTATCTGCCATCCCACCGGTGTTGACTTGAATTTGAGGATTTCCTCCATCTCTACTGTATTAAAGATAGCTTCTAGCTTGCTATAATTCCATTCATTGGATGGACTATCAATAAAGTCTGCAGCTTGAGAAATAGTGATACCCGCTGGTTTAGGAAAGGGAGGTTTGCAGCCATGAAACGTAGGAATCCATGAATCATTTTATGGACCCACTTGGTCTCCTGAACCAATCTGTCATCTTAGGCCTTTCTCTATGGCTTCCTTGTCAGAAAGAATACCGCACCATGCCCAAGAGGGCCGATAGCCAAGTCTAGCTTTATGAAATTCAGATTTGAAAAAATATAGACTTTTAGGCTTTTAGCTACCTTGCTCTAGAGGGATTCAGAAGACGTTGAACACCATTTCCTAGCGATTTTTTAGGGGTGTCATGTCAGTATTTAAAAAAAAATTAAACTTAAGGAGTGGCGCATGAACCACAAGGAGTTAATGCTCATATGTCATATCATTCTTATGGATTGAACATTCATCCTAACCCTAAAACACCATTTCGGGTTCCGTGCATTAGCATTAACCAAGTTAATGCTCCATTCTCAGGCTTTAGAAAATACTATTGTGATACCTAGGCTAAAAAACAAGCTATAATTAATGTTTAGGCTATTTTCTGCAAGAATTGGGATCATATTTAGTAGTCGTGATTGAACTCTAGCACCCACAAGTCAACACATGTCCCTTTTTAACCTTTATTAACTGTGGTTAAATTCACTAATCCTTAGGACTAAACAATCTAACATTGGTTTAAAAAAAAGGGTTTACCCTAAGAGTTAAAACTTCTTTAACTGAATTGAAAAGACAATTGAAGAGGCTTTTGTGAGTGCGAGAGTTCAATCGCAATTGGGCCGGATCCGGACTCTACTCTGCGTATTGACTAAGCGAAAGCCGTGTATTACGCACACGGCGCAAAACGTCCAATTTTAATGTTAAGAGTACAAGTCTACAAGCGAAAAAAGGACCATCCTCAAATTGGTTATTTCGCTTGATCCTTTTACTGTCGTTGCTAACAGAAGTAAGCACGAATAAAAGGGGACGATTTGTTTTGTTGCTATTTGTTTTCTTCTTCGAATTGAAAATCGGAAGCCAGTTGAAATTCCAGACGACCACTGTTCAGAAAAACCCTAGCTTCCATGAACAGCACGGCATAGATTTCACGGCCTGAGAAGGTTGAAAATGGCGGAATTAGGGCAACAGACGGTCGAATTCTCGACGCTTGTGCGTCGAGCGGCAGAGGAATCGTTTCTCTCGCTTAAAGATCTGGTGGAGAGCTCGAAATCTTCGGAACAGTCGGATTCTGATAAGAAGATTAGCCTCCTCAAGTACATAGTAAAGTCTCAGCAGCGGATGCTCCGACTCAATGTTCTTGCCAAGTGGTGTCAGCAGGTCAGTTCGCTATCTCTAGGGCTTTTTCTTTTCTCCAAAGATTTAGTTTTTTGCGCTTTTTTAGCAGTATTTGGATTCGGTGTTGGACCTAGATTGCTAGAAAACAGAAAACCAAGATTGTTTGTGGATCTTTTACTTTTTGTTCTAGACTTCTAATGCGGTCGTGATTGTAAACCTGGGATAGTTGCTGTTCATATTTTTCAGATTAAATACAGCGTTATTTCTATAAGAAGTGCATTTTTGTGAAATGCGGTCCAGTGAAATTTGTAGCTTTGTGTTTGTTCTGGACTTGGGTTTGTTATGTAATTGAAGAGGTGCAAGTGTTGGTCTTTGGATTCATCATTGAACTGGGAACCTCTGTGTACTCCGGACTATATGTGTAGGTATAGATGAGTTGCAAATTTATAAACATAAGTGGTTGATGAGCACAGGGTGATGCAATGGAGCTTGAAAATAAAATAAAATAGAAGCTCTGAAAATATTTGGTGTAAGTGGTGCTGTAGAATGATTCTTACACTATGTGAGTATGTTGTAGTATCCAGACACTTTAAGTATTATTGGTATTATTTATGCCTTTCTTAGTAGTATTAAACAGGAAAGAGATAGTTGACAGCTACTCTCTTCGTCTCTCTCGCTATATCTTTATTAATTAATGTGTATAATTTGCATATTAGGAAATAATAAAATTTCAGGGAAACCGAATTCCTTGTGTATAAAACTATATATGCACAGTTTTAGTCAAAGAGTATGCTCTCTCTTTCAGCTCCCTAATCACATGTGAGAAAAGATGAAGCCACTCTCTTAAACCAGTTCCCATAAATGATCAGTAAGGTTTCGTTCTTTGGGTAGAACTTTTAGAGTCTAGAACTTCCATTGTTTCATGCCTAATTTTACTTGATGTCTAGAACTATATTATTTCATAAAGTACAAAAGTTCTACAAATATCGAACTTTCAAATTTCACAAAAAATTTGGATTTTTTAAGTTCCATAGACGTGGAACTTCTAATTAAATTAAATTCAATAAATCTGAGATGACTTTCCCAGTCTAGTGGAGGAATCCTGGTCGAGTAACTCTTTTTGGGGCCGTGTGAGCACCAGATTCAGTCTGAAGTTGAAAGCCTTGAAGGTCCGCCTTAAGGGCTAGAACAAAGAAGTGTTCGGTGTGGGCCCGATCAAGAAAAAGAGGCCACTCGATGAGATCAGTCGTTTGGACTCGAGAGAAGAGAGAGCCCCTCTCTCCGAACCAGAGAGGCAAGCTAGAGACGCACTAGAGTCCAAGTACCACCAGCTATTGGCGTCTGAAGAAGTGTTCTAGAAACAATAAGCCAGAATGCAATGGATTAAAGAGGGGGATCGAAACACCCGCTTTTTTCATCTGGTGGCGAATGCAAGGAGAAAAGGGAATCTAATCACTAACCTCCGCATGGGTAACTTCCTAATGGTGTCAGGGAGTGAGATAGCCTCGGAAACAGTGAAATATTTCGAGGACAGATTTACAGAATCCAGGCGCTTTAGACCAACAGTGGAGGGGCTAGAATTCTCAATGCTTTCAGATGCCCAGCGAAACTCACTGGAGCATCCCTTCTCTGAGGAGGAGATCTCCTCTGTGGTCTGTGGAATGGCGGGGGATAAAGCCCCTGGTCCTGATTGTTTCTGCAACGAGTTCTATAAAAAGTTTTGGCACATCGTTGGGCCAGATGTGCTTGAGGTCTTTCAGGAGGTATACGCCTCCAATTCGTTTGGCCTGGTCTTAAACAAAACACATTCCTAGTCCTCATCCCTAAAGTGGTCGGAGCCCAACGACTGGAGGAGTTCCGCCCAATTAGCCTGGTGGGTAGTTTGTACAATATCTTGGCTAAAGTCTTAGAATTTTGCCTGAAAGTGGTCATGTACTTGATCATCTCGCCGTACCAGTGCGCCTTTTTGGGCGGGAGACCAATTCTAGATGGCCTCCTAATAGCAAATGAATGCCTAGAGGATCGTCTTCGTAAGAAAGTCCCGGGACTTTTGTGAAAATTGATATGGAAAAGGCATACGATCACCTAAATTGGGATTTCTTGGAATATATGCTTGGTCGTATGTGTTTTGGTCTCAAATGGAGGGCCTGGATGAGGGCATGTTTAAAGATGGTTTGGACATCAGTGCTCATTAATGGGTCCCCCCATGGGTTCTTCAGGAGCTCGCGAGGGCTTAGGCAAGGGGACCTGCTTTCTCCTCTTTTGTTCATCATCGCCTCAGAAGCATTGAGCAGAATGATTTAGAAGGTATCGCCCTCAGTTTGGGAAGGTTTCTCGATTGGCCATAGTGACCTTAATATATCCCACATCCAATTCGCAGATGATACCCTCATCTTCTGCGAACCGTCGTGTTCAAAACTAGCTCTAGTCCGATGTCTTTTCCGTTACTTTGAAGTAGTATCAGGATTACGTATAAACTTTGGGAAGAGCGTGATGTATGGGGTGGGGACTGTGCCCAACCTAGAGGAGTTGGCTGCTTGTCTTGGGTGTCGGAGGGGGAGTTTCCCGACGTCATATCTTGGGCTGCCTTTGGGCGCCCCTTTCAAAGCCAAGGCGGTTTGGGATCCGGTCATTGAAAGATTCGCTAAGCGCCTGCAAGGGTGGAAGGCTCGTTTTCTATCCAAAGGGGGAAAATTGACACTGCTAAGGAGCACATTGAGTAGTTTGCCGACATATTTCCTATCTTTGCTTATCATTCCTGCTTCGATTGCATCTACATTAGAAAGAATCAGGAGAGATTTCCTTTGGAATGAAAAGATTGATACCCGAAAATTCCATTTGGTGGACTGGAAAACCATCTCCCTCCCGAAGAGTGGAGGAGGCCTAAACATTCCGCCACTAATCTAGGTAGGGTAAGTGGCTCTGGCACTTCGGGGAGGAGGAGGGGAGCTTGTGGAGGGAGGTGATCCTAGCCAGGCATGGTTTTGTCAATCGGTGGCACTCAAAGGCCGGTCAGGGCCCCCTGAGAGTTGGGGTGTGGAAGCCTATAATGCAAGGTTGGGAGGAATTCTCCTCTCACACACACCTTAAGGTGGGAATTGGGGATCAGGTTAGTTTTTGGAATGATCGTTGGTGTGGTGAATCAACGCTTAGGCAATCGTTCCGGAATATGTTTCTCCTTGCATCTAATAGAATGACCTCCGTAGCAGAATATCTGGATTGGCATAGCGGGGCTCCGATATGGGCCCCTAAACTTCGACGCAACCTTTTAGATTGGGAAATCCCGGAGTTCCCAAGTTTGTTAGCTCTTGTCTTGAAGGTCACCCCATCTCCTTCCACCAGGGATAGCTGCGTTTGGTCCTTAGACAACAAGGGGAGATTCTCTGTGGGATCTTTTTTGCGAGCCTTGCATCCCAGTCCTTTGCTACCTTTTCCTCATCAGGCTGTATGGGTTCCAGGCATTCCATCAAAGATATCATTTTTCTTATGGCTGGTGGTATTGAATAAAATTTTGACAATTGATCATCTCGTGCACAGAGGTTTGCAGCTAGCAAACAGATGTTTTATGTGCCTACTAGCAGAGGAATCAGTGGATCACCTTTTGTTTCATTGTCCGGTGGCGAGAGAGGTTTGGTCCCATTTCCTTATGCATCTAGACATCCCCTGGATCTTTCCCGGTTCCTTTTAGAGCGTCTTATCTTGTTGGTTATCAGGGGTTTTCCCATCGCCAGCAGGGGATGTATGACCTCTCCTCCCTAGAGCAGTTGTTTGGTCCCTTTGGAAGAAGAAGAATAGACGAGTATTCGAGGGCTCCGCCTCAGAGATCCCTGCATTCAAGCTAGGGTGCGCAACTTAGTCCAAGCATTGGGATCCGTTGGGGGTGATTTAGAGGATCCGTGGGGGAATACATTTTCACTCTGATTGCTCGGATCCTCTTTTTGTTTTTCTTTTGCTTTGTTTTGTCTACAGCTGGTTTGTAATTTTCTCTCTTTTCCCAGGTTCACTATTGGTGATCCCAGGGATTCCCTCCTTTATATAATATATAGCTTTACCAATCAAAAAAAACTAAAAGGGTTAGAAACCCTCTCACCTCTCTTCCCAGACTCTTGCCTCTTGTTCTAAACCATTAATGTTCCAAACCTTTAAAAGTTCCACCAAAAGCATGGAGCCTAGCTGATTTCCGAGGAACTTCCACACTTATATATTGTTCAACTTGTTGATAGCTATGATGCTCAACTTCATCTCAAAACACATATCTTCACAATCAACTTTGTTCGATGATCTGAAGCATGTTACGACCCTCATATTTCAAGCGGGTCTAAGCATGTGGATGAGCATCATGGGCTTGGCCGGTCTTCTTTCTCCCCTTATTAGGTTCAAGGTGGGTAATGGGCCAGTGGTTAAGTTCTGGGAGGATCTGTATTATGGTTCAACTAGGTTTCTGGATGAGTTTGGGAATATGTATCTCCTAGCCGTTGATAGGAAAGCCTCAGTTACCGAGTATTTTGAATTAGTAATGAAGTAGTGTGTGGTGTCCGAGATTAAGATGGTGTTGAATGATTGAGAGTTGGAGGACATATTTTGTTTCATGAGGCATCTTGGAGACTCCATTCTTCGCACTCAAGATAGGGACATCAAGGTTTGGTCGAGAGGCAACAGTGACGGATATTACAGTGACCGATATTCTGTAAGATATCTTCAACAATCCTTTCTAGTTGATCCTGGCTCACACATTTCCTCAACGGTGTATGTGGAAACCTAGCATTCCAACTAAGGTATTTTTCTACTTCTGGGTGACAGCTTTGGATAAGATTATCATGTGTGCTCATATGAAAAATCAAGCGTGGAAGACAGCGAATCATTTCTTCTTGTTCTTTCATGGGGAGGAGTCATTGGATCATTTGCTTCTTATTTGTTCATTTGCATTTGATAATTGGGGGCACTTTCTCTCTTGTATAGAGATGGATTGAGTTGGGTCTTCTCTTCAACCTTTATGGACTTCCTTTCTTGCTAATCTTTGATGGGTTTGGGAAGTGCGTTGTGTAGTCTCTCCTCCTAGGGGCTATCTTATGGATGATTTGGAAAGAAATGAATACCCGCGTCTTCGAATGCTCTTCCACTCCTTTGTCTCGACTCTATGCAAAAATTAGGCATCTATTTTTGTATGTTCTGCTCTCTTAGGAGGAGGGGATTCGGGGTATCTTCTAGGATGAGGTTAAATTATCTGGTGGGGATCTTTGTATTTCTTGTTATGTAGGATTAGGGGACTATTTGTGTTTCCTGTTTTGTTTTCCTTTGTTCTTCCTTGGTAAAGTCTATTTTTTTGTGAACTCTTCTTAGTTTCTTTTTGTTGTACTTGGATTTTATTTATATCATACTATCTACTGATAATTAAAAAAAAAGCGAGATGCACTGCACGTATAGGTATAAATATGCATTACATATATTATATGATTTTAGACAAATACATGCATAATTCATTAATAAAACAAGTAGTTTTAGAATTTTGGGCAGCACAACGAGATTTAAGATCATTACAACATTAACACAAGTGTACATAGAAGTTTAATTATATATTTGGTTTTGAATTTTGATGAAAAGCTGGAAAATGTAAGATCAAATCTCCTTGATGAAGGTCATTGATATACGGATTTGGCCAAAAATCCATAGATCTATAACATGCAAGCATTTTAAACCAATTTCAAGGGATTTAACATTTTAAAATTCAAAAAGAGAGTATGGAACATTCCTAGATGAATAGTAGAATATCCTCCTTTGATTCGATCTCTACGGAAATCAAATAGTTTTTTTAATGATTTTTTTGAAGATGGGCTGGTCATTTTCATGTCTAGAACACAAGGTTTGGAGGGCAGGGGTTAATTAGGAAGAAAAGGAAGGTAAAAAAATGAGACTATTACTCTCAACTTTGATACGTTCCGAGCCTGCAATCTAGTTCTCATTAATGCTAGTACAACATTGACCATGCTTGTGTTATTCAAACCTTTCTGACTGAGTTATTAGAACTGTTGAACATGCTTTTCTTGATAGTGGTGTTGAATAATCTCTTAATCAGATTGGTTAGACCGTTGGGATCTGGGTTTTATTGAATTTATTGTATAACACGACATCCTGATAAGAAGTGTTTTTGTAAATTCTTCCTTTAACGGAGATAAGTTGTTATCTTAAATGTTGCAATGTCATCTTCATCAAGGTTATAGCAGTTACAATCTTCAACCGTATATCTCTGAGTATATCCTTGGTTTCTGATCTGCAGGTTCCATTGGTACAGTACTGTCAACAACTTGCATCTACTCTGTCAAGCCATGATACATGTTTCACCGAAGCTGCAGATTCACTGTTCTTCATGCACGAGGGGCTGCAGCAAGCTCGTGCTCCTATTTATGATGTTCCATCTGCTATTGAAGTTCTTCTTATGGGAACTTATCAGCGCTTACCAAAATGTATAGAAGACATGGGAATTCAGAGTACACTAACTGAAAACGAGCAAAAAGAAGCTTTAAAGAAGTTGGACACACTTCTACGTTCTAAATTGCTTGAAGTTTCACTCCCCAAGGAAATTTCTGAAGTTAAAGTTTCCGACTGTACTGCGCTTCTTCGTGTGGATGGGGAGTTCAAAGTTCTCCTTACCCTTGGTTATCGAGGACATCTATCAATGTGGAGGATACTGCATTTGGAGCTGCTAGTGGGTGAGAGAAGTGGGCTTGTGAAGCTTGAAGAATTGCGAAGACATGCTCTTGGAGATGATCTGGAGCGCAGAATGGCTGCTGCAGAAAATCCATTTATGATTTTGTACTCAATTCTCCATGAGTTCTGTGTTGCACTCATTATGGACACCGTCATAAGGCAAGTACAAGCACTTCGGCAGGGCAGATGGAAAGATGCAATACGCTTTGAGCTTTTATCTGATGGCAGTGCAGGACAAGGAGGGAGTGCCGGTTCTATGCAGATGACTCATGATGGGGAAGCTGATTCCGCTGGTTTAAGAACTCCTGGGTTGAAAATTGCATACTGGTTAGATTTCGACAAAACCTCTGGAGCGTCTGATTCAGGGTCATGCCCATTTATTAAAATTGAACCCGGACCAGATCTGCAAATAAAGGGTCTGCATGGTACATTTGTCATAGATCCACTAACTGGCAAGGAGGCAGAATTTTCTCTCGATCAAAGTTGCATTGATGTTGAGAAGTTGTTGCTAAGAGCTATTGCTTGCAATAGATATACTCGTCTTCTTGAAGTCCACAGAGAGCTTGGCAGAAATGGTCAGATCTGTCAGGTTGCAGGTGATGTTGTTCTTCAATGCCACGCAAGTGAATCTGATACCGACTATAAAAAGGTTAGTTAAAGAAATAAGTGATAAGAGAACGATTTATTTATGGGATTATCTAGTCTTGAGTTTTATAAACTGTATTGCAGATCTACAGTAGCATAACACTTGACATGCATGAACTGGAAAAGAGCCCTTCAATTGATTTCTAACCTAGGAGATCTGCCCATGCAAAATATCTATCAGATGATCTTAACTTTCCAATATTTTCTTCTGGACCATTTGTCTTCCTTTTTTTTTTGGGACAAACCAAAAGAATGACATAGGTTGGAACTTGGTGCAAATCATGTGACTAAGTGAGTTGACATTCGGCACACAGGATCTCCTTGGTTGATGGCTGATCAAATGGTGGTTCTAGGCCATCCATTGCCACTGCACATTGCTATTCCTTATCGATAGATGACATATCAGACATCTCTTTCATTTATATTTGTCTTTTATATAAATAACGCTACTTTGTTATAGTCTTAGATGGTCATGTGATCCTGAGATATATTGATCACTTTAGAGAAGCAAATATGTTGGATCATACATTCTTTTAATTGGTCATTTAAGACGATTTGGCTTGTGAGTAATTAGTTGCATAGTAACAAAGTTGGAGTTCGGTAATTATTTGGCTACGAAAAATTTCAAAAACTAAAAGTAGACAAAAAATCGGAAAAATGTTGGGTAAGATATGAAAAAATAATAAATAAGATTACTAATTATGAAAAATTATAAACGAATATATTTCAGATATTAGATATTTATTCGGTTCTTTTTAAAATTTTGTTAATAATTCGCCTTTAATTCACGATATTTATGACTTTTTGAAAAAGTTGCGAATACTTCGTGAATTAATCGTTCGACGAAACATTCACAAATTATTCGTGACTTTTCGAAAATATTGGAGAACTTTGTTATTATGATTAGTTGTAACCAATTATTTTTTATAAGTAACGGGGATTGATAGTATTCAATTGCTTACAAGTTTTAGAAAGTAATACATGCCACAAAAAATGCAAAATTCAGAGTCACAATTATACAATATGAATCCATTTGTACAGTTAGAACTACTAGTGCCCAAAACTCCTGGAGCGCCAATGTCCAACTAAACAAAGACCATCTCATAGTTTGAAAACTCGGCGATTCAGCTGAGTAACTCGGCCGAGTTACTCGACTCGGCTGCATTTCGAGTCGAGTCGCCTCAAAACTCAAAGGAGACATTATTTACCGAGTTACTCGGGTGACTCGGTCGAGTCGAGCCGATTTTTTCGACTCGTCAGACTAGGTCGAGTTACAGAAGGGTATTTTTATCATTTTTTTCAAACCTAAACTCGAACGTCACACTGTTTTTGCATCATGTTTTTTGGGTCTACAAAGACAACCTACTATGGGTTCTGTTAAACCTAATTTTTAGGTTCGAGACTTTAAAACCAACGCACTCTGAGTTCTTTTAACCCAAGTTTTTCAAGTTATTACATATATATTCCGAGTTGGACCGAGTCGAGTTTCTTTCGAGTTTTCCGAGTCACCATCTTATAGAAGAACAAATATTAGGAAGGGAGGATTCAGAGTCCCCGAAGATGTGGTTGCTCCTTCCTTTCCTTAGACCCAAACACAAAGAAAAAAACCAGCTCCAGAGGATATTCCCTATTCCCTCTTGTCCTGAAAGAGTCTTTGGGCCATTCCAAAATGGTGTCGCAGACCTCATTAGGGAAGACCCAAGACACCCTGGATAAGGATAAAACACCAAACATGTCAAGAGTGGATCAAGAGATGACGTACATCTTCCTTGGACTTTCTAGTTTCTACTCATGACATTAGGAATAATCAGTCCACATTCCTAAGGTGATCAACATATTTGATCTTAATAAGGATTATTGTTTAGAGGAAAGATTTTACCTAGGAGGGCTGAGACTTGCAAAAGGGCTTGAAATGGGGATTTGACACTAGTTTCTCACTTTCTCCACCTCTTTCCATTGAGGAGAGTTGTAGATGTCTTTCACCGTGAATACCCGTTACAGGTTATCCTCCCAGATGCGAAAAATCTTCCCTCTCTGTATTTACCTCACCTCTTTCAGCTTCTCAAAGAGAAAAGTCAGTTCTCCATTTCACTGCCTCTAAGGTTCCTTTTGAATAGAGGGAACCAAATGATCTCCCCATTACTCCTTTCAAAAAGCTCACTAATTTGGTCCTCCTTACCTATGACTAAACCGTATAATCATAGGAAAACTTCAGTCTTCCCACCCACACCAAATATCTTCCCTGAAAGGAGTCAAAGGACTCTATTTCCTTGCCCACAACAAATCTGTCCTGCTCCAGAAACTTATTATGAACCCAGCATCATTTGCTTTTACACTGCCCTTATGACCTGGAACTATTTTCTATCCCAACTAGGTGTCGCTTGGATCTTTCCCTATTCCTTCCAGAGCTTTTCATCATGTTGGTTATCAGCCTCGCTAGGAGCTCAATGGGATGTCCTTTGGGCTCTTCTTCCAGGGGTCATTTCGTGATCTATCTAGAAAGAGAGAAATATATGTATTTTTTTAAAATCCTCATTATCTCAAGCTAAAGTTAGAGTTCGAGCTTGTACTCTGTTGATCAATTGGGCTTTAATCAGTTTTGATTTTGAGGAGTTAAAGGGTATCTCTAGCCTTATTTCTTAATTTTTGACCACATGGTTTGTGCAGCATATTTCAGGCAGAGTGCTTTTTCCTGTTGTTCCTTTCCTTTTCCTGCTTTCCTTTAGGTTCACCTTCGGTGAATTCTGTGAATCACTTTATTTATTCTCTTCTAATGAAATCTTGATTACCGATTAAAAAAAAAAAATCATGAACATGCACCACCCCTTTCCAGACCCCTACTTTGTGAGACATGGACACATTTTTTGGAGTCCCCTAACCACTCCAAACATTGTCCAAATAATTTTCCACCAAAGAATGTTTTCCGCTCTACTGAATTGCCAATGACATTTGCCCCAAAGAGCCTTGTTCATAGAACGAAGCCTTGTAAACCCAAACCTCCACACTAGTTAGGATGACATACCCAGTCCCACTTGATAATTGTAAACCCAAACCTCCACACTAGTTAGGATGACATACCCAGTCCCACTTGATAAGATACAACCTCTTCCTATCACCAATCAAAAAACAAAAGATGCAAAGCCTTCCAATCCCCTCCGCCATAAATTCATTCATTATAAGACGAAGTGGTCATTACGCACCAATCCCCCTTATAATATCTTATCACGTTATGTAACATATCAGGATCTTCCGAAACTATCATGTAACGGCTGTGAGATAATGGGTTTGGCGAGTTTTGAGCCTTAGGCACAAGTTTTTTTCCTTTTTTCTTTTGATGTTGATTCTTTTTCTTCTTATTTTTCCAAAGCCACCCACCGAGTGGGTGGTGGTGGTGAGTTAGGCAGCAAACAGGAAAGGGGGGGTGGGTGGTATGTAGAAGCTTACCCCTAGAGAAAATCTATACAGTAAGTGGGACAATGAGAGCTTACAATCTTAAGGTGAATAATTCAATGCTATCGAGGGAAAAAAAGCGCCTTTTTTCTTTTTCAGTTAACACATAGCTTTATTTGATGATAGCATTGTTTTTGGATTGGTAACACAAATTATATTATCAGGAAAGAGATACAGAAGCAACATGGCAGGTAAAGAGTTTACAAGCACATAAACTCGGGAAAAAAGGAATCAAAAGTAATACATTTATCCCTCTAGACTGAAAACAAAACCAGACATTGTTCAACAAAAAACGAAACTCATCCTAGCAAAACTCTGATGATAGCATTGAAATGAAGTCTAAAGCTACATTGACTAAGCCATCAGTACCTTGATTGCCTTTTCTTTTGATGTGTGGGCATAGTTGATTATGGTTTTGTAATAAAATTTCTGTACTTCGTTACTTATTTTAGTGTTTTCAGGAGCCTATTTCTTGCATGCATTTTCTTGATCGAGTTTATGATATTGAGTTGATTTAGCACACTTAGAATAATGTCTTGTTTTATTGTATTTCTGTTTTACAGAAAGATATTAAGCTCAATGCCAGGGAATATGGGGAGGATGAAGTATTACGTGTGCGTGCGTATGGCTCATCATATATTACACTTGGAATGAACATTAGGTCTGCCTTTCTTACCCACAAAAAGTGGTTTGATTATTGTTGTTGTTATTATTATTATTATTATTATTTTCTGATGTTTGCTTCCCTCTTATTTTTTCTCCATTTTAATTTGGTTTAAAGTCTGAAATCTAGCTAGTTGGATTGTTATTCCATATCTGGTGGAGCCATGCATGATAATGGAAGGGTAACCTACAATGACCCTCCTGCTATTATTTTGGTCTGTTATTTGATATTTTCTTTGTGTTTCTTGTGTACTTCATATCACTGGATCAATGATAAGAATTTATTATTTGCACAATGTATCAGATATCCAGGGAAGATGATGTTTTTATATTGGTGCATTTATTAGTTCTATTTATTGGGTTGTAGTTGCCAGATCTGATTCTTAATACCAATGTTAAATAGAAATAAAATGTGCAAAAAGGAAAAATATCTGACCTTCTCTAGAAAGTAGAAACTACCAAACAAATTAGAAGTAGACAGTTTGGACCTTGAAGCAGATCGAGAATGGTAGTTCTCATGAAAACAGCTTTCCTCATACAATGGTGAGTGAACGTTAGTCCCTCGTACCATTGTTAGTTTCTAAAGCTTCTCCATCTAATCTCCGTTTGGTCATCTGGAGGAATCAACTTCAGCTTCACTCTACCATCAATCAGCCACAAGAAGGATTTCAAGGAGGTAGCATTTGTTCCATTGTGGCCAAGTGGGGAAGAGTGCAGTATTTTGACAAAGAGAATGAGATCATTGCGTTTGTTGACCAAAAGGGGGTTGCGATTAGTTAGACATTGCTACAATCATGCCTCGTTGAGTATTCTGATAGACAAGTAATGGGATGGAAGAGATACCGATTTGGGTTGATAAGAAATGGAGAGTTTCAGCAGGGTGAAGGTGAGGAAGCTCTTGGAGGAGCTAATCCTCTTTATTTCCCATGGAAAAGAGGGAAATCACATATTGGAATCGAGGGAGAGATTTATACTCGATACTTTCCTCCTTTCAGACATGTGAGAAAGTCCTTAGAGTTGGCTCAACTTTGTGAGAAAGATGTAGATGATATTCCGGTATGGTGGACAAGGATATCTCTTTCAGGGTGATGGTGCCCAGAAGCTTGAAGTATGTCAGAGACTAGATTGTCATCTTTGGAAATCTGGAATGATGGTAGAAAGGTGGTTCCATCAGTTTGGGAACACCGAAAATGGATATGGAGTTTAACAGAGGCTCTCTCAGTTTGGGCGAGAGGTCGGAGAAGACGCCTATGTGTATTCCTTGATGAGTTAGCTTTTACTCTTTGTTATATTTTCATTCATATATATTTTTACTCTCTGATATATTTTTTAAATATATTTGCCTCTTATTTTACCAATCAAAAAAATAAAAAAATCTCCGAGATGTGGAGGGCGAGACTTTATCAATATAATATATATGTGTACGGACTCGTTGCCTTGCAAGAACATCCAAACAAGTAGTGCCCAAACTCCTAATATGACAGCTTGTTGCTACCACAAAAGTAACTTTAAAATTGAAATCCGCCATTGTGAGAAGGGACGAGCTTCCAGAACCATCAGATGCATTAGGTTTGTTGATCGGTTACCGAGCTGAATCACCTGCTTAATCACCCCCACAATGTGTAGCTCCTTCAAGCCAGCAGCAGTCCATCGTAAAACACTGTCCCATGAGCTTAAATTGCAGTCTCTGAACCAGCTTTGCTAAGCAGCTACTTCCACAACCTCATGGAGAGAGGGCAACCAAAGAAAAGGTGGTCATTTCCCACACCTTGGAGCCTACAGAATTCACACACTTTTGTTCAAGGACGACCCTATGATCGTTAATTTATTAAACCTCGTAGTAGCTACAATTCCGTAAAATAGTGACTAGTATGGGGTGTCGAACCACAGAAGATTGCGCTGGTTTCATTGTCTTTTTCGCAAGATTAATCCTAAGTGAATGGTTAACAAAGTTGAGTGATTTGATTGAATTTAACCTAAGAGTAGAAATTAAACTAACAGATTGTATTAATCCTACTTAAACTAATGGTGTTGGTGATATATTGGTGAGAAAACTTCTAGGGTGTTTGAATTCACCACTAGCCTCATAATCACATCCACACGTATCCATTTATGTCCCACAAGCATAAACTAAAGGGATGAGATTGACTACAAGTCTCACTCATCAAAAACTACAATGATTCAACATACCAAATTCTAGGTATATCCTATCTGTGGTTAGCAAGAGTGATACACACTAAGTTAGGGTTGTGACATCACTCGTCTTCCCTAGGAATAAAATATCCTACAATTCAATTCATTGGCAATAAATCTTATTGCATAAAATTCATATTTTCAATCACAGACAGATATATGAATAAATTCAATTTCAACACAAGAGGACCTAAGACAAGGATAAACAACATTGAAATTGAGTATAAACTTTAATAATTGGTTGAAGATAACCCTCTCATTATGCAATCAGAGTTTATACAAGGAGGAACATAAATAAAAATACACTGGACATGATTACTTGGCTTGGGTTTCATTGAAACCCTAGAAACAGGAGAATTAGTTCATGGTAGGATACAAAAACACCAATTTTGATGAAGAACACACCATCTTCCAATCCTTGCTGATCTCCAAAGCCTTCTTTTCTTCCAAACTCCAAAATTCAGAACCCCCCTTTTAGTTTAGAGCTTTCCTCAATTTTCCTTTTTAGCAACTTCCCTAAGGGTACTCTCCTCTTCGCGCGTGGAATCTGGAGCTGAAAAACGCCGATGACGATCGATCGTCATGTGACGATCGATCGTCCCTGTCTACGGGTTCTTGGTTGATCGATCGTCCAAGATGCTACGATCAATCTTCTACACTTCAACCTACGATCAATCGTCCTGAGATTGACGATCAATCGCCCTCTGATTTTCTGGTTCTTTTCTTTCTTTCTTCTGTTATTTCTTTGGTTTTACCTTGTATTTCTTGCATAGTCCTATCATAACAAATACAACCAATTACCGTATCATGCTTCAAAAGAGAACTTTAAGGTACTAACATATGTAGATCTAAGTAACCAAAGCGGGAGCTAGAGCGAAGAGCGGGAGCAAGAGCGGCAAGTTTCAATTTAGGATAGGGTCGAGAGCGCCTCCAGAGCGTCTATATATATATAAATAATATTTTATTATTTTTTCTAAAAGTAAAGTTATATTATTGAACCTAAGAATTAATAAATCTTAACTACAATTAAAGGAATTAGTGTTAGCCTCTAAGTGCGATTGAAAGTTCAATCGCAATTGGATGTGGTTGGCTTAATGTGTGTCGAGAGTACTATGTAGTACGTATATACCAAGACAAGTTAAAAATAAATTAAGTAAATTTTTTTTTTTTAAAGGCTTAACTCCTGACACACATATTTACACACTATTCGACATTGTACAAAGGGACTGACATTTGTACCAAAAAAAAGAAGTAATAAATAAGGTTGAAAAGATCTCTTTTCCCCTTCTGCTTTTACTAAGGGTAAATATGAAAATTTACCACAACTTCGTCTTCCTCCTTATGCATCTCAGATTTACAGTAACGATAATCACAGCCATGAGATCAGAAAATAAGCTTTGTACCCCGTGAACACGCTCTACAAAATAAGAAATTGCGCTCTACAAATTAAAAGCTGCGCGCCTGTGGCGAATCCGCTCTCAAACCGTGAGAGCGAGGTTTAAGAGCGGGAGCGGAGGGGTGTTTAGACGGTTTGGGTTACTAAGGTGTAGATTGAGGTGCATAAATGTGTTACAATCAGCACCGATCACAACCCCAAACTTACAAATTGCAAGTCCTCGAGCAATAGATGCAAAGAAAATAAAAAAGGAAAATCTAACTACATAACATTACAACCCCTTTCGTGGAATCCCTGGTTGCATTTAGCATATGCAACAAGCCTTTTAAACCCCTAGGTGGCCCTAGTGGACAAATGAAGTCTCGTGAGGGTATACCAGTGACAATACCCAACAAACATCAGTGTTTCTTGCAATTCTCAAAATTCATGCAATGGTTTTCAGATTAATTGATCTTTTTTTTTTTTTTGATCGGTAAACAATTTCATATAAAGATAAGAAAAAAAAAGATACAAGAGACAAACACGACAAGAGTTTACAAGCATATAAACTCAATGCCAAGAAGGCACACACAAGACCCTAACTTCCTAGAATGCCCTAAAAATCTTTCTTAAACCCTGGAAATCATGATACATAACATAATTCTCTCATTATTAACCGGTTTAATTCTCGACTCTCCACATTCTCAATTTCACACAACCTTCCCCAGTTCCGAATATTTATGCTTATTAAAATTTGGTCATTGGTCTCATTTGATGTGTAGTGTGATCATCCATTGACTATGTGATCTCAACCTTTTGTTTCAACAGTTGTTCTATCACCTCCTTGTTATCAGGTTCCTTTTCAGTTTAGTTACCGACCTAAGGCTTTTTCTTGACATTTTTCTTTATTTTAATTGAGTGAACAGTGCAGAGTCTGGGTTCATTAAGCTTTCTAGACAACCTCTGTAGCAAGTGTTAGGCCAGTGACTCCCAAACCAGAAGGTCTTAGGGCACCAGGTATTGAGACATCCCTAGGGCTTATTAACTTGAGGCAAATAGGCTCCGAACTCAGACTAGTCACTCTTATGATGGTTGTTTGTTCCAAACCTCCACTGTTTGACGCGAACACTTCTACTTACCGAGGCAGGAGGCCCGATTACTAGGTAAGAGTTCGGTTCAAAGATTGAATAATATTAGTGGAGGTCCAACTTTCTGTGATTCTTTGGTCCTTTCCAGAGTTTGAACTGTTTGACGCGAAAACTCTCTGCTTACTGAGGCAGGAGGCTCGGTTACTAAGTGCAAACCAAGTTAGGTAATCCCGTGTCATTAAAGATTTTCCAATTTAGCCAAAGGTGGTGTTCAATTTTTCGGTCACCTGACTTCTTAGAGATATCAAAAACCTCAATTGATTAAGTTGGTTTCCAACCCCACAAGACAATGATTTGAGTGCTCGAGCAATTTCTCAAAGTGAACTTGTGACTTTCATAATTTTTCAGCATTTATACTTAAGTAATGAATAGAAATTGTATTTATTTGGGATCATGTGTTCTCAAATTAAGCCTCTCAATAATGAGAGGATTATAACATTTGTATCACAAGTGATTCAGGTTCAAAAATAGATCAATTTGTCGAAGGTTTGTTTGTTTGCATGTCTTACCCTTTTGCATAATCACCTAAGTACCATATAATGAAATTATATCTTAACCCCAAACTTAGAGAGTACATTGTCCGCAATGTAAAAGAATATGAGACCCAGTATGAGGGGAACAGTAATACCTGACGATGGAGCACGAGTCAGCTAAGAGAAGAAGAACCGGGGGGGGGGGGAAGTAGAAATCTGTCAAACACACAACTACCCCAAACTTGAAACAGACATAGCTCAACGGGTCAGATACACAGATAGCACAAAGAGAAAGAAGCACAACAAGTATATAGAAAAATGTCAAAGTAGAACATATAGCAGCCACAGATAGTAGTGTTTCAAAAAGTAAAGTGCTCTAGGCTACAGCAGACGGATAGGTGAAGTGAGCATAGTCAAAATAGTGGACTGTCAAACAAAGAGTATCCAAGTATGAAAAACAAATGAGGCCCCACGAACTCTCGAACAAACAGTCTACTGTGGTGGGTGAAACTGGCTCTCGTACAGGGCCCTCATCATCTGGGACATGTCAAGGTTGTGCTGGGCTTGCTGGGTAAAGTACATATCTGCCTAGGACCACCTCTGGCTGGCCTTCGCATGAAAACTCTGGAGTGCAGCTCTATCATGCTGGCGGGCCTCCTTAGACTCTGCCATGAATTGCTCTTGTATACTCCAACGCTTATCCTGCAAGGCCCTGTACTTAGCAAACTCCTGACGAGTCAAGTAAAGTGGTGCCTCGGCCCGCGGGGGAGGGGGTGCAGCAACAAAGCTATCTTCATCCCCCTGAGCGGGGATCTCATCTTCAGCCTCGTCGGCTGGCATCTCACCAGTAGAGCGATCATCAGTGGGAATCCGCTTCTTTGTGATCCTGACCAGAGTGTTATAGCTCTTGTTCCAGTCAAACTTCCCAAAATTGAAGGCCTTCCACCTAATCTCCGCACCAAGAATAACATGACCCTCATTCTCTAGGATCCGGGTGATCAAATGGCCAAAAAGGAGGGGCCATGTGGTGTCCTTTTCCGTCTTGGCAACAACCTCCTTATAGATATGGATTGCTAGATGTACTTGGCGGCATCCAACCAGTAACCAACATATATATAGTGCAGGGCGGCGAGGATAGGCATGCGACGCTCAGTCTTGTGGCCGATGGGGCAGAGGTTCGCCCTAAAAATGGAGTTGGCAAACCAAATGGAGGGTGGGAGGTATGCCCTTCGGGTCAAGTTCTTCTTTGAGTCATGATATTGCCTGTTGCACATGTCTGTAATGATCTAATGAATGGAGGGTTTGACCTCTCGGGATGGAGTGTAGATAACATCGGGCAGTGGGGCAATGGGGCAACCCAGGGCTAAGGCCACGATCGCAGCAGCCACATCATACTTACATCCATCAAGGGAGACACGCAGAACAGGGACCCCTTCAATTGCCCTTTTTTCCATGTTTTGGTAAAATAGGCGAGTTAGCTTAGGGAATGTAAGGCCGGTGACATCCAGAAGACCCATGAGGCCTCGCCTTTCAAACTCCGCAATAGTGGGGGTAGTCTCGGGAAGGTCCGTGAAAAAGGCCACATCAAACTTGGTTTGGGGATGCACATCCCAATTTTGAAAATCCCCTTTCGGTTGCTCAATTACAGGCAAGGTAGGCTTGGCGGCTGTCTTCTTGGAGTTGGAGTCCTTGGGATTGGTTTTCTGATTCTTAGGAGGCATTTTACACAAAAAAATTTCACCTGAGCATTTTGTCAAACATCTTGAGGCCATTAGCTGGGGGCATATTCAACTGAGCATACCCTTTTCCCTTTTTCAAATCAACACAATACATGGCCCTCCCGGCCTCCCACATCATACACCCGGCCTCCCAAGCACACAAAAAATAAACCAAAAATAACCAAATGGACAAGAGACATTGAAATGAGGTTACCTCTAGGTCGTGAATGTCAAGCATGGGCGGTTCCGATGTCCACGAGGTTACCTCTAGGTCGTGAATGTCAAGCATGGGCGGTTCCGATGTCCAAGCACACCAAATAGCACGAGCTACACGTATAAGAGCTGCAATGTAGGCCGAAACTGGGAGGAGAGAGAGAGAGATCGCTGGAGGAGAGTGAGGATGAAAGGGAATGAAACAGGAATACGGGCTGGGCCTTTTAAAAAGAATTTTTTTCGCTGACGATTGATTGTCTATTAAATGACGATCGATCGTCAAAGGCAAAATTTTAAGTTAAAGAGCGTGGCACGAGATGCGCATGACGGACACGTGGCATTCTCATTTTGCGATTGATCGTCCAGAAACCCGAGAGTATACCAGAAAACTGAGCAATTGACGATCGATCGTCTAGGAAAACAGAGAGTGCCTTAAAAAACTGAGAAATTGCGATTGATCACTATAGGGAGGCGATTGATACTTTAGGAACCCGAGAGCTCCCCTAGAATCTGGGTAATGGATGATCGATCGCCACATGGAGACGATCGATCGTCTTGGCAAAATTCAATTGGGTGGGTTGTCTACCCACCCCAAACTTGGAACTGGCGAAATGTGGGAAGAATTTGCATCACACAATGAAGGGTTGCCTCCCTATTAGCGCTAAATTTATCGTCTTCAACCAGACGGCCTCACGACCTTTAGTCGAGATAGGCAAGATCCAACAAGTCGATGGCCTCAATTAGATCGCCGGTCATAATGCCCTCAATGTAGGGCTTCAATCTTTGACCGTTCACTTTGAATAGACACCCATCTTTGGGGTCCTGAACCTCGACAACTCCATGAGAGGCCACAGAAATAACAATGTAAGGGCCATCCCATCGAGAGCGAAGCTTACCAGGGAAGAGACGCAATTTAGAGTTGAATAACCAAACCTTTTGATTCGGAACGAAGGATTTCCGGAGAATTTGTTTCATGAAAGATTTTGGTTTTCATCTTGTAGATCTTTGCGCTCTCATACGCATCACTGCGTAACTCTTCTAACTTAGAAAGCTGTAATTTCCTATTGGATCCGGTTGCGACCATATCGAAGTTGAACTTCTTGATGGCCCACAGGGCTTTGTGTTCTAGTTTAACCGGAAGGTGGCAGGCCTTTCCGAAGACGGGGCGATAGGGAGACATACCAATTGGGGTCTTATAGGCGGTACGGTAGGCCCAAAGGGCGTCATTTAGCCTTGCAGACCAATCCTTCCAATCTGTCATCACGTTCTTCATGAGGATATTCTTAATTTCCCTATTTGAGACTTCGACCTTGCCACTTCTTTATGGTTGGTATGGCGTGGCAACCTTGTGAGTGATGGAGTATTTGAGACATAGGGCCTCGAAATATCGATTGAGGAAGTGTTTTCCACCATCACTTATAATAGTACGCGGTGTGTCAAATCGACAAAAGATGTTCTCCTGAAGAAACTTGACCACAACTTTGTGGTCATTTATCTTAGTAGCAACCGCTTCCACCCACTTAGAGACATAGTCCACCGCCACCAAAATACATTCAAAACCGAAGGATGGCGGGAAAGGACTCATGAAGTCAATACCCCAAACATCAAATATTTCGACAACAAGTATCGGGGTAAGAGGTATCATGTTTTTGTGGGACATTGCACATAATTGTTAGCACCGTAGGCAAGCCCAACAAAAGTCATGGGCATCCTTAAAGAGCGAGGGTCAATAGAAACCGCTTTATAAGACCTTAGCAGTGGTCTTCTTCCCTCCAAAGTGACCTCCGCCTGCAAGAGAATGGCAGAATGTGAGAATACTATGAAATTCACTTTCTAGCACACATCGTCGGATCACTTGGTTCGAGCAATATTTGAACAATTCCGGATCTTTCCAGAAAAAGAATTTGATTTGGGTAAAGAATCGAGATTTGTCTTGTTTGGACCAGTGGGGGAATTTGCCCAATTGCGAGGTAATTAACGATGTTTGCATACCATGGAGGTTGCGCTTGGTTTACCTTGAACAATTGTTCGTCCGGATAAAGTCCTGGACAGGGCATAATGAGAAGAGTTGACCAAGAGTCTAGAGAGGTGGTTTGCGACCACATTATCGAATCCTTTCTTGTCTCGAATTTCGAGGTCAAACTCATGAAGGAGAAGGATCCACCAAATCAGTCTAGGCTTGGTGTCCTTCTTGGAAATGAGGTACCGCAAGGCGGTGTGATCGGTATACACCAAGATTTTGGATCCAAGAAGGTAGGATCAGAATTTGTCTAGGGCATATACAACAGCCAGTAAATCTTTCTCGGTGGTAGTGTAATTCAATTGAGCATCCGAAAGAGTTTTGCTAGCATAGTAGACGGCATGAGTGGTCCGATTCACCCTTTGCCCTTAGATCGCCCCGACTGCATAGTCCGAGGCATCACACATCAACTCGAAGGGGAGGGACCAATCAGGGGGCTGCATAATTGGGACTGTAGAGAGTAGATGACGGAGTTTGTTAAATGCTTCGAGACATGCGTCATCAAAGGAGAAAGGAATATCCTTGGCAAGAAGATTGCTCAAGGGTCCAGAGATTTTGCTAAAATCCTTTATAAACCGACGATAAAATTCCGCATGGTCAAGGAAAGAACAAACCTATCGCGCCGTAGTTGGTGGAGGGAGACTCGAAATTAGATCGATCTTGGCCCCTTTTAGACATAATGTGTCCTAAGACAATGCCCTCTTGAACCATGAAATGACTCTTTTCCCAACTCAGAATAAGATGTCTCCTCACAACGACGTAAAACCAATGACAAATTGTGGAGACAATCTTCGAAAGAGGTTTCAAATACAGAAAAATCATCCATAAAGACCTCGAGAAAATTTTCTACCATACCGGAGAAAATTGACATCATACACCTTTGAAAAGTTGCAAGTGCATTGCAAAGACCGTATGACATGCGCTTATAGGCAAAAGTGCCAAAAGGACATGTGAAGGTAGTTTTCTCTTGGTCTTCCAGGTAGACAGGCACTTGATTATATCCAGAATAATCATCCAAAAAGTAATAGTAACTCTTGCCTGCTAACCGCTCTAGGATTTGATCAATGAATGATAGTAGGAAGTGATCTTTCCTAGTCATGGAGTTGAGTTTCCTATAATCAATGCATACACGCTACCTAGTAGTGACACGAGTAGGAACCATCTCTTCTTTGGGATTGGACACAACTGTGATACCGGATTTCTTTGGTGCCACTTGGGTAGGACTCACCCACTTACTATCCGAGATGAGGTATATGATACCCGCATTAAGCAATTTCACTACTTCCATGACCACCTCTTTCATGTTGGGGTTTAACCTCCGTTGTGCTTCTCGAGAAGGTTTGACATCCTCTTCAAGATGGATGTGATTCATAGTTGTCAAGGCGACGAGGCGACTTGAGGCAACAAACCCCATGGATGCCTGAGTCGATAGCCTAAGGCGCCCGAGGCATTGCTTGATGAACTTTTTGTTGCAAAAATTCCTCCTAATATGAGATCTACGTATGATGCATTTTCTTTTATAAGAGGCCCTGCATTCATATAAATTACATCATTGTCAAGACTTACTTTGATAGAACCATCGCTAGAGACAGTTCTAAAAATAATAAAGGGGGATTTCAAATGTTGGAAAAAAATGATATAAAAATTAAGTTTACAATGACTACTGAAAGAGGGGAGAGAGATTGTGAGTGATAAAAAATAGACAGCCCAACAAGAAAGAGGGGAGAATATAAGACTGAATAAAAAAAAGAAAATAGTCCGATAGTCAAATGTGACGCTAAACAGGGGAGAAAGAAGAGAGGGCCAAAGGGGGGTGAGGGAGATGTTGTACCGCTTATTCATTTATTTCTTTTTATCAATTATATTCAAGATAAGTAATAAAAATAATATCGATAAGTAAAATATATAATTATAGGGTTTGCACTTGTTTAAATTATAAAAGACTCCTTTAAATATGAGTTTAAGAGAGTTTGGGGGGTGGGTAAGAAGGAATTTGAGGCATTTAAAGGCTCTTAATTTTTTATTGGGTCACCTGAGTTCGCTGTAATTTAACAACCATGGAATAAACAAATGGGGACTATATGATCCACTCATAAACAGAGGGGGAGAGACCGTTTGGTCCACCCATTGAGAGAGAAAACAAGTTAACACAATAGAAACATATTTGACACTGTTCGTCTTTTTTTTCTTCTTCTATCAGCAAACTTTTTTGTTAGATATACAAATATTAACATATTATATTGTAAAAGACATGAGAAGTATATAAAATAATATATTTTTTGTTACCGTACAATCATATTCAAATAAAATAAAATTTTATATCTTTAAACAATAATAATATTATATATATTATATTTTTAATAATAACCGCCTGAGGCGGCCAATCGCCTGAGCCCAGCAGAGCACCTGGTCGCCTAGGCAACCGCCTGAGACAACGCCTTTAACAACTATGATGTGATGCATGCACACGGAATTGTCAATTCCCTTGAAATCAGCGATGGTCCATCTAATGGCCCCTTTGTGCTTTTGCAGCACTTATATCAATTTACTCTCCTATTCAACTGACAAATTGGAAGCAATAATGATGGGGAGAGTGTCATACGGCCCCAAGAATGCATATTTGAGTGAATCCAGGAGATGTTTCAACTCAAGAGTTGGTGGTGCTTCGAGGGATGGGGTGGCTGGGATACTAGAAGTGGAAGGGAGAGGCTCAGCCTGAGCTTTCCATGGGGGAGAGTCCAAAAGGGGACTCGAATTTAAGAGATGGTTGACTTCCTTAATAGACTCTTCAATATCATAATCATCCGTGTTAAAATGTATCAAACAAGCCTCGAAAGGGTCAGTGGATAAGATGTAAGGAAGGGTGTCTTCAATCATCTCTTCGATAGAATCGACTGAGAAGCAATCTTCATGATTTGAAGGCTGTTGGGAGGTAGTGAAGATGTTTAACCGGATTTTCATGTTTCCAAATGAGATATCCATCACCCCTGTTCGACAATTGATGCAAGCATTGGCGGTAGCCAAAAAGGGTCGACCGAGGATCACCGGAATTTGTTTGTTCGGATTTGGTACCGGTTCCATGTCAAGAACTAAGAAGTTGATTGGGAAATAGAATTTGTTGACTTTGATCAAGACATCTTCAATCATTCTTCTAGGCATTTTAACAAATCTATCAGCCAATTGGAGGATGACTGATGTGGGGCTGAGGTCTCTTAATCCTAATTTCTCGTACACCGAGTACGGAAGAAGATTAACACTAGCTCCTAAATCTAGTAGGGCCCAATCAATGGAGTGATCTCCAATGGTACATGAAATACTGGGGGCACCTGGATCCTTAAATTTAGGAGGGGAAGAGTGTTGAAGAGTTGAACTCACTTGCTCAGTGAGAAAGACTTTCTTGGACACATGGGTCCTTGATTTGTATTTTTGAGTGCACAAGTCCTTGAGAAATTTTGCATAAGCTGGCACTTGCTTGATGACATCAAGTAGAGGTAAGTTGATTTTGACCTGTTTGAAGACTTCAATCCTGTCATCTATTTTGACTCTCTTTTTAGCAAATGGAGATGAGTCTTTCAAACAAGATGGAAAAGGGGCCTTGGGCATGTAGGACGCCTCAAAGGTGGGAGTTGGTGACGATGAAGGACCTTGGTCTTTGTTATTGGTATCCCCATCTTCGCCCTTAGACATTGGTTGATCAACTGTATCTACTTTAGTTGTGCTTGGGGTTCCCTAACCGAATTTTCCACCTTTCCATTCCTTAGGGTGATGATGGCTTGAACATGTTCACGATTGGGCTCATCGACTTGATTCACACCCCTAGGATTGCTCACGGGTTGGCTTGGAAGGGTTCCTTCCACTCTCCTATTGATGGCATTAGTTAACAGTCCCATTTGGGATTCGAGCTTTTGGATTGATTGAGAGTGAGAATGGAGCAATTGAGTGTTGCTTTCCAATTCCTTGAGAGTATTCAACACCTTTTCTTTGAAGGATGGAGTCCTTTGAGTAGGAGCAGGAGGATTAGAGTGTTGAAATTGTGGTGGGCCTTGATAGTTAGATTGGTTTTGGAAAGGCCGATTGGTCGGCCTCTGAGGTTGGGAAAACTGGTTGCCTTGAGCTGGGGGAAAAGATTTTCCTTGAGCTTGGGGCTGTCATGAGAAATTTGAATGATTTCTCCACCCGAGGTTATATGTATTTTGAAAAAGGATCATTACCCGGGCGAGTGTAGGTAGCATTAGCATGCTCTTGGACAAATTCGGGAAACTGGGCAGCCGGAAGGACACTCATGGATGTAATGTGCAGGACTGGAACATAGAGCACATACCTCACTAGGATTCAGAGAAAGAGAAGGAGGTCTATAGGAAGATGGCCCTGTAGCCATGAGCTGGTCTAACTTGCAAGACAACTCATCCACTTTTGATGAGACATCATTAGAAGTGCCGACTTCATAGATGCCTCTCTTAGGATTGGTTGTCTCTCAGATCGACTATTGGAAGCATGGTGTTGAGAGTTTTCACACAAATTTTCAAATAATTCCCACGCTTGAATCTCACTCTTCGTCATGAATGTCCCCCCCACAAGAGACATCAACCATCTGTCGGTTGTATTGGGGCAATCCATCATAGAAGGATTGGACGAGTTGCCATTTTGGGATTTGGTGGTAGTGGCATTTACGAAGAAGCTTTTTAAATCTTTCCCATGTCTCATGGAATAACTCACCATCAATTTGAGAAAAACTCGTGGTGGTTTGCCGCATTTGATTTGTTTTGCCAATGGGAAAGAATTTTTTTAAGAATTCTTGTTGCAGTTGAGTCCATGAATGGATGGAGTTGGCCTCTAAGCAGTTAAGCCAATGCTTGACTTTGTCTTTCATGGAGAATGGGAAGAGGCACAACCGAAGAGCATCATCGGAAAAAATTTTCAACTTAAAAGTGGTGCAAATTTCGTTGAATTCATCTAGATGCTTGTAAGGATCCTCATTGTTAAGCCCATGGTATGATGACAACATTTGAATTGTACTGGGTTTAGTCTCATAGTGAACTGTCGTAGTGTCCGGCAGTCGGATGCAAGACGGTGAGGAGTAAGTGGAGGGAATAAAGTATTCCCTCAGGGATTTGTTTGGATCTTGTTCTTCTGTCATTGCAGAGAAAGGAGTAGTCTCTAGGTTGGAGTAGAATCGGGCCAAAGCACTCTAACTCTGAATTGAGGGGGATTAACTTTGGTTTACAAGACCGTCTATTGTGCATACACCCTAGAGAAAAACTCTATGTGCGACAGACACCAAGTTGCAAAATAATTCACTCCAGATGAGAGAGTACTTACAGTACTTTCGGCAGTTGAATAGTTGGATGACTTTTGTTTTTGCAGAACATCAGCTTTCCTATTAAACTTTTAAGCAGAGCACTGGTTTTGTTCAAACAATTTGGTACCTGCAACACAAAACAAGTGAGGATCAGTAAGATGTTGTTATGGTAATTCGAATGACAATACTCAGTCTTAATCTTTTGAATAAAACAACTAAACCATTCCAGCAATCCCCGACAACGGCGCCAAAAATTGATCTTCAATTTATTAAACCTCATAGTAGCTACAATTCCGTAGAATAGTGACTAGTATGGGGTGTCGAACCACAGAAGATTGCGCTGGTTTCGTTGTCTTTTTCGCAAGATTAATCCTAAGTGAATGGTTAATAAAGTTGAGTGATTTGATTGAATTTAACCTAAGAGTAGAAATTAAACTAACAGATTGTATTAATCCTACTTAAACTAATGGTGTTGATGATATATCGGTGAGAAAACTTTTAGGGTGTTTGAATTCACCACTAACCTCATAATCACATCCACACGTATCCATTTATGTCCCACAAGCATAAACTAAAGGGATGAGATTGACTACAAGTCTCACTCATTAAAAACTACAATTATTCAACAGACCAAATTCTAGGTATATCCTATCTGTGGTCAGCACGAGTGATACACATTAAGCTAGGGTTGTGATATCACTTGTCTTCCTTAGGAATAAAATATCCTACAATTCAATTCATTGACAATAAATCCCATTGCATAAAATTCATATTTTCAATCACAGAAAGATATATGAATGAATTCAATTTCAACACAAAAGAGCTTAAGACAAAGATAAACAACATTGAAATTGAGTATAAACTTTAATAATTGGTTGAAGACAACCCTCTCATTATGCAATCAGAGTTTATGCAAGGAGGAACATAAATAAAAATACACAGGACATGATTACTTGGCTTGGGTTTCATCGAAACCCTAGAAACAGGAGAATTAGTTCATGGTAGGAGACAGAAACTCCAATTTTGATGAAGAACACGCGGAACTCAAATGCTCCATCTTCCAATCCTTTTTGATCTCCAGAGCCTTTTTTTCTTCCAAACTCCAAAATTCAGACCACTCTTTTAGTGTAGAGCTTTCCCTTTTATAGAGAACCCACTCCTAGGGTTCAATTTTCCTTTTTAGCAACTTCCCTAAGGGTACTCTCCTCTTCGCGCACGGAATCTGGGGCTGAAAAACGCCGATGTCGATCGATCGTCATCCTGGGACGATCGATCGTCCTTGTAAGGAATTTTCAACTTTGGCTACGGGTTCTTGGACGATCGATCGTCTACACTTCAACCTACGATCGATCATCCTGAGATTGATGATCGATCATCCTCTGATTTTCTGGTTCTTTTCTTTCTTCTGTTCTGAAGCTTTTCATCTGTTATTTCTTTGGTTTTACCTTGTATTTCTCGCATAGTCCTGACATAACAAATACAACCAATTACCGTATCATGCTTCAAAAGAGAACTTTAAGGTACTAACATGTGTAGATTGAGGTGCATAAATGTGTTACAATTAGCACCGATCACCCTCCTTTAACCAACTTGTCCTCTATCATGAAGCTACACATACAAGTAAAGATCCTGTTACCAGATCTTACCCTTATAAGAGGGCCCCATATTAGAATATTTAGCAGCTTATGTTGAATACAGTTGAGAAGCTTTATAAAGGTGCGTCGACCCAACTCAACCACTGAACTGGATTCAGTTACTACGCCTAGAAGGTAGACTATCTGTAGCATCTAGAAGAATGTCTCACTTAAATATATCAACTAAATGGACTGTTAGACCAATTTATATTGTCTTCAAAGAGAAGATAAGGGATGAGGAGGAGAAGGGCAGGGACGATACTTCTCAAGTTAATACAGTCGTTAGTTTCACTATCTTGTTAGTCATCATCAAGCTAAAAAGAATCATGAATGGATAGGGTGAGGGTCTCTCTAGGGGAAGGCTTTACAACGGGAGTCCATCATTGCTCTAAAATTAGGATTCTGTTGTTCCTACGAAACCAGATGGGTTTGGCTTGGAAAGCTCTTTAGAGGTCCATGTCTGAGTTCAGAGGTGGTTGATTCTGATTGTGATGAAGACGAGGTAAGCTGGCTGTCCATTCATTCAAAAATAGAATTATCACATATCCAGCCAATCAGTCTGTTTTTTTTTTTTACAAGTAGGTATGGTATCATTGAAAAAACACAATGCCCTAATACAACAAAAAAAGGTGTAAGTTAACTGGTTTGACGAAAAGAGATCCAGTTAGCACTATGGGGCACAGTCCTCTCATCTTTGAAGTCGTTGAGGGTGGACCAAAAATTGAGGAGCCATGCAACTAGATATTCACGATGACAAATGGTTTCTGTCTTTAAAAACTCATTGGTTTCTTTCCTTCCACACGCACCACACAATCACGAATGGTAGCATCTTCCACACCATAGGCCCTTTGGTACCAAAGGATCTTGTGTCCATCCAGCCGTTAGCTCTCCGATCTTCTTTAACTGATGGCTGATTAAATATTGATTGATCAATAGAACGGTCCTCTTCCCAATTGAGAATATAGATAGACTGGGTCCTTTATATCTTTTTTGATGTATCCATAATTTTAGTGATTCCAATCATAGTTGAAGTGATATTTTTGATTGATAATCATAGTTGGAAGTGATATTGGAAGCTTTAGAGACTGGTCGAGCCATTATTGTAATTATTCTGGGCATGATAGAAATTATCGTGGAATTGCAAGTGTGTTAACAACCTGACGGAGCTCCTTAGTTATCTTATTATTAATTTTGTTGGGCATACAATTACCACCCTGGATCTCTGAAGACAAGCTCTCCATTTATCATTGCATCCATGGCTTCCATAACTCGAATTTCTATTCTGATTTTAGGTATTTTCTCGACGACACCTTTTGAATGATTTGATTGTATTTGAGGCTTTTTAGTGGCATAATAAGAGATGATCCTTCCATCTTGTCTGTCTTTTCTACATTGTATACTATAAAGTGATCATAGCTTCCACTTGTTAGAAGATCATTCTCATCAGATCCATGAGTTACATTCCTGACTAGGATTCCTGGAGTTGGTGGAATGGATGTCATTTCTTAGGGCTTCAAATAAGTTCTTTGTGTAGGCTACTTGACCCGTGGAGGGTATCACCTCAAAACTATGATTGGTGAAATAGAACTGAAGTCTAGGCTTGTAGCAAAAGTGAGTCTTGGAGGTGGCTTCAGCATTGGTTTTTGGGTTGGTCTATGTGCTTCCGTCCCTTCTATAAACATGTGTGGTGCAGAGAATTAGGATAAGCCTCACTATGGTTTCAGTATTGTGGCGGATCCTATTTTCCATGCAGGGCTGTGAGTGTTTTTTCTGTTTTGTCTCATGTTGATATGGAAGCCAATATCATTGCTGATGGTATTAATCGTGGTGTAAGGCTTCCTTGTGCCCGTGGAAACTCTGTATTTGGCATGGACCAAATTTTCTTAGTTATGCGATTTCTTTTTCAGTTTTCTTCATACTAACTAGAAAATATTGACATGCTGGCATGGGCAAGCGTTCATCATTTTCTTGCCTAGTCAAGAATGCTTCTTGTAATGGGTACTTGGCAATTATTAACATGGTAAAATCCTTGGTTGCTGAGTCTGACAAAAGTATAAATTATGATCGTTAATTTGTAATTTCCTTCTCATTCTCTTCCTCCTCCTATATATATATTATTATAATGAGAGAAGGAGAGGTAGGCAGCATTGGTTGAAGTTTTCTCTCCAATACTATACTTAAATCGTTAAATTTTAAGAATAGTGTATCTCCTCATTTGTTTCCCATGTAAGCTTTTCTATTTTCTCTCCCATTAAAGAGACACGACTATTCCCACATCTTATCAATTCTCTCTCTCTCTCTCTCTCTCTCTCTCACGTCTCTAACCACCCCATCCCCATTTCTCTCTCTCCTACCGTCTCTAACTACCCCACATATCTCTCAAGAGTTCCTATTTTCTTTTTCCTCAAAGATACATCTTCTCTCTCTCACTCTCTCTCTCCTATTGTCTCTAACTACCCACGCATCTCCCAAGGGTTCCTCTCTAACGTCACCACCACCCAACATCTTCATATTCCCTTCCATCTATGTAGTTATCACTGAATTTAAATTCTGAAATCCAAGAAGAAAATTTTTTTCCATCTGAATTGGTTATCGAGAGGACCAATCATGTGCTTGAGATCTGACCAATTTGAATCAAGTGATTGCCTGATATGGATTGCAGAACCCAGTGCTTGTTTCAGCCGCAAAAACCAATACTACACAAGCCTTTTGTTTTGTGATCCCGCATATCAGGATGGAGTTCAACATCCCCATGAATAATGACACTGCTGGTTGTGGTGTGTCATACCGGACAGTGTTTATGCAGTAGGCGGTGAGTCTGGTAGGATCTTGCTTCTCAGTGGAATGCAGAACCAACACATGCATGGATGATAGCTTGGGTTTAGGGGTATGACCGTGGATAAGAGAAATTTGCCGGCCTTTGTTCTTTTCGTCCATATTGTGGTTTGTTCATTTTCCCTGGATTTCTTGAGCTTTGTCAAATGGATTATATGTAGAGATCACATAGATTATGCATGAGTTCAAAACGAATGCAACTATCCAAAATGCTCTGGCCCTTGACAAATCTTAGTAAAAGTAATTATGAATTTTTATTGTTATTTAATTCATGCAACTATCCAAAATAGGTATATTGCCTCCTTAAAGCGAGATCGGATCACAGCCAATTGCGATTGAGCTCGAGGAGAGTTAAATCGCACCTAGTGGTCAACACATGTTCCTTTTAATATCTATTAATTGTGGTTAAGATTTACTAACCCTTAGGTTCAACAATCTAACATTGGTTTTTAGAAAAAAAATATTAACCTTAAGGGTTAAAAGTTCTTAACTAGAGTTAAAAGGTTTTTTAATTTTTTTTTCCCTGAAAACCAAGGTTAGATTATTGAACCCCAAGGGTTAGTGAATCTTTTTTTTGATCGATAATCGAGCATAAGGGTCAGTGAATTTTGTCCACAATTAATAGGGGCACTAGTGAGTGTGATTCGACTCTCCCCGAGTTCAATCACAATTGGTTGTGATTTGATGTTCCTTAAAGCTCGGTGTTTGCATTTTACTTTGGTTTTTTTTAAATTGATTCGTAGCTTGGGTTTTTTTAATCGATTTTGCTCTTTTTTTGGGGTTTGTATAAATGCTATTTGATTCGGATTTACCCAACATCCTAGGTTTTACTTTTTTTTTATCAATTTGAATCAAGGATTAAAAATATGGTTTCAGGGGATGTTTTGGTCCCAACTTAAACCTATACGTACGAATGAGTTTCGGATGATACATATAATTTTTTCTTTTTGTTAAAAAAAATTAAATTAAATTTTTTAAAAATTAAATGAGTTACAAGAACCAAATTTACCAAGTATATAAAGTAGTGGGAAGCGACTCAGACAAAATAGCAAACATAGTTACAATTACACAATGAATTCAAACATAAATAACTAATAAACGATACATATCACCCATTTCATATCGGTATAAATATCGTATAGGGGGTTACCGAAACCTATACGTATCGCATGTTTTGTATCGGTTTTGGCGATTTTTATTTCCATGATTTGAATTGAAGGAATAAGCTTGAAACCTCTCCACGCATATATAGAAAAGACTTGGTTAATTATCTAACCACTAACTGAGTCAATAAAAATTGGATAACCATTGTATTCTAGTAGAAATAAGAATCAGAAATAACTTGGGACACATAAAATAAACTAAGAAACTAGAAAGAACTTAATATGTTACAATAATTATTACTTTACATTCATGTGCATCACTCAGGCATTCCGCTAGTTAGTATATATATATATATATACTCTAGAGAGAGAGAGAGACATCTTTTAAAACTTTTCTATGCGTTTGCAAATTGTCCTGACCCCGTGTTTGCTACATTACCTTGGGAAAGCTTCCCTCACTGGCAATGGATCCTAATTCCTAGGACCACCCTCGTGAGAGGGGCACACCTCGCCATCTGAGATAGAGGAGCAGGTTTATCTTGTGTACACCTTGGATCATGAAATTTGGTGATTTATCAAGTCATTATTCCCAGTAATAATTATTTTTTCTTATCTACAAAAAAAAAATTGAATACTCACATGGTTCTTTCCTGTAAAGGGATGTATCATACACAACATAAATGGTTGAATAACTGCATGCTTTATGATCAATAAGGACGTTTTTTTTTTTTTTTTTTGGCATCATATGTGATATAAGTGGTTGAATAACTGCATTCTTTAGGCTCCCTATATATTTTGGTTTTTAAAATGGACTGAAAATTGACAATGCTACTCCTGGAGGTGCAATGCCACATTTTCATATTTTTTGTTAATTTAAGAATTCTTAATTTCTTGAGTTGCAGGAATGGGCGCTTTCTTCTCCAATCTTCTAGAAATATTCTTACCCCGTCTGCATTATTAGATTGTGAAGAAGCTTTAAACCAGGGAAGTATGACTGCAACTGAAGTATTTATAAGCTTGAGAAGCAAAAGTATATTGCACTTATTTGCATCAATTGGCAGGTTCTTAGGCCTTAAGGTAAACATTTCTTTCTTTCTTTTTAATTAATTAATTAATTTATTTGATGTAGGATCTAGGGTTGTTTCTTAGAAACACATGTTTACAACTTACAAGTACACTTGGTGAGTGATACACAGCACTTACCCAACACCTGTAGGGTTAACTCCAGAAATGCTATCATTTCCTTGTTTGTGCATACTTCTTGTAAAGAATGTTATTGAGTTTCATTACTAAATACTTTATTTTGGAAATACATATATCAATAACAATAATGCGTGCTTGGTATCTTCAAACAAGCTAGTGTTGATTTGTCCACCACTTTGAATTTGTTTCTCAATATACCATCTTGGCTCCCTTCCTATAGTCTTTTTCACCCTTTTTTGTCTTCCATCTTCAATTTAAAGCAATTTGAATACCCTTTCTTCTCCTATCATTGTACATCTCCATATTTTAATTTAATACAGTATACTGATTTAAAAAAAAAGGGAACATGAATCACTAAATTTCCTATTGTAACTACTCTATTTACGAAAATTCATTTGAGCTCATGTTAAGTTAGTAGTTCTTGTATACAGGGCCCACTATTTGATGGGTTCCCTCCCAGGATTATCCCCAAATCGAATTTGACCTGATCCCGTTATCTTAATTGTCCAATCTATCTCATGTTGTATGTGGTGGGAAATTTGTAGCACATGATCAGGAAAAGATTTTCGTCAATTGGATGGTCAGGATAATTTGATCAAGTTGATTTTTGGCCTAAGAGATCCCCTAGGTGGGAGTCATCAAATATGTGTCCCACCCATGCATAATATTCATATGAGGCATCCTTGTGGATTTATATGCTAATCTTTCCCATAATAAGGAAAAATAATGCAGTAACATTTGATTCTTGCAGGTGTATGAACAAGGTTTAGCTGCAGTGAAGATACCCAAGAGTATTTTAAATGGGTCAGGTTTGTTGCTAATGGGGTTCCCAGAGTGTGGGAGCTCTTATTTTCTGCTTATGCAACTTGATAAGGATTTCAAACCACTCTTTAAACTGTTGGAGACCCAGCCAGATCCATCTGTAAGATCGCATTCTGTTGGTGACTCGAACCATGTGATACGCATGAACAAAATTGACATTTGTCAGATACAAATGCTTGAAGATGAAGTGAATTTGAGTCTTCTCGACTGGGGAAAAATACTTTCTTCTTTACCTAATGCTGGGGGTCCTAATCAGACTTCTACACATGGTCTTCTTTCTGAGTTTGGCGTGGAAGCTTCTTCTATGCAGGTCGCTGGATTTCCTGAGTCAAGTTTTTTATCGGTGGTTGATGAAGTGTTTGAGCTTGAGAAAGGGGCATTGGGACCTTCTCTTTCTGTTCAGAATCTTTCCTCATCATTTAATACATCTCATGTTTCTCATTATGGCTCTGTTCCCATGAATCATCAAGGGATAAAAGCGGGAATCTCCTCTTCTAAGTGGGAAGGAAATTTGCAGCTATCTCAGATTAATAATGTCACAAAGGTTTCCAGTGGGCCCCTCCATTTTAATAGTTCTCTATATCCATCTAGCAATTTGAAGGGCTTATCCAGCTCTGTTAGTTCTCTCTCTTCCAGCCAAGGGAGGAGCCCATCTATTCAGACATCTATTCAGAAACTATCAGCTTCAAAATCTGATCAAGATTTGGCTTCTCTTAGATCTCTGCATTCAGTTGAGGTCGGCCCTAGTTCTGTGATGGATGAAGATTTGAGATTGCTGAATGAATCTCCGAATGAGGCAGTTTCTGGGAGTCGGCCATCTCGACTGTTATCTCCACTCCGACCTACTGGCCCTCGAGTATCTGTACCAAATGCAAAGCCAAATGTCCTCAGAAGCTCACCTCGTCTATTTGGATCTCTTAGAGTTGTTGGATCTAGCTCGTGGACTACAACTCCCGTATGTAAGATGCCTCCTCAGAATCTTATGGATTAACAAGGGTTTATATATCTTCCATTTGATATATATATATTGTTTAACTAGACTAATGCTATTTTTCCAGGCCAAGCATCAGAATATGGGATTTGTCATAGCTCAAGTTATGACATCGTTCATAAACATGGTAAAAATCTGAAAAAACGTTCACTTGCGGATATATTAGAGCTGATTCCATCACTCCAAGGGATCGAAGCCAGTACAGGATCTTCTAAGAGAAGGAAAATCTCAGAACCAGCTCAAATAAGTCAACCTCAGGCATCGCAGGCACTCATTTCATCAGAAATGATCTGTAAAACTGACGGATACACTTATGGAAATATTCTAACCGAAGCAAATAAAGGGAATGCACCTTCAAGTGTTTACGTTACAGCTCTTCTTCATGTGGTCAGGCACTGCTCACTTTGTATCAAGCATGCTCGTCTAACTAGCCAAATGGATTCTCTTGACATTCCATACGTTGAAGAAGTGGGTCTACGAAGTCCGTCCTCAAACTTATGGTTTCGACTCCCATTTGCCAGAGGTGATTCGTGGCAACACATATGCTTGCGGCTTGGCAGACCTGGTAGCATGTATTGGGATGTCAAAATAAACGATCAGCACTTTAGGGATTTGTGGGAACTTCAGAAGGGAAGCACTTGTACACCATGGGGATGTGGTGTTCGTATTGCGAATACATCTGATATAGATTCTCATATTCGTTATGATCCAGAAGGCGTTGTTCTGAGTTATCTGTCTGTTGAGGCCGATAGTATTAAAAAATTAGTGGCCGATTTACGAAGGCTTTCTAATGCACGAATTTTTTCCCTTGGAATGAGGAAACTGCTTGGAGTAAGGGCAGATGAAAAACCAGAAGAAAGCAGTGCAAACTCTGAAAGTAAAGTGGCTGTTGGGGCAAAAGGTTCTGTTGAGGTTGCTGACAAGATATCAGAACAGATGAAGAGAGCATTCAGAATTGAAGCAGTTGGTCTTACAAGTTTGTGGTTTAGTTTTGGTCCTGCGGTGGTAGCTCGCTTTGTTGTTGAGTGGGAATCTGGTAAAGAGGGCTGCACGATGCATGTTTCTCCCGACCAACTTTGGCCTCATACCAAGGTGCGTGCTTTG